>CM030366.1:201463199-201802317 GCA_017893485.1 Hemerocallis citrina | reverse complement strand
ATCACTAGACTCATCAACTAACAAGGCAAATACATCATCACCAATTTCTGCAAGAATAGATTTGAGTACTTCTTGTGCAAAGCAATGACAAATATCTTTCTGAATGCTAGGAGACACCATTTGACTATTTTCCGGAGCATTTTTCAATATAACTTTACGGACACTTTCATTTTGATTTTGTGTGTATTTTATCATCTCCAAAAAATGACCTCTATGAAAAGAGTTTTCTGACTCATCATGACCACGGAAAGGTAATGCACCGTTCAACAAATATCTAGCAACATCGATTGAAGCATTCAATCGAATACGATACTCATTCTTTGTAATATCACTTTGCTTATGTATTGCAACTGCAATAGATTGGTCTTGCCTCATTAGATCATCACATTTTTTAACAGCCTTATTATGTGAACTATTAACATCACCAACATGAGTTTTAAGTCTATCCATTTTATTCCAACTACAAAAACCTTCAACCACAAATGCATCACCCCCTCCTTGTCTTCCAACGTGATCACTAAATAAGTAACAACACAAACAAAAGACTTTATCGGCTTTCATACTATACTCCAACCAACCACCATATTTATCAAACCATGTAGTATTAAAGCGTCTTGGTTTACCTCTCATGATTGTAGTTTTGAATTCATGACCACGTGGTTGACAAGGTCCTCTAATCAAGTATGTCCGCCTTATTTCATCTCTTTGATTAGGATGATAATCTAAAAATTTTTTCCTATCAAATGGATCCGAAGGAAGCTCTTTTAAATCAATTAATTTAGGCATTGAAGGCGTAGAACTAGATTGAGAAATATTTATTCTCGATGATTGTTCAACCGATGGTTCCGAGGTTGGAGGTTCAAGCGGTTGAGGAACATTTATGCTTGAGAAAAATCTTTTCATTTTGTATTTGTTAATTGTCAAAAAATAATAACAATAATTAATTAACCATTTCATTTATTAAAATTTTACTACCAACAAAGTCACTAAGTGATTAATATTTATCATTAATCATTTATATAGACAAATTTAAATTCATATAAATTTCTTAAGAGCTAAGATTGCCTAATAATCTTTAAATATGTAATTATGTAATTTATTAACAAAAAAATAAATAATAAATTGGATAAAGTAAAGTAAACTAACCTATAGTAGAGCTTAGCAAAGGAGTATGAGAGAGGATCCGAGACCGAGAGAATTACTACACCGGGACTTTGACTTTCAATCTTTCAACGCCGAGAGGACAAGCAGAGCTGCAGAGAGGCAGAGGAGACTTCTGTTTTGTTTTTTTCAATTGGGTGAAGTGAGGAACGGGAGCTGAGACAGTGAGATTAATAGAGGTTAATTTTGAGTTGGGCTGAGACTAATAGACTTGTTATTTTCAAAGTTTTTGGTTCATTTTCCAGTTGGCTTTATTTTAATTTTGGGCTTTAATAGAGATGTGGGTTGCTAATTAATTTTGAGTGGGTTCCTTTCTTTTAGTTCACTGGGTTCCTATAATGCTTATATAAAAAAAAATTACACTGTAGCTTTTTTTCAGTGGGGTCCGTGCCCCCCCTGAACATATGCTACATCCGCCCCTGTGCATATATATATATATAGTGTTACCTGTGCAAATTGTACAAACAAAAATAATTTTGAGGGACTCATAAAATTATATATTACTTAAAAATTTAGAAATGCCTCTTAACTATTTCAATCACAATATAATGAAAATATGACAAATCTACAAATTAACTAATTCACACTTTCAAACCAATCAACATCATTCTATATTTCTATTCAAATAAAATAAAATAAAAAAATAGTCGAATAATTACCGAAATTTAGAGATGCTGAGAAAGAGACTTACAATCTTGTTAGATTTCTCCATTCTAAAGCTTGCATTCAAATACGCATATTGTCTGCGAAGTTCCTCAATATTTGCCTCCAACTGTTCTATATTACTCATTAGTTGTGTCTAAAATGATCAAACTATAAAACATACATACAGTTCTAACAATTCACCAAAACTTTTCAAATAAAACAAAAAATGTAGATTAGATAAAACTATCTGCATGTTGTTTCCCTTATGATTCCAGCATATTCTAAAGCTTCTCTTGCTTCAGCAAATTTTCGTCTTCTCATTTCATCAACCATTTGATGCAAGTCCTTAGCTTTCTTATATATTCACTTATTTGTTCACTTTTACCCTAAGAAAATAAAAATAATAAAATACAATAATGATAAAATGGACCAAACTATTCAACTTTCATGTTTTTTACCATCATCTACAATCCATCATTCTTTGTCATTGAAAATTTAATAATAATATTACTTAAAATGCATTGAAAATTTAATAATAATATTACTTAAAATGCAAAAGTCCGAATGAATACATATAACAATTAAAAGAAAGAATCCTCATATGCAAGTCAGTTCGTTCCAATCTCACACTTGACGATCCGCCTTCTTCTAATCTGAAACCCTACATTATTAGATTTGTATCTGATCCCGAATCTCAAAACTTGATCATACTATCATAAAAAAGCAGAAAATTACTAAAACACAAACAAATTAAATATTACCCGAAAAATGTTAAAAACTGAAACAACAATTATAATTGAAGAAAGACTGCTAAATAATTATGAGAGATTGCTAAAAATAAATGAAAAGCTCAAGAACTCAACAAAAGTAATTTTTCATGAGAAATAATTATGAGAAGTAGTGAATACAATTACCATCAAATTGAAGAATAAAAGTTGGTCTTCAGGTAACCTACATCTGGGTCAATTGTAGCGACGACATGACATACATGCCTAACTATCATCTTCGTAATCTCTGGAAGTACACATTAGAGAGAGTAGTGTAAATCAGGGAATAAACAAAAACAAACATATAATAAACACTTATACTACCTCTTACTTTCCCACAGTTTATTCTTTCCTTCATCTCTTCGCATTTCGAAATCTCAATTTCTACCATGGCCTTTAAAATCTAATTTATTTGGATATGAAGAAACAAAGAATCAAGAACAGAATATTAGTTAGGATTTGGTCGGAAAAATAACAAATCTTTATTTTTGAATCCATAATTAGGGTTTGGATTCCGAATTTTCAAAAATTAAATGCCCTAATTAGAAATCAAGAGTAAAAGCGGGTGGTAAATTAAGGTTTCATGAATTCAATATTACAAAACAAATTAGGAATTCAAAAATCCTAATTTCTCATAGGAGAATTGTTACCGATGATGTCATTATCCATGGCGGGCCAGCGAGTGTCGACGGCGAGGATTTGGGCCGGTTGGCGAACGACGACTGCTGAGATTTAGGAGAGGAGGGTTAGCGGGATTTAGGGGGAGCGGGAGTTGAGAGAGGAAGGGTTTTTTTTTTTTTTTTTTTTTTTTGTATTTTATTTTGTTAAGTAAAAAAAATGTGGTGTGCACGTGTTAAGGTAGGTGTTATTTTCTACTCTTGCTCACTTTTCTCCATTTCAAAATGGAGAAATGAGAGATGAGATAAGCCTATTAGCTTAAGATATAGTACAATGACAATGGTGATGCATTAATTTATAGGGTTTTTTTTTTCGAAGAATACAATTCACAAATATGCTAATTCCAAATAAGCTATCGATACAATGCTATTTCTAAACACATCATTCACAGTGTTGAGTTTAATTACTCTGAAAAGGTCATACTATTTGTTTCTGTTACATCATAGCTAACCCTCAACCACAATTGCCAAATTATAATTTTACAATTTTCTTTTTCTTCTAAACCTAACCTGAAATTTTAGACTTAATGAAAGATTCTCAACTCATTCATTGCTAGATAATCCGAGTAATATTTTTGTGGTCAACTCAACAATGTAAACACTATATATGAAAACAATAATTTGTGGATAGCTTATTCAAAATTAACGTACTTGGAGGTGTCATTCATGGAAAACCTCTAATTTATAGCTGTCAAATTTAACGATCCAAGTAGCATTGGTATAAATAGCTGATACCCGGATCCGATCCGGACCCAGCATTAAACCGGAACCAACCCGATCTATACAAGTCCGGGTTCGAGTGCTAAAATACAATCTGCTGCAGTTTCGGATCTGAGTTCGGGTCCGGGTCTAGGTCCCCTCAAAATGGATCCTACCCGGACCTGAACCCGTTAAAAAATGCCCCCAAAGTTTAAAATTTGAATAATACGGTTATATGGATATACATGTAGTAATTATTGAAGATATATGTGTAAATATAATTTATTCATGTACATAAATGCAAAATTGTGAATATCTTAAGTAGGAACCGGATCCGACGGGTAAGGTTATTTTAAGTTGAAACCGGACCCAGACCAAGATCCGGACCCGATTCTCATGGGTCTGGTTCGGATCCAATTTTTGAACCCGTAAGATATTGGGTCCGGATCCGAATAGTGCAGAACCCGAATCAATAGGACCCGATATTAGCATTAGATCCAAGCTGTAGTAAAATAAATGGTCAGTCATCTCAAAGCATCATTAGATGGATGAAAAGGAAAAAAATTGTTGAAGAGAATTTACACCCATCAGCTGTTTACTATGTCCCACTTTGCTGTTTGCTGTCTCCATGTTTCATATTCTTCTCTAAACGACTAAGAGCATCTATAGTCATCGACACCTAAATTTTGGGTATTTGGCAAATAAAAATAGAAAAAAAGACGATGCTCAGTAGTCGTTGTTAGCCAAAATTTGGCTGTTACGAAATCTAAATAGAACGGACGGATAATAATTTTCCGTCTGACGTTAAAGAAAAAAATTAAAAAATGAGAATTGACCAGGTGATAGTGACATTTGAACATCCAAAAAAAATCCATATCCCCAATGTGTAGGACGGAAGTATAATATTCCGTTGGAGGTTTTTTGGCTTTTTCAAATGGATCATTTCCCGTCCGATCATTTTGAAAAAAAAAATAAAAAATAAAAAATTTAAGAAACGGGAAATAATCCCTCGTCCGATGAATACGCATGAAAAAATCTCTCGGACAAAAAATAATCTTTCGTCCGATCGAACGGCCGAAAGATTATCTTTCGTGAGCTATATTTTGACAATTGCTATTTCGTCTGTCAAATATGGCTGACTATTGTAGTATCGAAACTCAATAGATTATCTTTCGTGAGCTATATTTTGACAATTGTTATTTCGTCTGTCAAATATGACTGACTATTGTAGTATCGAAACTCAATTTTTGGGTATTTGGCCAACGACTACAACGGCCATTTTGGCCAACCGACTACAGATGCTCTAAAAGGCTTAAGCGCTTCTCAAACACCGACAGCACCCAGAGTCACTGTGGTCCCGGTCCGAACCGGACAAGAGGAAACCGCCCAATCTGAACCCGGTCCAGTCACGTGCAGTTACTGACAAGGTCAAGCTCAAAGCCAACAATAACAACCTACATATATGAGTGAGTGGGCCCCCACCAAAAGTAGAGATTAGGAGTTCAACAGTGATTAGTGTGGCCCAGTAGTTATTTTGGTCAGAGTGGGTTGGGTTTAAAATCAGAGGGCTTTCTAAAGTGAGTGGGGCCCAACTAGGAGTGTCGGCCAAGCTAATGTAATGTACATACAGTATAATGTTACTAATGTATCATGTATGTATGGGCTTTTGCTAGCTGTAGTCCAATCAAGTAAAAAACTAACAACATGAAAACATGATATGATATGATGACTTATGTGAGGTTTGTAAACTAAGGAAGAAGAAAAGGAATGGTGATAAAGCCAATGTTGGATAGTTATTAGGAGTTAGGACTTGTGAACTTCTAGGATGCAATCTTTGACATGACCTTACTCTCATTATTACTCAGTAACTTCGTCACATCAGATTGCACCTGAAAGTGTCTACTTTTAAGCGGATGAACGGTATTTTTTGTTACTGAAGAATACGGAATTATTTGAGGATACATTTAAACTGATTCTGGCTTAATAATCGGGGAAATTGATTTTAAGTTGGTAGTTAGTAAACTTGTGCAGTTCAGATCCATTCAGTCTGGTTGTCTACAAATTAGAAGCCTTGAACTCTATAATTATAAATAGAGTACCGACATGCAGTAATGCAGTGCCCTATTGTTTTTTATCATCTACATGCAATGAATGAATCTTCATATTTTTTTTTCCTATTTACCTCATTACGACCAAACTGATACAAATTAGCTATAAAGATAACATAACGGAACTAGGAAAATTTTATGAACAGGACATCAAAATTTTATGAAAAATTGGCCAAAGGAGCTTTTGGACCTCCTCGGAACCTTCATCGTTTGTATGAACTTACGTCAATTAATGAGTGGAGCAGTTTTTGAGAACAATCTAGAGCTCCCTCATTCTTTTTTTATAATTTTTTGTTATGTACTGCGTGCATATACTATAATTTTGCAAGTAACTGTATTGTCTTTTGTGTACTGACACTTATTAGACACATGTTGCATATTTTTCTAGCTTTGTTTTTTTCGTATTTTTTCCATAACGGATTTGGGCATTTTAAAAGTCGGAAGTAGGGAGTGTAACAGTCACAAATTACAATTTCATCTTGACTCGAAAAAGTGTGTTACAACTCACTCTCTCTCTCTTAGCCGTTGGATTGCTAACAGAAAATCTTCCTTCGCCTGTCACATCTTAACTTGTTAGAGCATCTGTAGTCGTTTGTTAAATAGGTATAATATGCATGTTTGGCCAAAAACAGTGCTGCAGTCGTTGGCCAAATATGCCTAATATGCATAATTCGCTACATGAGATTGTCATAAATGAGAGAGAAAATGAGAAATATGCATACATGAGAGATGGTACTTCAAGTGCCATCGCATCGAAAAAATTTATTTTTTTAATTGTCGGACGGCACTTCAAGTGCCGTCGCCAAAAAAAAAATATATTTTTAATGGTCGGACGGCTCCCACAATTTTTAAAAAAATTTTCTAATAAAAAAAAACCAAAAAAATCCACCTCTCCCTCGGACAGCCACTTGAAATGCCGTCCCACCTGTAGGGGGATATTTGCAATTTTTTTGTATTTTTTTGTAATCTTTTCATAATTTTTTCGTAATTTTTTATTTGCACTTTGAGGACGAATTTTTCCCTCGGACGGTACTTGAAGTACCGTCGCACCTTTTATAGAAAATAGCATTTGTCGACTGCAGTAAAACGTAACTTTGCTATATTCATTTATCCATTTATGTATATTTTGACCCTCAACGACTGTGGATGCTCTTATGGGCTCAAATTCAAATATCAAACCTCAAATCTCAAATCTAACATTATAATGGGAGAAGAGGAGTTATCATTTATAAATCTATTAATGTGTGTAACGCACGTACATAACTATATTATAAAAGAGGTTTTAGATTCAAGTTCAGACTATGTCTGAATTTTTTTACTTTTAAAAAACTATAGTGTGTCAACTTATTTAACTTAGCTAGGAAGATATTTCAAATTCTATTCTTGGTCATCCAGAATAAGAAATCACACCGTTAGACCTGATTTATATCTTAAAAGGTATGTGTATGCAAAATTTACCAAGAATGGGGAATAACCAAGAAGCCCCCTACCATTATTTTTGGAACATAACCCTCCTCCGTTAACGACATAATTTTTTTTGACCAAAAGTGCAAAAGTTATGAGATTTCTTAATTAAAAAGCAAATATTGTGGAGTTTTTTTTTGTTTGAAGGAACACTGCGGGTTTCTTGATAAGAAAAATTCGTCATTTCCAATCCAAAATTAACATAAAGATAAAAAAATAATGGATTAGGGGGTTTATGTGCCAAAAGATAACAGTTGAGGATTTCATAGTTAAAAATGTAAATTCTAGGGAATTTTAAAATTTCCCCCCTTGAATACAACAAGATATAATTATCATGCGATAAAAAACCGATGTTCACAAAGGTATAGAATTACTGCAATTTTAGGTTGCATGATAAGTGATTAAAATTTATTAAATTTGTTAAAATTTTGTAATTTTTAATGTAGATTATGCATAACAGTCGTAGATTTTCATTATAACTATGATAATGCGAGAGTTGGAGTTATCGTTTGTAAATCTATCGACTTACGTGTATTATTTATGCATAACTAATATAAAGATGTCTCAGGTTATGGACCATAAAGCGTCGAAATTTTTACTTTAAAAAAATATATTTCTTAAGATGCGCATCGTACATGAAAATTACTAGTACTCTTGAACTTGAGTTCTCACATACGAAAAAAGTATTTTGTATTCTCAAAATTACATCAAAGATAAGGTTTTTTTTTATAATACAACTCACTAACAAATACTTTGATTCCATACAACTCACTATTTCCATATTACTAGCTACCTCGATTAACTCCAAAAGTATTACATCAATATTCATTTGCCACTCTGTGAATTCTGCTCTACTAAACCAATTTTCAAAAAAATTGAATAGAATGGTCCAGAAAAAAATATGATCACAAGAATTGGAAGACCTTTCAAAAGAACAAGATCTTTCAGAAAGTCCAATATATCATAATTGGGTAATGCTAAACCTACAATCTTTTCTTACAACCTTTTTTTACAATCTTAGGTGGCACAATTTTATTGAAATGTATTGTAGAGTGGGGTACACATCTCCAATGAGATTACGCCACCTAAGATTGTAAGGTTGTAAAGGTTGTAGGTGTAGCATTACCCATCATAATTTTCACAATATTTGCAATTGAGACCCTGGTTGATCACTTTCAATTTTGGTCCAGGTAATAATACGAAAATGATGATTTGTAAGCGAATCATATGGCATTAGAACATTTGTTAGGGAGAGACCATTACTAATATTATGTCATCTAAGATTGTAAAGAGAAAAGTAATAAAAAAAGGTGTGGGCGGAACATTATTGTTACTAGTATAATGTACGTGCGATGCATGTCTAAAAAAATAAAATGACCATATTAAATAAATGTATATCAAATAAGAAAAAAATAGTTTATATTTGAATATTTTGATTTGGGTTACACGTGCGTTGCACATTTATATTTGTTTAATATAGTTTTGATATATATTATACGTGTTTATATAGTTACAAAGTTCATGGCTGGAGTCAGTTGACTCTATCCGTTTCATCAAAAAAATATAGTTACAAAGTTAGAGTTGTTTGTTACAAACACCAACTCTACCATTAAAATAGTAGAGATAGTAGATATTAGTAAACTGTGGCAAAAAAAAGAACCCCCGAGATTTTAACACATATGTCCCAAATATGCTAATATCACATATGTCACTGACAAATATATATTGTCATATTTGCCCATAACTATTTGGATTCATATATGTTTAAGGTATCAACAACTTAGCCACGATTTAACCCTCTTAAAAGATGATTAAAAATCAAATTGAAAAATCAAATGAGAAAGAGTTTAAGAAGTTTAGAGAGAATTTAAAAAATAACGATAAATCGTATGATCTATTAATAAAACACAAGATTAATTACAAATTTGCGGAATAAACGAGAGGAAAAAACATAGTTGTTACAAAGATGGACTATAAGTTTGCCGATTTCTTTAAAAAATTGGAGAAAATTTGAGAATAGTTGATGAATTTTGGTAGGATTAAGTCGCTTGTGTTTACAGCGAAGAAGATGATGAAGTCTAAATGATAGAGACAATGATTGTTAAGTCATTTTCGATCAAGTACAATAAAAAAATTGAAAATTATCCCTTTTTTTGAAATTTTTCTGGGATAATTTAGCAAATGCCCCGATTCAAAATATAGAAACTAGCATATACCTTCACTATTTTAAAAAATTAAGAAATACCCCCAGTTTGGACGGAACCGTTAAAATCTCCGTTAAGTTAACTAATGTACGTCACACGTGACATGTAAAAAGACTTAAATACCTACAATAAAATGTATTTTAGCTAATGCCCTCATTCAAAATGTGAAAACTAGCATATACCCCCACTATTTAAAAAAAAGATATTCGGAATATTTTAGCAAATGCCCTCATTCAAATACGGAAACTAGCATATACCCCCACTATTAAAAAAAAAAACTAAGAAATATCGCCAGTTTGGGCGGAACAGTTTTAGGGTTTTGAATACTATATAATCGTGTTTGTTGTTTTGACAAAAAAATACATCAATGCCAGTATCAATGCTTTGTTTTCATATCTCAACTTGGTTGTAGTTGAAGATGATGCACAACCTAGTGTGACAGTAGGTAAGACCATATTAACAAAAATTGTAAATAATTCATTAAATTCGCAAATTATTCTCGAAGAAATAATTTACCGAATAGATTCGCGAAATATTTGCAGGTTTGCATTTAATTCCCACAGTTCGTGAATTATGCACGAAAATCACGAATTAAACAAATGTTTCGCAAATTTAGTGAATTATACAATAAATATGTATGCATTTATATATATTTTACTTAGGTGATGAGTATTAACTACTTAGATATATTAAATTTTGTATTTTTTTCTTCTCGAACATTTGCTGGATTTTCCCCCCAATTTTTCTAGATTTTTGTTGATTTTTGAATATTAAATATTGTCGAATTATTTATAAACGATGATTTTGTGACTATGGATAATACACAAGCTACCGTTGATCCTATTGTGAATGAAGATGATGAAAATGATGATGCACATTCTAGAGTGGAACATGAGACCACACAATCTGTTGTAATAGATGATGGTACACAAGCTAGTGATGATGCACAACAATCCGTTGTAATAGATGATGATTTTTATATTTTTTTGGGTCAAAATCTGACATAGAATCTCTTTCCATTACATTGTTATCATCAGTATAGAAAAAAAGTTGTTCAGATTGACTAATAACACATAACACTCACATTTTTTACAACACCTAATACTGAAATAGTGGGGGTATATGCTGGTTTCTACATTTTCAATGGGGGCATTTGCTAAAATATCTCAATTTTTTTAAAAAAAATAGTAGGGGTATATGCTAGTTTCCACATGCTGATTTGGGCATTTGCTAAAATACATTTTATCATAGATATTTAAGTCATTTTATATATGACGTGTGATGCACGTGAGTTCACTTAACGGAAATTTTAACGGTTCCCTCCAAATTGGAGGTATTTCTTAGTTTTTTAAAATAGTGGGAGCATATGTTAGTTTCCATATTTTGAATGGGAGCATTTGCTAAATTATCCCTTTTTTTTAAGGGTAATGCTACACCTACAACCAAATCTACTACCTTTTCCATTACTACCTTAGGTGACACACTATTAGTGGAGGTTATTGTAGAGTAGGTGATAGAAACATTCAATAGTAGTGTGCCACGTAAAGAAAAATGTTGTAGATTTGGTAGTAAGTGTAGCATTACCCTTTTTTTAAAACTAAAGTGACAACTTTGTGATGAAACAAACATTATTATGGGCAAATATAAAAATAAATATTTGTGAAAGACATATATAATATGAGAAAAGTGAACCTCATATAAGAGTATGAGAGAATTTTTCTCATACAAAGTGATTATACTCACTTGGTGAGACCCTTATGGAAGATCCACTCCGTCTATCATATTTATCATGCTAATGAATGTTTGTGTAGGAAAAATAATGTAATTTGGAGGTCATTTACCAATGGATCGTGTAGTTGAAAAATGAACGATTTCAACAGTATACAAATCGAACCACAAATTGAACCTACATGATGCATGAATGAATGATCTCCAAACCAATTGATTTTTTCTACACATTAATTGACATGATAGACACGATGAACGGAGTGGATCTTCTATGAGGGCCCCACCAAGTGAAAATAATCACTTTGTATGAGAAAAATTTTTTCATACAAATATGAATCTCACATTACTCATATAATAATATTCACTAATTTGTAGAGGACATATAATTAAAAAAACAAAAAAAAATAATAAAATAAAATAAAATAAAATAAAAATAAAGTAAAGAAAACTACTAATCCCTCTTCCTCCTCTCTTTACAACTTGACCTCTGGCTCTCCATCTAACTGCAACAGCATCGATTCTCTCATCCCCTTCTCTCTTCTCAACTAAAATGTGTATAAACAATAATATTTCTATATATTTTAAAATTTTTTTAAAACTAAATTAGTGGTATTCAAAACCGTTCTCCCTCCTCTGCTATAAAACCCCACCTCGGTCCCTGCTAACCTGACCCTCTCTCTCCTCTCCCTGTGCTCTGTCTGAGCTTCGGGGAACTCACCAGCTTTTCTTTGAAAAAAGAAAAGAAAAGAAAAGAAAAGAGAACAGGGTAAGATAACCAACCCAAAAGGTACAAATGAACAGTACGGCCGGAACCCCGGCCATTGGTCCTCACTGTCCTCCGTACTTCACTCCATCTCAGTGGCAAGAACTCGAGCAACAAGCTCTCATCTTCAAGTATATTCTTGCCGGCTCCCCAGTCCCCCAACAACTTATCATCCCCATTGTCAGAAGCTTCAATGCTTTCGCCGCTCGAATCCATCCCCATTCCCCCTGTAACGAATTTTTTTTACTGTTCTATTGTTGTTGTTGTTATTGTTTTTTTTTTTTAAAAATAATTTTTTCATTCGGCCGCAGCTACCCAACTGAGAAAGAATTTTCCAACATCATAACTTATTTTGTTGGTATCAAACCTGTCATCTCTCACCTCTTTGTTCAGTTAAAGAGTCCTTCCTATTCATAACAAAACTTACCTACTGCACTGCAAGTGCTTGACATTATTTTTTGTTTGTTTTTGTAAGATCTGAAATTAATATGGGTTTTTTTTTTTTAGTGAGTTATGGGTCACTTTATGGGAAGAAGGTGGACCCGGAACCGGGGCGGTGCCGGAGGACTGATGGGAAGAAGTGGCGGTGCTCGAAGGATGCGTATCCGGATTCCAAGTACTGCGAGCGACATATGCATAGAGGCCGTAACCGTTCAAGAAAGCCAGTGGAAATTCCGCAACCTCTCACCCAGTCTCACCATTCTTCGGCACCGTTATCGGCCAATGCCAATGGAAGCTCTGGAAGTTTCCAGAACTTTACTGTGTGTTCGGGTTTGAGAAGCACCGGAGATTTCAGGTCTGTTTTTTTCTTCTTCTTCTTTTCTTTCCCCGTATTTTAGTAATAGCATCAATGAATGTAGGATTTTTCAGTCATGCCAGTTTCTTCTAGGGACAAGGGTAGTTAGGCACAGACAAACAAACAGATTTTATTTTCTTTCATTAAAGGGAAATGATGCAAGCAGGAATCGAACATTTTACCACCTGTTGACTAGTCGTGTTAGTTGATATGATTTTTTGTGGACAGTCAGAAATGAATGTAGTTGGGAACTCTGAGACAGATTTGTGGAGTTGGCAGTCTTATTGGCTACTCTCTATGCTGCTCTGAGAAGGGGTTCTGAAATCTGAACCCTTTTTTTGGTCTTGTTGAATGTAGAAGAATGCTCATAACTCATTGTCTAGAGTCCGAAATACGGATGAGTTGTCGTTTGTAGTTTTCGGACAAGGTTCCTAGAAATTGTAAAGAATGTATAGGTTATTCTGATTTCTGGGTTTTAATCATCAACTTGCTGTTAGATAACAATTCGGATTCTGTATTTTAAATTAGTACTTTAGTGCTGTGTTGATTCTCTCTTGTTATTTTTACAGAGTAAGGTTAATCAAACAAGTAATGCTAGTTTTCAAATGGTGAAGCTTTTTAGTATTGGTTAAATTTGTTTGGTGAAGACTATCAAGTGTTTATCTCAAGTATGGTTTGTTCGAGCTTGACTGCATTCGATTTATATCATAGATTTCAGTTGGGTTCATCATGTTCATGATATTTGGAATTAGATTGAAGATCAATATTATGTTGCTACTTTAGAAAGACACTTTGATAATTGTTTTTCTTGTGCATTGGTAAAAGTACACGCACCTTCCCTTGGTAATGTGATTGCCTGGTGGATTTAGTTCTAATTTCACACTGTATTATCAGTTTTCCTTAGCATTTTTAGAAAGACAACTTTGTCTGATTCCTTGAAAAGATAAATTTATTGAACAAATATTAATTGTGTTTTATTGTTTTGCTTTCTTAGAGTGTTGAACCAATACATTATTATTTGCCATCAGCTAATATTTGAAAACTAAATTGCTAGACCGGTCGAGTAATCTAGTAAGCTCTGGTGCTTTGTTGCGTAGTCTTTGTTCATTCATTTTAGGCTGGTGTGTCTTGTCTTATAAAATCATTTTTAACCCATTTTAGTTTAAAGGCTACTCTGTCAAAGAAACTTATATTGAAGTTGTTTAAATCCACTCTATACTCATCTACATGAGAAACTAGTCAGCTGATTATCAATAAAATTCTCTATTATTCGTTTAAGTCTCATATGCCCCAGAGAATCAAACTAATAACATTCTTCTTATATTGGTTTATGTGAAAGAGTTTCTCTAGCTGAATGATTTCTCTTCAGTCTGTTTACGATGCATTGTTCTGTGTAGTAATTACAACATGCTATCTTCAGCATTTCTGAAGTCTGTACATTTTAAGAAATTTACAGCATCGTAGTTTTAATTTGGATGGAATAGCTGCCATGTTATTTTGGATAAACTGTCTTTTTCTCATGCTATGTTGTTGTTACTGCCATCTGGTGGATTCTGTTCTTGTCAGCATATTTGGCCTATTAGGAATCTAATCTTTGTTCCATGCATAGTAGGGAATATTGTTTAAGAATATGTATTACTATCTCATTTCTGACGTTCGATGTTCATTAAGTAGTAATATATCACCCCAATTAGTAAGACTGATACAATTGTATTAATGAAAAATGGACTAGTTTCATCTTATCGTCAATGATACAGTCCTGCATAATCTCCTTTCTCATCCAAACTTTCAGGTACCCTTATGGAACCAAGTCTACAATGGATGAACACAGGTTCCTTTCAGAACCTACCAGTAGTTCAAGGGGGCCTGCCGTAGTAGACTCTTCTCTCGACAACACTTGGGATATCATGCCATCGAACGAGAGGAACTACCATCAGCTTCATGCACTTCCAAAACCTCAGCACCAACAACAACAGCACTTGTTCTTCGGAAGAGAGTTCGACTCTTCAGAATCAATGAACAATGAAGAAGCTCCATCTCTGCAACCCTGCTTCAACGAGTGGCCCAAGACTAGGGATTTGTGGTCCGATCTGGAAGATGATAGGTCCAATCGCACCTCTTCCTCCCCTACCCAACTATCGATCTCCATTCCCATGGCCTACTCTTCCAATTTCTCAACCACAACTAGTTCGCATTCTCCAAATGGTAAGTCTCAGTTCCAAACATCTAAACTATTTTGTACTACTAGAGAAAGAAAAACACATGCAATGCAGCCACTGATTCGTTCTTTTTCCTCCACTTTCTGCAGATGATTGAAGTTATTTGCATGTTGGCGCTCTTTGAATTCGGAATTGTTCTGTGTTCTGTTTCCCCAGCCTATTTTGCATTAAATTAGGCTGTAGTTGTTGGCAGTTTATTCTTAGTCATTCTGTTGAGACTCTGTCCAGTGTTATTATGTTGATTTGTTTGACATTTATTAAGACCATTGTTGATTTACTGTAGTAAGTTTCTGATCTGGATTGAGTATTTTTTGCCGAGACCAATGCATGTCTAGTGCTCTTATTCTGCAATTACAGGAATAACATTATTTTGATGCAGGTTTGCAGGATTCCTGATAAATCTGCTTGTAAAGACAGTTGGGTCTCTCTTCCGAAACTGCAGCCATCTCTATAATACTGAGAGATGCGGTTTTACAAAGAATCCTATTGATATAGGTAAAAATAGAACTAAATCGAAATCGTTCAAATCAGGTATGTTTTACTAGGTTGTGATAACAACCCAATATAAATGAGTCTATATTATTTAAATATGGTTTAAACTCATAATTATCTATAAGTGACGGTTCAAAAACCATATATTTTTGAAGAGTTTTAACTCAATCTCCTCTCTTCATGAAGAAGAGATATTCAATCCAAAAACACCGAAAAGTAGAGATAAATCATTATCTTGAAACTGACTTCCTAAGGCGACTATAAATACCCCTATCTCTACAAGAATCAGATCAATATCTTGCCACTAAAAACCTCTCATATTCTTCTTGAGTTCTTCTTCTTGAGCAGCGAATGGTCTGTCGCAGGGGTCAACGCCTGTATTTAAGATTTTTACATGTCAAGTCAACGCTTGTGTTTAAAATTTTTACATGTCAATCAAAGCGATCGTCACTATCAAAATTAGATCCAACGGTACAAACAAGTCGGAATCAGATGTCAACATTAGTTGGAAACGGTCAACATCAGTGAAAGTCAAAAATGTCATTTTTTTTTAATTTTTAATAGAATTCACAGCATCTGTGTTTGCTCCCACAGAAATTAGCCGCAATACCTGTTAATCTCAACCGGGAATTTATTTTCTATAAATTCTTTCTCCAAACTCCAACTTAACTTATCGGTACAGGTATGAAGTGAGGCCTACCATGTGGGTTTTGGTGTCTCATGCAAGCATTGTTTGATTGGGTGATAGCTTAAAGTTTTTTTTGGTTGTCATATCCAACATCCTGCCTCTTTATTCCCTGAATGGCATATAGTGTGAAGGTAAAGTAGAAACACCACTAATACTACTTCCGTTATCTGAAACAGGGAAAAGAAAGGTAGGCAATGTGCCTAATCTTTTTGAGGGGGGCATGCTCTATGTTTTCATTGCTGTCAATGATCTTTGAATCTTTGAATTGAGACTTGGTTGAGTTTGTGCTGTTGGGAGACAGCCAGGTTAAGAGTAGAGATGATTCTAAACCCTTTGAGATATAGGATACAGGGGAGAAACCTAGGGGTGGCAGATAGGCCGGGCAGGCCGGTCCAGACCCAAACCTGGCAGGTTTGCTCGATAATCGCTCAGTCGTAGTGGAAATGTTTGGAGTTTCCTTGGTGGACAATATAGAGCCAAATCAGACTCGTGAGGTCCGCAAACTCAAAAGAGCCATCACAGCTTATGAAAGAGTACCTGGGAGGCGTCATTGGCCCAACGCATCAGAAGGTTCGGTCCCAGGCCGGGTTGGGTCTAAACCTGAGCCGGGTTGAAGTTTCAAGAACTCAACTTGAACTGACTCGCGAACCCACTTGGGTCTAACCCGTCCAGGCCGGTCCGGGCTGGCCCGCAATATATATCTCTAATATTATAATGGGAGAGTTGGAGTTGTAATTTGTCAACATACAAACCCATGTGTTGTACATACAACTCAAACTCTCCCATTAATTATAACAAAAACTAACAAACAAAAAAGTTTCACCTATTTAAAATGTGCAACGCACGTACAAAATAAAAATATTTTTTTTAACACCAAACATATACTAGTTCGGCATTTATATTAGTAATATTTCGTGTTTATATTAGTAATATTTCGTGTTTATGTTTATGACTTTTCGTGTTTTGTATCTTTTGTTGGGAGAGTTGGTCTTCTACTAGTTCGGCATTTATATTAGTAATATTTCGACAAATTGTACTCATATCCTCACCCTTTTCCCATTTGTAACGTCTATGACAAGTTTTATATACCTTATATCCATCTTTTGGATTATCCACGTTTGGGACAAAGTCATAAAATTTGTGGATTTCGGAAATTTGGCCTCTATGTTTTTTTGGAAGAAGTGGGTTGTGCGGTATCAGTGTCTTGTGTTTGTGTGTCTTCGGCTCGGATTTCATTATGTTATGTGTCGGGAATTTACTCGTGAGTAGGAAGACTTTCATAATCTATATTAAGATTATGATTATAATCGGTCTCTAAATGTGTGATTAAAGGAGTGCGACGAGACGAACTAGTGGATTCTTGTCCACTTTGGCTACGGTCGGTACCACGTGATCGTGATATTATGCAAGTAGTGTAGTAGTGTAAGTGAAAAAAAATATAAAAAGAATGAAGAGTTAAGAAAGTTGAGAGAGTTAAGAGAATAGTAGTGTATGTGAAAAAACTAAAAACAAGTAAACTAATAGAAAAAAATTAACAATCTACAAATTAATAAATAATAATTAAAAAAATTTGATATCGTACTTCACGAATCAAAAGTTCAGAGAGTTGAGAGTAATAAAAAGAGTTGAGTAGACTTGAGAACTTGAGAATTGAGATTGAGCTTCATCACTTGATCAACCTTGTTCTTCCTTCACTAGATTGAAAGTAGTAGAGAGAGTTGATAGTAGTAAAGAGATTGAGCTTCTTCACTTCTTTATTGTTTCTTCAACTGAATCAATTCACTAGATTGAAAGTACTAATAGTAGAGAATAGAGAGTTGATACTTGATAGAAGTAGTAGAGAGAGTAGAAAGCATTGCGAATTAGTGAAGAAGAATGAAAAGAGTTTGTGTGGGTTGCTGGTTAAACGGGCTGGGTCGAGCAGGTTGAATCTTATTTTATTTTGACCCGGTCCGACCCACATCTATTGGCGAGTTTGGCCCGGGACCAGACCGGGTCGTGGCGGTTTGGGTCGGATGTTGGGCAGTTCTGGGCGGGTTGAAAGGGGCTACTTTTTTGTCAAACTTCCTCTAAAGCAAGTCAGATATCTAATCTTATAGGGTCTGTTTGGAAACATTTAAGTTGGGGAATGGGAAGGAATGGAATGAAAATGAATGGAGAGGAATGGAAAGAAAGGGAAAGGGATGAATTAACTTTATAAGTTGTGTGTGTTTGACAACTGGTGGAATGAAATTGACTTTTTTTTGTTTCCATTCCCTAGTCTTGTTTGACAAACAATGGAATATTATGGATTACGGCATTTTGAAAAACCTTTTGATAACATTTGTACATGGACATATTTCTGACATTTTGCATTTTAGGTTGAGTAATGAATAAAATTGTTTTCCTGGAGAGAAAAAACATACCTCTGACACTCCCAAAAAATGAAGATTTATTAATTCTAAAATCACCCACTCTAACCAAAATTAATTAGTTTACCTTATTTTTTATTTTTTTTATTTTTTTGTAATTTAATTCTTTTCACTTTTGATATTTGAATTTAAAAAAGAATCGGGTAAAAAATATATTATCAACGGGATCAAGAACGTTGGATAATTTACACCGAAAGAGGGATCTTAGTTCGGTACTAAAAGTTGGCGGGTGATTTGCCGAAACTGAAAGCGAAAAAAAAAAAAAAAAAAAACTATTCTCTGATTAAAAAGTTCGGTGGTTTCTGAAATTTAACGTTTATTTTATGTGAAGTTCTTTTAACATAGTTGGTCTTATATTTATTTATTTATTTAAGTTGAAGAAAAATTAGTTGTTTCCATTCCTTTACCCAGCTTTCCGAGGGGGTGGAGCTGGAATAGAATTCGGCTCAAATCTTTCCCTAGGGAATGATATTTAATTGTTTCCTTTATTTTCTTTTTCAAAACAAACAGACCGTGGAATAGGATAAGATGGGTCTATCCACTGTATTCCATTCCTTTTCCTAGTTTTTTGGGTTTCCAAACGCGCCCATAATGGGAGAAGGTCTTTGTGTCATTTGTAAATCTACCAACGCGTGCAACACACATACATAACTATTATAAAGGAGTTCTTAGGTTCAAATCTAGAATATGTCTGAATTTTTATTTTAAAAAAAACTATATTTATTAAGACGTGCTTCACACGTGAAAATTACTAGTAATAATAATGGTGGAAGAGATTTTGAGTGGAACAAAAGGGCCGTGGTATAGCACATATTACGTTTGTGATGAGAAAAGATTGAGGTACATATAGGGTTTGATGTTGGATTTATGTCTTGCATACGATGTTGGATAAGAAGACGATAAGACGATGGAGGGATAAAGACGATTGGAGACAGAGTGGAGGCGAGAAGAAATAGCAGGCAACAACAGTAGGAGTTGCGCTCGATCGCAACCTATGTGCGGTCGACCGACCCTTGTACGCAGTCTTCCCGAGAGGGGGACAATCAACCGATTTGTGGGTGCGATCGACCGTTCGCGGTGCTGATGGATTTTGGGCTTGACTCTGGCAGATTCGTGAAAGGCCCAACTTGCTCTTCAAGTTAGATCGTGTAGCTCCTATCGTAGGGTTATCCCTTATGTACTATCTAATTACTATTGTAACAAGATATTAACTTAGGGTTTGTCTCTAGATCTATATAAACAATTGTAACGGCTCATAGATCCATATGATTCTATTGAGTGCCGAATAGAAGAAGAGAGTACTTCATCTGAGAGGGTGAGAGAGTTTCTCCATTGTAAGCAGCATCAAGTTCCAGTTAGGCTTGAGAGAGGGTTGTGGTGAGAATTGTAATATTCTTATATCTTCTCTAGTTGAATAATATCTCGGTTCTTCCTCCCCCGGATTAAAGCGAAATCCCTAACCAGGAAAATTCTTGTGTGCTTTGTGTGATTGGTACGATCTAGTTTTGCTTGGTGGTTTATGTTGATTATGTCAAAGACTCAACAAGATCCTCAAATTCCTAACAAGTGGTATCAGAGCAATCAAGTTCATGGGTTTGTTCGAGTTCCTTGGAGATGGCAGATCAAAAGATGAAAATCAAGCAATTTGATGGTAAGATCAACTTCAATCTATGGAAGGTAGATATGTATGATGTTTTGGTTCAGATTGACTTGCACCTTGCCCTAGAAGAGAAGAAACCCACCGACGTGAAGCAGGAGAAGTGGGATGAGATTTTTTTGAAGGCCTTGAGTTTAATTCGGTTGCAATTGGCGGATGAAGTCAAGTGTAATATTCTTGAGGAGAAAAGTGCGGCGAGTCTTTGGGTGAGACTCAAATCTGACTACTCAGGGTTATCGTTGCTAGATCGGATGTATTGGAAGAGGAAGCTGTTTAGGTTTTCAATGAAGGAAGGTACCCATCTTCAAGATCATATTGTGGAGTTCAATAAGATAATATCTAAACTGAAAGCGATTAATGCTGATGATTTTAGCGAAGAGGATAAAACTTTTAACTTGATTTATTCACTGCCAATTTCTTATGATCACTTGATAACTACCATGCTATATGGGAAACCAGCCAAGGAGACACTTACTGTAACCGAGGTGATTAAGGGTTTGAAGTAAGATGAACTAAGAAAGAAAACTCATAAAGGAGGGTCTATTTATTTAGGGTGTTTTGCGGTGGATGACAATACTTCAATTGGAAGGGATGCGGCACACAAGGGTAAGATTCGTTGCCATTACTGTAGAGGAGTTGGGCAATACAAGAGAGATTGTCGCAAGTGGCTGAGTCAGAAGAGTGCTATTAAAGAAGGGGAACAAGCCCATATAGTCAGCGCAATTGAGTCAGGTAATAATTGTTAAATTCTGTGAGGAAATTAGCAATTGGGAATTAGGGTTTTATCTCTAGATCTAAGTTGCTTGAGATATTCACCCTAGGTATCAAAATTGGAATACCTAGACTGCTATCACAAGCCAGTATTTATTCCTAAATACTGGTTTGGGTATCGGGTCATAAGCCCACAAACCCGCATTCCAATATCCAATCAATTGTACGTTCATTACACGTGTTACACATATGCACGTGCTATATTTATATAGAGAGAATATACCAATATATTCAACAATCTCCTCCTATATTCTCAATATATAAAGTACAGGATTATCTCATCAGATCAGTATACAACTGACTGGCTGATAGCAGTCCATAAATGAAAAGCATCATAAAGGTATAGTTTCATAAAGAACCAAAATAATTATAAAACTGAATAGTTCAATCAAGACTAAACCAATATAATTAAATAGTTCCAAACCATATCCAATTTAGAATAGTTCACAAAGACTAAACCAATAGATAAATAAATCATAGTCTCAAACTAAATAAAGCAAATAAACTTCAAACCAAACAAAAGAGTTTTAAGCTCCAAAGCAGTCTTAAACTCAAAAGAAGTTTTATTAAGCAAGTGATTTGCAAAAGAAAATCCCTGCATGCTGCTTCATGATTACTCCTCCATATCGAGCAAGTCATCATCTTCAAAATCGAGATCTAAGATTCCACCTCCATTATCTTTGCTAGCACCTGTTGCTCAACATTGCAAAATAAGAATTTCATGAGTCATTTCTCTTTGAATTCAAACAAATTGCATAAAAGTATCTAGTTCAAACAAAAGAACTTAGTACAATTCAAATTGGCTAGCAAGATTTTAATACAAGCATCACAATCAAGTATCTTTAACAAATAAAGTACATGAACTTTATAGTTTCTACACAAGAACCATACTATGTTTCATATTGGAATGAAAAACTGCCGTTTCACTCATGGTTTAACATTGAATCATCAAAATTGGAATGAAACATGCATCCATAAGAGACATATCATCAAAATTGGAATGATATTTAGGACAATTTAATCATCGGAAACATATCGACAAATTTTCATGTTTCGTATTGGAATAATATGATTATTCTAAGTAAATTCTATAGATATATGATACCATCAAAATTGGAATGATATTATATGTCTGTGGAATTTATGTGGAATCATCATGATTATCTGAAACACGTTAACTGTCAAATTGATACTTAAGTTTGAACTTCTCTATGGCTGTTCTAATTATCAAAATAACTAGGGTGTTAAGGCCTTTGTGACTTAATGGCTCTTAACCCCATTTTCCCCACAGTTTTGACAATTAGACCTCTTTGTAATCCCTTGGTAAAGGCATCAGCCACATTCTGTTTTGATCTCACATCAATAAGGGTAATAATCCCTTGCTTAATGAGATAGTTCAACTTTGCCTGTCGAAGACCGACAGTTCTTCTCTTACCATTGTAAAGAGAATTGGTTGCTACAGTTTTTGTAGCTTCGTTGTCGCAGAACAAGCTAAGAGTGGTTACTTTAAACCTTCTCAATGGAATATCTAGCAACAGGTCTCTCATCCATTCCGCTTCTTCACCAGCACAAGATAGCGCAAAGAGTTCAGACTCCATAGATGAGAATGCAATGCCTGGTTGCCTTTTAGATTTCCATGACACAGCTGCTCCTCCTAGTGTAAACACATAACCACTAGTGGATCGACTTTCACCAAGTTCTGTGCACCACGATGCATCAGAATATCCTTCCAAAACTGAAGGATGTCCAGAGTAGCACAAAGCTAACTCTTGAGTACCACACAGGTAACCCATTAGCCTCTCAAGGGCATTCCAATGTGTCTTACCGGGATTACTAGTGAATCTGCTAAGCATGCCTACCACAAAGGCTATGTCTGGTCTAGTGCAGATCATTGCATACATGAGACTTCCGATCAGTTTGGAATAATCCAACTGTCTCACCGTTGCACTAACGTTAGGTGTCAACTTTTTGTTGTAATCATAAGGTGTTTCAAACCTTCTGCAATTACTGTATCCCCACTTTGTAACACATTATTGATATAGTGAGATTGACTAAGGAGTATGCCTTGCCTACCAAAACTCACTCTCATACCTAGTATAGTGTCCACAACACCTAGGTCCTTCATGCTGAATTCTTTGGATAGCATTGTTTTAACTTTAACCACAGTTGAGAGGTCGCTTCCAACAACAAGCATGTCATCAACATACAAGCAAATTATAGCAATTTTATTCGATAGATCACGAAAATAAAGGCATTTGTCAGAATTGCTAGATTCAAAACCTAAGCTCTTTATTGTTGTATCAAATTTTTCGTGCCATAGTTTTGGTGCTTGTTTTAATCCATACAAAGATTTTACCAATTTGCACACTTTGTTCTCTAAACCTTTAAGTACAAAACCTTCAGGTTGGTTCATATAGATTTCTTCATTAAGATCTCCATTTAGGAAAGCAGTTTTAACATCCATTTGGTGAATAACAAAATTTTCAATGGATGCAAGGGCAAGAAGAATCCTTATTGTAGCAATATGACAAACAGGTGAGTAAACATCAAAATAGTCTACCCCACTTTGCTGAGTATAACCTTTAGCTACTAGTCGTGCTTTATACTTTGCTACAGTCCCATCTGGATTAAGTTTCTTCTTCAAAACCCACTTATTTCCTATGGTTTTAGCCCCTTTTGGCAGATCAACTAATTTTCAAGTTTTATTTTGTAATAAAGAATCCATTTCATCATCAATAGCCTCTTTCCAAAGTAGACCATCCCTAGACCGAAGTGCTTCATTCACACTAAGTGGATCAGCCAACAGTGCATAAGTTACAAAATCATCACCATAGGTTCTAGGTGTCTTATCTCTGGTGGAGGTTCTTCTAGGCTCAATTTCATTTGTAGTTTCAGTGTCAGTTATGCTAGGTCTAGATTCTGTTTGTGAATCATTGACTAAGTCTGTGTGGCCAGATAGTGTTATGCCTTTGTCTTTGATGAACACATCTTCAAAGAATTCTGCATCTCTAGATTCGATTATCTTATTGAGAGATAGGTCATAAAATCTGTATGCCGTACTATCAACTGCATTTTCTAGATACACACAGGTATTTGTACGAGGTCCTACTTTAGGCCTTCTAGGGTCTGGTATTCTAACAAAAGCAATACAACCCCATGTTTTTATTTTATCAAAGCTCGGTGCGTGTTTATGCCATAACTCATAAGGTGTTTAGTCAATTTAGAGTGTGGTAACAAATTAAGAATATTATTAGCAGTCAATGCAGCCTCTCCCCAAAAATTCGAAGGCAATCCAGCAGTCAATAACATAAAATTCAACATTTCTGTAAGTGTTCGATTCTTTCTTTCGGCTATACCGTTTGACTGTGGTGAGTAGGGTGCTGTTGTTTCAGAGATAATGCCATGTGAAGTGCAAAATTCTTTAAAACCCATTGACACATATTCCCCACCTCTATCAGATCTGAACCTTTTTATTTTAGCATTTAACTGATTTTCGACACGGTCTTTAAATTCTTTGAATTTATTAAGTGCTTCATCCTTTGATTTTAACAGATAGATATGACAATATCTAGAACAATCATCTATAAAGGTGATCAAATACTTTCGACCTCCTTGCGTCACAAAGTTTTTAAAATCGCATATGTCAGAATGAATTAGTTCAAGAAGTTGTGTACTCCTAGAAACAGAACTAAAGGGTTTTCTAGTGATCTTTGTCTGAGCACACACTTCACACTTGTTATATCTTAAGGATGTATCAATTGGCAGATTAAAAGTTTTAGCAACAGCAAGTAATTTAATATAGTTTACATGTCCCAATCTGTTGTGCCATGTAGAAGGGCTACACAGTTTTGAGCTAACAGCATTAATCACTTCATTTGCTAAACTAAGTCTATACATGCCATTGACTAAATAAGCACAACCAAAGTAGTATGAGTTAACAGATAATATTGCTCTACCACTTATCATAGAAACTACCACGCCAGCATTATTCAGTAAGCTAATAGAAATTAAATTCTTTGCTAAAGCAGGAACAAATTTAACATTACGCAAAATTAAATTCTTACCTGATGACAAACTGAGATTTGCAGTTCCAACCTGGAGCACCTTGACCGATTCTCCATTCGCCATAGAGACAGACTCATTTGCATCTTTGAGATCAGTTAGCAAGTACTTATTGTTGCAAGCATGACATGTAGCCCCCGAGTCCAACAACCAACTCGTAGAGGCACCGACCTTATCGTCACCAACAACACACAGAAAGTTGGTGGGTTCAGTGTTGTCCTCTAATAAGTTCACCGTTTCATTGTTAGGTTGTTCTCTTTTGGGTAGCCTACATTCGGTAGCATGGTGACCCCACTTCCTACAGTTGTAGCACTTCCCTTTCTTTTTCACAATCTTTTTATTGGCTTCCAACTTGGACGGTTCACCCTTAACTTTATTAAGCTTGTTCTTCTTAAACTTAGAAACATATTTGGAACTGGTTAGCACATTAGCATGAGAAATTTGTTTCTTAGCCAACTCCAAATTTATCCTAGTTCTTGTCTCATCCTCTACTTTAATACATCGTTTGAGTTGTGCAAGCTTAATTTGTTCTGGCAGTCTATACATTTCAGTCTTAAATGTGAGCCATGATGCAGGTAATTTAAAGATTATTGCTCCAGTGAGAAAGGCATCACACACAGTGATATCTTCAGTTTTCAATTTAGCTACTAAGTTTTCAAGATCAGTTACCTGAGGGAGAATGGCCTTCTCCTCTTTGAATTCAAAGCTCATGAACTTATCAACCAAGTGAGTCTTGGAGACCTTCTCCTCCTTTTTGAATTCATCCAGCAGATTGTCCCAAATCTCCTTAGCTGTTCCATACTTCATGTACACATCTGCTAACCGATCTGAAATACTGTTTAGCAAAAACTCCCTGCACAGGTCCTCATCTCTGATCCAAGTGGCATCATCCACATATTCGATACAGTCATCATAAGTCGTTTGACAGGTATAAAAGATCTTCATGAATTTCATCCCATACTGTGCTTTCCTCTTCCAACTAATGAATTCAGAACTACTAAACGCCTCTAGTTTAGGAACCTCATATGGTCGATCATGTTTTTCCATCTCAAGGAATAAACTATGATTTCCTAAATTCAAGAGTATGTTCTGAATTATTACTACACAAGTAATTTATAGGGAGAAGATGAACTGCTAACTAATAACAGAATAGATGGATTAGATAAATTGCACAAATCGTAGGGTTTTAGAAATACCAGATCTGGACTTCTTCTTCAATTTGAGTTTTTCACACAGATCGAAAAAGAGAGAGAGAAGGAGTTGGCACCTGAAGTGGGACTGCCTTCGACTGCGATCGGAGAAGGGAGAGAGAGGAACCGGTGCGACCCAATGGGTTTCGGTGCCTGACGACTCGCGACGTGATCGGCGTGCGACGAAGCGACGGGCGGTCGGCTTCGCAGCGGATCGGCGAGCGATGAGTACGGCGAGCGACGGACCTAGCGACGCGATCGGCGAGCGACGGCATTAGGGTTCCGATGAGATCTGGCGGCTACAGAGGAATCCGATGGGATTGAACAAAACCGATGGTATTCCCCCTTAATTAATCTCACAAAATTAATTAATATCTCAAGATTGTTAAATTCTGTGAGGAAATTAGCAATTGGGAATTAGGGTTTTATCTCTAGATCTAAGTTGCTTGAGATATTCACCCTAGGTATCAAAATTGGAATACCCAGACTGCTATCACAAGCCAGTATTTATTCCTAAATACTGGTTTGGGTATCGGGTCATAAGCCCACAAATTCTCGTTCCAATATCCAATCAATTGTACGTTCATTACACGTGTTACACATATGCACGTGCTATATTTATATAGAGAGAATATACCAATATATCCAACAATAATGACGATTATTGTCTTCTTGTTTCAAGTTATTTAAATGTGGATTCAAGTTGGTATCTTGATTCGGGGAGTTCTTCTCATATTTGCTCCGAGAGAGAGATGTTTTCTACTTACAAGTCATCAACAAGCCGTAGTATGAGAACGGGGAGTGGTGAGATTTATGAGGTAGTGGGTGAGGGAACAGTTGAATTGGATATGCCAGATGGTAAAGGGTTCACACTAGAAGAGGTCATGCATATTCCTTCGATACAGCAGAATCTGATATCCTTGGGTACTCTTGATACTCGTGGCTGCAGGTACACAACTCGAGGTGGAGTTTTGACAGTTTGGGATAGTCGTCGTAAGGTAATAAAGGATATGAGGGGAATTGGGCAGGATCAATACAACCTCTACTAGCTTTGTGGGAGCAGGAAAACTCGGCCAGTTGTATGAAAGCCCATTGTTCCTAAAGCATCATCTAGTAAGCCATCACTAGAATTACCGAATCGAGACTGCAACGTTCAAATACCGTTGGAAGGTGGAGAGAGCCTTGATGTAGGTGGAGTTCGTGTGGAGGGTGGAACCTCCATTATTACATCTACAGGGGTGTGCCCTTGAGGGGGGCATACAGCTGAAGGAAAACATGTGGAGGTTTGTTCAACTAGCTGAAGAAATCATAGAAACATGTTGTTTAGAAAGCAGAGAAGAAAGGTCTAGAAGAGTTTTAAATCACACAAGTATGGATTCATACGTATGCAATCCAATATGGAGATTGTTGGGTTTATGTCCTGCATAAGATGTTGGATAAGAAGATGATAAGACGATGGAGGGATAGAGATGATTGGAGATAGAGTGGAGGTGAGAAGAAATAGTCAGCAGCAACAGTGGGAGTTGCGGTCGACCGCAATCTATGTGCGGTCGATCGACCCTTGTACGCAGTCTTCCCGAAAGGGGGACAGTCGACCGATTTGTTGGTGCGGTCGACCGTTCGCGGCGCTGATGGATTTCGGGCCTGAGTCTGGCAGATTCGTGAAAGGCCCAAGTTGCTCTTCAAATTAGATCGTTTGGCTGCTATCGTAGGGTTATCCCTTATGTACTATCCAATGTCTATTGTAACAAGATATTAATTTAGGGTTTGTCACTAGATCTATATAAACAATTTTAACGGCTCATAGATCCATATAATTCTATTGAGTGCTGAATAAAAGAAGAAAGTATTTCATCTGAGAGGGTGAGAGAGTTTCTCCATTGTAAGCAGCATCAAGTTCCAGTTAGGCTTGAGAGAGGGTCGTGGTGAGAATTGTAATATTTTTGTATTTTCTCTAGTTGAATAATATCTCAGTTTTTCCTCACCCGGATTGAGGCGAAAGCCCCAACCGGGATAATTCTTGTGTGTTTTGTGTGATTGGTGCGATCTAGTTTTGCTTGATGGTTTGTGTTGATTGTGTTAAAGACTCAACAAGATCCTCAAATTCCTAACATTTGGATGGGCAGTGCTGTTGCTCGTTGTGTACCATCCATTTGCCTAGGGTGTGTGTGATGGAAGCAGATTTACTCGGCAGTTGATATCATTCTTTTTGTTATTATTTTTTGAGTCACCCTATTTCGTTAACGAGGTCTTAATCATTGTTACATCATTTGTTCTTCAGGTAATGAATCAATGAGCTGGTCTAATATGTGGTTGAATCTAGTATTTTAGACGAAGGTAATTTGTAACACCCTGAAAAATTGAGTTATTACAATTTTGTAGTACACATGTTCCATACATGTATTTTGTATTGTTACGGAAAGTATTCGTAACATATTTTTATACAAATTTCCTATGTATTTTATATTTCGATTGTTTATATATTTTTTCATTCTCTCGAAATTCATTTTCTCCTATTTTGAGTCAACTCAAGTATTTTTTTGTTTATACGTGTAATGCACGTGCTTTTGATGCACGTGTTGACTATATTTTTTTAATATAAAATTAATGAAGTGTGTATATTAAATTTTTTTTAATGCCTAAATTAAATACATGGAAAGACTAGATTGAAATAACCCACGTTATGTTTAATTAAACTTATTTTTAAGCTAATGAGAATTGTTACTTTATTTTTACTAATTGTACACATTATTTTGTGCACAAAATGTAAAGATAAACCCTCCCCCCACACACACAACCTTTGTTGACTGGTCAATTTGAATTGGAGGGAGAATTGAAATGAGTCATGAGATTTTTAGATAGTGGAGAGAGTGAGTGAGATCATGGAGTGAGTCATCGGTGGTTTTAATAACTTCCATTCACCCTTTTGCTTTAATAAATAGTCGGTCAATCCTAGGGGTATTTTGTGTGTAATTCATTTATCGTAGTATGGAGCTTTTGGAGTTGAGAAGAAAAAGGCTTTTGGAGATCCTTGTTTGCAAAGAATTCATCAATAGGTGGGTGTTCCATGACTTTCTAAATTTTTGTATGAGCATCATGCTAGATTGTGCAAATATAGATGTGTAGTGTAGGTGTTCTTCATTTTATTGGTATTGATTATTCTTTCATTATAAATAGAAAGCATGCCAGATGGTGCAAATGTATACATGAATGATGATTAAATTTAGTATCATGTCTCAACCTATAGCAACCATTAATTGTTATATTGATTAGCGTTATGGAAAACAATGAATTTTAACTCACATGCTTGAATGACTAAATATGTATTAAAAAGGTAAACTATGCAAAGAATATTTTCAATTGAATTATCATGCTTAATATTTGTCTATTGAGTAGTGTAAGAATATTTCATTTTCGTTAGTGATTATAGTGTGCGATTGAATTTACTTTGATGTGCGATCTTTTTATCGTAGAATTGTGCGTCTATATCGATTTGGATAAACTAATGGATGTTGTGTATGTGGATACGAGTTATAGAATATAAACCTAAGTTCGTATGAGAATGATTCTATGTTAAATGTGATTAATTCTTAGATTTGCAAGACTCCAAATTAGCAATTTGGAGGGTTAGAATATTAGATTTTGGATCTGATATAGAGATGATCAGATCCAGGTTGATTTACAATTATCAATTTGTTAAGGGAAATCTATTGCAACAGAGACTTGATAGCTGGTTGTCGGGTTCAATTTAGAGCCTATTTAGGTGCATGGGTTCGAACTAGTGGTTCGCTTCTTTTTGAAATTTGTTTAATAAATTAAATCTAAGTCAGTAAGCCACATATTGGTTTGTTTGCTTCTTTTTGAAATTTGTTTAATAAATTAAATCTAAGTCAGTAAGCCACATATTGGTTTGTGAAGAAATCCTACACAAACAATGGCTTGGAAGCCTGTTTTGCGGGTTCGGTTTAGAGCACTAGATTTGCACTCTGATTCGAATGTGGGGGTTCACTTTCTTTCTGTTTTTAAAATATTGTATATTCTTTTCCAAATTAAATTAATTTCCTACTTTGAGTTGCATCCTATTTTTAGTATAACTTTTTTTGTAAATTAGATTATAATATCTAGAAGTATCAACTAAATTAAATCATGCAAATTTATATTTTGTAAGTCAAATAAAGAGATAAAATATGTTGTGAGATTATTTATGTTTCTTTAAAAATTGTGTTTGATCCTATGGAGTCGAATTATTGTTTAAAAATTTATAATTGGATATTTTAAACATAAAAAACTATATGTTTGAGAATTACTTAAATGAGAATCGATATACACACTTTGGGATTAATCTTCCACATTGCGAGAAAATGATCAACCACGATTTGAGTAATTTGGTTTAAAGTATTTGGTAAATTTTATCAAGTTGGGAATTTTTTGAATTCCCATTATAAGAATTGAGAAATGTGATTTAATTATTTTGGATGATAACTAAGTGGGAGGAATGAATAAAGGAATGAAATGAGTTATATACAACAACAACAACAAACAACAACAATAACAACAAAGCCTTTTTCCCAACTAGTTGGGGTCGGCTACATGAATCCTGATTTTCCATTCTGTTCGATTTAGTGCAATATCTTCTATACGGTCACAAGTTATCATATATTTTCACATTGTTTCCACCCAAGTTAGTTTAGGTCTTCCGCTACCCCTAACTCTACCTTCAATACTTATCAAATCACTCTTTCTAATGGGGTCACTATTAGGTCTACGCGTGACATGTCCAAACCACCACTACAAAGGAAGAAGGCAATTGCGGCGTTTATTTTGGGCTTTCCTGGCGTTTATAAACGCCGGGGATTACCCTATCGACATTTCAGACAACGCCGCACCAAGCGCCGGTGTTGCGCGTGTCGGGATTTTTTTGGCAGTCTACCTCGGCATTTTTAGAAACGCCGATGTACATTTTGCATACATCAGCGTTTAAAAAGTGCAGGTGTACATTAATTTAAAAATTTAAAAATTTTTGAACTTAGTCATCCCCGGCGTTTGGTAAACGCCGGGGTATGTTTTTTTTCAAAATTATTATTAATTTTTAAATCAAACACCAGCGTTTTGGAAACGCCGGGGTATCGGTTTTTTTAAATAGATTTTTCTTTGATTTTTTTTCAATATAAAACCTATATATTATTTCCTTTTTTGCAACAGATAAAAACTTGCAGTAATTTCCAGTAATCCATAAGAACAAAATAAAAAAATTTAAACAACAAAATTCATTATATATATTTTCCAAGCAGCAACAAACAAAGCTTAAGAAGTTTAATGTTCTGCAGTCAAAATTTCAGAATCCAACGTTTCTCACACAAGTATCAAGTTACATATAACTGAGTTATAAAAAATTTCTAACAAGTTTCACCATACAAAATAATTTGAACACAAAAAAAAAAGACTAAAAAAAGACTTGCAATTAGTAGATTTTCTTAATGGGTACGCTTCCTCATGTCGTCGTTGCTGCAATCATGCTCACTCGATTCTCTGGATTGGCTCGACTTGAATCAGTTGGAACTCGATTTTGAAACTGTGTAAGTCACACATATTGAAATATTGGCAAGATAATTATACATTAAACTAATGAATTTAGAAAATAAAACTTAAAGAGTATATAAACAGCAGAAGAAGAAGATTATATGGCGCAAAAAATATGAAAAAAAGAGAAACATAGCATCAATTGGAAAAGTAAAGATATCATGCAATTAAAATTTACAAGCAAATAATATCAAGTAAATGATCATTCTGCATTCATGTGTGAAAAATGTTGGAAAATAATATATGTGAGCCCACATAGATTATTTTTCAATAATCTCCCACTTGGACTACAATGTTACACCTTATAAATATACATACTTTATGAGCTCAAAATTTTTGCTATCATAATCAAAAGCATAGCCAAACAATCTCGTTCATTAATCATGTAAATATTGGATCAAAGCAATTTTCGTTACATTTATCGTAACTAAATTCATCAACGGTCACATATATCAACATAATCAAATGACATAGATCAAGTGTGAATGTGTAGCATGAAAATTTCATGCAATGTGATCTATATACATGCCTATTTCCAACTGGTCCTCTTTAAACTTAAGTGAGTTCAGAATCAAAACATGACAAAAGAGTGAGAAAACTGATCAGAAAACAACTAAATGTATAAATGTCTCAGACAAACATAAAACAAATAAAATACAAACTTCTACTAAATCATGATATCCTCAAATAATACAACACCCATATGAGCAGTGTGCTCATGAAAGACCATGGGTGGTAATCCCTTTGTGAGCGGATCCGCTATCATGGAGTTTGTCCCAATGTGCTATATAGATTGTAACGCCCCTGCCCCTAGCTCAGACAATTTTATACAATTTATAAGACAAATTAGATACTATGTAGTACAACTGCCCACCACAGATTGCATCTCAAAAGTTGGTTAACCGATTTGGTGACTCTTGATCATGGGATATATTATTTATATATTATTTAATCTATTATTTAACCGATATGGGATTTTAACAATCAATTACTCTCCCGTGTACACCCCAAATGGAGTGCCACGTCACCAAGCATGTTTGACCAAGGTCAAACAGACTCAAGTCTGTCCATTTTTTCCATCGTGGGACCCTCCCACCAAAGCACCATTTCATATTACTATACCAAACATCATATTTACTATACCATTCATTCATGCATATTTATTATACCAACTTTTTATATATATATATACTATATATATATATGTATTTTGAAAACTATGGGATGTTACATAGATATTTATTCACTCTGCACTCTTTCTTTCACAACTAGGAACTTTATGTCAATATGCTTCAACTTTGGCGATCTTCTGTTGTTGTTGGAATACATCACTGCTGACTTATTGTCACAAAATAACTTGAGTGGTCTTTCTACATTCTCCAAAATGCACAGCCCAGTGACAAAGTTCCGCAACCATATTCCATGATTCGATACCTCATAGCATGCTACATACTTTGCTTCCATAGTGGAAGAATCTACAAGTGTCTGTTGGACACTTTTCCAGGATATAGATCCTCCAGCTAACAGGTAAATATAGTCTAATGTGGACTTCTAGCTATCTTGGCACCCAGCGAAATTAGAATCAGAATCAGAATATCCTACGACCTCTAAATGATCTGATTTCCTATATGTGAGCATGAAATCTTTTGTTCTCTGAAGATACCTCATAACCCTCTTGGCTGCTATCCAATTATCCATACCAGGTTTGCTTAAATACCTGCCTAACATCCCGACAATGTACACAATATCTGGACGCATACATACTTGAGCATACATTAGACTCCCAACAACTGATGCATAGGGGATCTTTTGCATTTCCTGAATTCAAGGATATTTTTAGGGCACCGACTGACTGAGACTAAATTTGTCTCCTTTAGCAACAGGGGTATCCCCTGGTCTACAATCTTGCGTGCCAAACCTTTCAATTACTTTATCGATGTATTCCTTTTGTGATAATCCAAGAATACCTCGAGAACGATCTCGGTGTATCTGAATTCTAATAAAAAAGAGGCATCATCAAGATCCTTCATCTAAAAATGCTTGCACAGAAACATTTTGGTTTCGTGCAACAAGTCTATATCATTAGTGGTAAGCAGTGTGTCATCGATATACAGAACTAGGAATATATGCTTACTTTCACTGAACTTGTGATGCACACAATCATCAATAACATTCATCTCAAAACCAAATGAGATAATTACTTGATGAAACTTGTGGTACCATTGACGAGAAGCCTGCTTGAGTCCATAGATGGATTTCGTCAATTTGCAAACCATAATTTTTTTTGGGTCTCCCGACATAATGTTTTCTGGTTGCACCATATAAATTATCTCGTCAATGTCGCCATTGAGAAACGCCGTCTTGACATCCATCTGATGTAGCTCAAGGTCAAGATGAGCAACAAGTACCATAATTGTCCTGAACGAGTCTTTCAATGAAACTGGAGAGAAAGTCTCTGTAAAATCGATGCCTTCTTTCTGAGTATAGCCATTAGCTACAAGACGTGCCTTATACCTCTCCACATTACCATTTGCATCCCTCTTGGTTTTTAATATCCTAATACCCCTACTCCCGTTAATATGTATTTTTCAAATATTTTTCAGTATTTTCAATTCTTAGTATCTTGTATCTATTCTCTCTTAATTGATTATATTATTCAAACTATTTTATAAACCCAATTGTTTATTATAAGCCTAATTTCTTATTTTATTATTTATCTGAGCCCAATTATTTATTATAAGCCCAATACCCTAATTGATTTATTTATATGATTTGAAGCCCAAGCCCAATTGTTTAATTAATTATCATAAGCCAAATCCTATAACTAGTTGATTAAATTGCTCTGAGCCCATAAACCAAGCCCAAATCCAACCCAGTACTTATATATATAATGTATAGACTCCATCCTATATGATTACATTCAAATTCCCACATTCTAATCCACCCGTACACAACCCCTCACATTCCCCCACTCTTTTTATTCCGTAACCCCATAACCCCCCACTCTCATTACTACCCATTATTATATTATATTTATTATTTTATATAAACGCCCCGTCTGTTTCTTTCTCTCCCGTCTTCCCCTCTCCCCCTCCTATGTTCAAAAAAACCACAGAACCCAACCATTTCCCCGACCCCTCACCCTTTCATCCCTGCCCTCCGCACCTCGACACCCTCGCCTTGTCGCCTCCCTCACAGCCAATCGAGCCTCCTCGTCCTCGACTTCATTTTTGCCGCCCATTGAGTCGATCTCCATTGCCGTGACCCCCAAAGTCCTCCACCCGTTCCTCCCTCCCGTTCATCCCTCCTTCCCATCGCCTTTCCGTTGCGTCTCCGCGCTGCAGCAACAGCAGCTGACATTGACGCCAGTGCCCGCAGCGACCCTATTGTCCTTGCATTGTCGTGCCGCTCTCTGACCTGGCGCGACTACAGCCAGCAAGCCGCGTCTGCATGCACCGACTGTTCATCTCCCGGCCCCCTCTCCCCTTCGCTCCGTCGTCAGCCGCGACGCCTCTCTACAACGCAGCAGCACCGTCGTCCCTGTGCCGCGCCCTCCTCGGCAGCGACACCTTCTACCGGTAATCTCCCATGCAGCGCCGCCGCTCCCCGGCTTCCCTCCGCAGTTAGCAGTGACTGCGGTAGCCACTTCTGATAGTCGTGCTCTCCTCCATCGCCGGTAGTCCCCTAGCCGCCGTCATCCTCTCCACCGCACCGTCCCGCCTGCCTCGTCGGTGTTGCCTCTGTGCGTCATGCCTCCCTATCATCCGCTGTTAGCCTCTGTGGCACCGGCTTGCTGCCATCTGCCCCGACTGCTCCCCAGTTGCCGGCCATCGTCTTGCCATCTAGTAGGTTGTTTTGATCATGGGTTTGATCATGATGGATGTGAGCCGTCTGTTTCATCGCGATCATGATCCTCTTGATTGATTGATTCCTAGCCATCCATTGATTTGATCTTGATCATCACCATCGGGGTGATCTTGGTCGTCCGTTGGATCTTGATCATCATGCTTGATTGGGTGTGGGCCTTCGATCTCCTCTTGATCATCCGGTTAGATCCTAGCCGTCTGATCTCTTCTTGATCATCACGATCATGTTGATCATCAATTTTCTTTGATCGCAGCCATTCGATCGATCGATCTTGATCTTCATCATTATCTTCATCATCAAGGAATTTAACCGTTCGATCTGATCCGATCATCTTGATCTTGATCTTTGATCTTAGCCGTTTTATTGTGTTCGTGATCTTGATCGTCTTCATCTAGTTCGTGATCGTATGTTCGTGATTGGTTTGTGATCCATTAGTTGTGGTTGTGTTCATGACTCGGGATCCGTTCCCGTTATTCTTGTTTTTGCTCCGTATTCATCGTCTTCAGTTATCAGGCAAGTATCCTCTTGTACAACCCGTTTGTTCTCGTACAAGCTTTCTTTGAAAAATACCGCAAGTATATTCTTTGACTCTAATTCGTATTCATCGATCGAATTGAAATCTGTTGCTATAATTAATCTGTCGATCCCGTATTCACATATGATCGTGAATACTTTGTTGCCACATGCATTACATGAAGACGATTGATACACATATTTGTACTCTTAGGATAATACATGATTATGTGCATGATTATTTTGCCTGTGATAGTAGTTAAATATGATATCTGTTATTGTTGATTAAAATTAATAAAAGTAATAAGCCGGGGTTTAAAGAAAAGACCATAGTAGTGGACAATATAGGTAAGTGTATTCGGAAGGGGGCTCGTTTTTTCCATGATTACAAGTTATATGGAACTAAGTGCCACGTGGAACTAAGTGCCACGTCAGGGATTGACGGGGGCCATCTCTAGAATCTACGGGGGCCACATCTAGAACCCATTACATGATTATATGTTTACATATTTCACGCTACAAGTTTACACTCTACATATTCCACGTTACAAGTTTGTACGTATCTCGAACAAGATACAATTGACATATTTTTTCCGAGTACGTGACCTATAGAATTCACCACTAGGCCTAAACGTAACTAATTATATGTAGCAACCATGTAGTCTAAGTATGGATGCATGAAGTGCTACCTAGATAGAATTAAACATTAGACATAAGATTAACATGTGCACTTGCATGATCCAATTACATGTACATGTTCTTATTGACTTGTTTACTTGATTACTTATTTACATGCCACTTGTTTCATGATGCCTTGTTTATGATCATGTTTATATATTATATTTCTCCTATTACATGATTCTTAGTTCCTTGCTCTTTCCCTTCTTTTGTTTCGTTTTGTACTTGTCCCATTAGTTTGTACCACTTGCGGTCCGTGACTTGCATTAACGAGTATCTTCTTGTTTCTTCTTTTGTAATATGTACTTGTAGGTCCGGATGGAGAGTTACCAGAAGGTATTGCTGATTAAGTGTTTTAGTCTTGTAGATTATCATGTAATCTTTAGTTCATGTTTTATTCATGCTACTCTTTATTGTTATCCGGGCATGTTTGACCCGTAACTATATTTTTATTCCCAGCTGTTGGTTATGTTATGGACTATGTCATGTACTTTTGTTATCCTATTGTGATTTTACATGTCTGCGTGGTTTTGTTGTTATCTTGTTGTTGAGTTACCTCTACAACTTATGAATGGTGTATTCGCATCATTCGTTGGGCCTCAGTCATGGACTCGTATTTCCGTATTTTCGGAAGCGGGGTGTGTGATATCCATTTACAACAAATTAGTTTTTCACCTTCTGGTAATGGGACAAGTTTCTAAACTTTGTTTTCTTCCATGGACTTATACTCCTCATTCATGGCACTCATCCACTTTTTATAACTTTTCATGGCCTGATGAAATGTGATTGGATCATCTTCCATCATTCCATTGTCATCCTCATGTTCTTGAAGAAATACAATATAATCATCCGGAATAGCATTTCTCCTTTCTCTCGTGGATCTCCTTAATGGCACTGGCTCTTGAGGTTGTTGAGTTTGTTCTTCTTGAACAATTACTTCATTTTCAATAGGGGTTTGTTCAATATTGTCTTACTGAGGTGCCAGATTCACTTCCTGATCAGTGATAGGAGTGGGAACCTGAATATTGTCAAAAGTGATAGTAGGAATTATGTTTGTAATTGAATCCAATTCATCCTCGAAAGTAATGTCCCTAACATTATTTCTCCCCCCAAACTCAACTTCCTAAAAAAATGTTGCAGTTTCCATCTAAAAAATATTCCTAAGTGTGGGATCATAAAACTTATAGCCCCCAGATTGCTCAGAATAACCAATAAAGTAGCTGCTCACTATTTTGGAGTCTAATTTCTTTTTATGTGGCCTGTAGGGCCTTGCCTCAACTGGAAATCCCCAGATGTGAAAGTGCTTTAGACTAGGCTTTCGACCTGTCCAAAGCTCATAAGGTATTTTTGCAGCTGCTTTAGTTGGTACTCTATTGAGAATGTAAGCTGCTGTCTTTAATGTTTCTCTCCAGAGGGACTCAGGCAAGGTGGAATGAGCAATCATACTCCTTACCATATCCTTAAGAGTCCTATTTCGTCTTTCAGCAACACCATTCGTGCTAGGTGATCCTGGCATGGTGTACTGTGGGACAATACCGCGTTCCTCTAGGAATTTAGCAAACGGTCTTGAACGTTGTTCACCTGAGCCATCATATCTACCGTAGTACTCACCACCACGATCAGATCTGACAATTTTAATCCTTTTGTTGAGTTGATTCTCAACTTCAGCTTTATATGCTTTGAACAAGTCCAGAGACTATGATTTTTCATGAACGAGATATAGGTATCCATAACATGAGTAATCGTCTATAAACGATATAAAATATTGTTGACCATTCCAAGATGCCGAAGGGAATGACCCACAAATATCTGTATGAATCAATTCTCAGACGCCTGAAGATCTATTGTCACATAATCTCTTAGTTTTGGTCTGTTTTTCCTTTATGCAATGTACACATACATCAAAGTTTGTGATGTGCAGGGACTCCAAAGACACAAGACGCTCAACTCTACCGTTTGAGATATGACCTAAGCGCTTGTGCCATAATGACACTGAATTTTCCTTATTTAATTTACGTTTAGTACCACATGATTCCATGTGCAAGGTTTTATTATAGGATGCAATTGTTTCGAGCAAATAAAGGTTGTCATAAGCATTCAAATAACTAGTTACAACAACATTTGAATTTAAAGACAAACTAAACTGATTGTAATGCCCCTGCCCTTAGCTCAGACAATTTATACAATTTATACAATTTATCAGACAAATTATTTATAGTATAGTACAACTGCCGACCACATGTTGCCTCTCAAAAGGTGGTTAACTGGAATGGTGACTCTTGATCATAGGCTATATTATTTATTATTATTTTATTCTAGTTCAATCCCGATATGGGAATATTCAAACCCATCTCTTTCTCTCTCGCGCACTGTACATGTCGCCCAACCATACCCTGGGCCCCACCATGTACAACACACTTCAAGGCAGTAGCAACCTTGCCTACTATCTCTTTCACGTCGGGCCCCACACCCACCTGCCACATCCATGTGGCAGGTCAAAGCAGCAGCCATCGCTGTTTCCCTTCACGGGTGGGTCCCCCTACCCAATCACTTAATTACAACCTATGTCATCACCTTTTATATTATATATATATACCTTTAGAAATTATGGGGTGTTACACTGATTGTTTCCAAATGAATAATAATATCCAAATTTGTCCAATAAAGAAACATAAATCAAATTTCGTCTAAAAGACAGTATAACAAAAGTGTCTTTCAAATCCAAATAAAAACCAATTCCTAACAACAACCTAAAATGCCCAACTGCTTCTACTTCTACCAATTTTTCATTGCCCACGAAGATGTGTCTTTCATCATTATTTGGGTTTTGTCAGCTCAGGCAACCCTGCATAGAAACACTTATGTGAGTAGTAGTACCAAAATCTATCCACCAAGTGTTTCTAGGTACTGAATATAAATTAACATCAGAATAGACCAGAGTAAGAAACATACTTTTCTTTGCACGCTATGCGTGGTATTTGGTACATTCCTTCTTCATATGTCCAGACTTGTTACAAAAGAAACAACTCTCTGTATCCTTCTGTTGATCCTTTTGAGCTGGACCCTTAGCTTTTTCATTCTCAGATTTTCTTTTCTTGCCCTTATCCTTAGAGGCATTGGAAAAGTGAGCACTTTCAGTCTTATCATTTCAACCTTTCTTCCTCTTGCACATAGTGAGAAATGAGCTCATTTATAGTCCATTTTTCCTTTTGACAGTTGTAACTGATCTTGAATTGATTGAACTGTGCAGTAAGCGAGACCAAAACCATATGCCCAAGCAATTCCTCAGGAAACTCAAGCTTAAGTGCCTTAAGTCCTGAAACAATATGGTTCATCTTCATAATGTACTCCCTTACATTTCCTCGACCTTTATACTTTATAGACATCAAAGAAGCCAGAAGTGTAGTCATTTCAACCTTATCATTTTTGGCAAAACATTTCTCAATTTGATCGAGGAAATCCTTGGCCTTAGTAATCCCATCGGATTCTGTGCCCCTAAAGGCTTCTGGAATGCTGTGTTTCATAATCATTAGACACATGTGATTTGAACGATCCCACCTCTCAAAATCCCTTTTATCATTAGGAGTGCTTTCCGCAATTCTTCCCTTAATGCATGGTCTAATTCCATATAGCCAAGAGTTTTAAGTAAGATTCTTTTCCAATCATTGAAATTGGTCCCATTAAGTATGGGAATAGAGTTGATATTAGCAGTTATTGAGGCAGTAGAAGATAAGTGAGCTGAACATAGAATAAAACAAACAAAATAAGCTCACATAAGAATCCATATAAAATAATAAATTCAAATAATGGTTAATCTCATTTCAAGATACCAAGCACAACATTAATATCAAATTTTTGGACATTAACATTAACTGTAAGTGGTACTCTTGTTGTAGCAATCAAATATTGACAATAAATTCTGTCAAATAATAAGTCATTTTTTGGACTGGTATATTGTTCACATGGAATACCTTATAATTGTCACATATTTATCACCACAGATGTGTATGAAATTCAGCAAAATATCAACTTACCTTTGGGTCAGATAATAAACGCATAAATTACGAACACACAATCATCTTAACATTTTAAACAAATTAATCTACACAAAAGAGGTCACTTTGGTAACATTCTGTTTCAATTAATCTATTCAAAATATTAGACATTCACCAACACCAAAATTTGAAAAAGTAAAGATTATATGGAGCACAAAATATGAAAAAATATGAAAAAATATTAGACAAACTTAAAGAGTATATATAAACAGCAGAAGAAGAAGCTTATATGGAGCACAAAATATGAAAAAAAAGATAAACATAGCATCAGTTGGAAAAGTAAAGATATCATGCAATTAAAATTTACAGGCGAATAATATCAAGTAAATGATCATTCAGCATTCATGTGTGAAAAACCCCTCTATTCATTATATTATTGTTGTTACATACTGTTGTACATAACCAGTCCCAATCAATGGTTCCTATCAAGTTTTTAAGTTAGTTCCAATGTTGTATGTGGTTTCAAATTTCTAGAAAATTAACTGATGGTAAATTCACTAAATTGAGATTGTGTTTGTATACTGTTATCTAAGTGGGCACTATTTGTTGGCTGCCAGGCTTGCTTTACAATTCGTTCCCACAATAAAGTTTGATGAAATGCTACTTTTTTAGTGCCAGAGATTTCCGAATTTATATTTCTTTAATTGGGAAACTGGATGGTTACTTGGACACATTCCTTGTGAATTAAGGGCTCTCCTAATTGTTTTACATGGAAAGCTACTGAAATTGAATAACAGAATACTTTGTCCATAGTTTAACAAAGATAAGGTTTGACGTTTTGTAGCTGGAGCAAACCCAATTATCAATTTGTCCATAGTTTAACAAAGATAAGGTTTGACGTTTGCCAGATATACAAACATTACAGGTTCCATATCAAACAAAGCAGCAGTAACGATTAATAGAAATATTCGAATGATTTGTAATTCTAACCTGTGTAAATCAACATGAAATGTAATTAGCAAATCGGTTCTAAGATACAATTCTAACCTGTGTCGCAATGGCTGATTCGAGATTTTGGTGCCTCACCAAAGCTGCAAATGCATTTTGAAGTTGTGACAATTCTAACCTTAAAGAGCGCATTTCCTAATCTCTCGGATCCTCAGCACTAGATGCACGTGCTTCGAAGACTTGAGTGGGTGTTGGGCCTAAACCCATTCCACGCACACGGGCCAGGACGCTCTGGGGCTCTCGTTTCGATCGAAGCATGGCGCTGAAGTGATAATGTGTCAAAGGAAGATGTGGTAGAGTCGGAGGCCATTGTGGAAGACAGTTCGGCATATTTGACTCTGGCAGTGCTCTGTTAAAATACAAATTGGCAAAAAAAAAAAACTGCATATGTTATTTACTTCAAAGCGACTTAACAAATCTAAGAACACATACATCATGAAGAAAAATTACCGACATCATCGCAGTTGCAGTGGAAACAAATTGCCCATCTGATTTCTTGTGGCTAGATCAAAGAAAACTAGATCGCCAAACTTGTCTGCATCGTGTTCCTCAACCTTTATGTTAATAAATCGCAACTATAAGAAACATTATAATCTTTGTATAATCATTGGGAAAAAAAACACTTAACACTAACCAATCTATTACAAACTACAGTGAAGCTGCTAGTTCCAGCAGTATGCAATACCTCCTGTTGCCCTCGACTCGCCGAACTGATTTCATACATTTTCTGTCAGATTATTACAACTCAATCAAAATTAGTAAAAAATCAAATGCAATAATTGTAATATTAAGATGAATACCCACTACAACACTAAACGTCTTTTCCGGCGGGTTTTTTTCGATTCCCCGGCGTTTATAAACGCTGGTGTATCCCACACCGGCGTTTTTGAAAACGTCGGTATAAATGCCCGGGAAGTGGGCGTCGTAGTAGATTTGGGGTCTATACCGGCGTTTATAGTAAACGCCGGCATAGGTCGAAACCTACCCCGGCATTTTAAAAATGTCGTCGTATGGGTGTTTTCGTTTTGGATTCGTTTTCGGCCAACACCTACACCGGCGTTTGTAAAACGCCGGTGTAGGCTTTTCAATTTTGGTTAAAATCTACCCCGTAAAAATGCCAGGGTAGGTATATAATTTATAAAAAAAAAACCCGTCAGCACTCTTACAATCAAAACCAAAATATGGAGTTCAAATTATTGAGTTACAAAGAGCGAAAAAAATATTTTCACTGTCAAATTCAGGAAAAAATGCTACTAACTGAGATGAAACTTATACTTTTATAATCCTCATCAGATAACTGTCAATTGAAACCACAACATAAGTTCAAACAGGATTATTTCGTCACTAGTCACTCCTCTGTAAATCATAGTATGCAACTTCAGTTACATAATCCATCTCATCATCACTTAAAACCAATGAAAAAGAACAATCTCATTTTCAAACCCAAGCAACAAGCATGAACATTATCTTAGAAACTGATACTCATCTAGGCATCATGATATAATTGTATATAAAGTTTAGATAAATTTTTTTCCATCACTAGTCACTCCTCAAAAAATTATAGTGTGCAACTTCAGATACATGATCCATTTCATAGATACATGATCCATGTCATCTTCAAATTCAGACAAAAAAGCAACTAACCCATCTCCAAATGCATAATAATTCCAGTTTATTCTGAAGGCTATAAACCCCTTGCATGTTGGCATTCAACCAAACTTCAAACGAGCACACACTATGCAGTGAGAGATTTGAGAGTTCATTTCATTACTATTGGATCATATATACTTCATCAAAACACAATATAACTAGCATCAGTTAATTTTCTTAAAAAGTTGTCAAATTGCAAACTTCTTTCAATTGCAGATAAGAATGCAATATAATGTTATCCTAAACCAACGATACCAGAGGAACCAACAGTCCTGCATGGTCCCAATTTTTGTTTTAATCATGATTAGCTTCAAGAATTGAACAATGAAAAAAATGTAGCACATACTACAAAGAACCCAAACTGAAGACCCCTTTCTTCAATCTAAACCTGAATATGAAGATCAAAGCTGGAGGCCCCCAAAAGCAAATTAAAAATCATCACTACTTCATAAATAATATGAAAGAAGAAAGTAGACTTGTAGATACAAACATGAATATATAGGCCAACCTACAAACTATAGAATTCTAAGACTTAATAATATGAAAGAAGAAAGTGATATCGAGTGGTAGAATCACAAACTTTGGAGTAATTTCTCTATTTTGAAGCATGTAAGCAAAACAAAATTATTTGAGCAAGTAACTAAAAATGAACGATTGGTTAATTGAAGTTAATCACACAGAGATACTCTTCTAGCATACATTACACAGCGATAAACAAAAACATGGTCAAACAAACTAGAGTGAGATTGTAACTAAACTTGATAATCTACCAACCAAGAATATCATACACATTCATATCTATGACAAGCAACAATTTATGAGTACAAAATAAACTTCAGGATATGTCAAAAAGAATATCTCACGCGCATCCACGAAGAAGCAGTAAGCTTATTTTTTTACAACAGAACATGGTCAATTAATTATCTCGACAATCTAGACAAATCTTCAGGCTTTCCATTTAATGCATTAATGTTGTCTGTAATGCTGCAGGAACAAAGAGTAAAATCGCTAGACTACTAGTAGATGGATCCTATAATAATAAACTTGTTTTTGCTCCAACATGGCAAGTTATGGAGAGCGACTTAGTGATGACAAGGAATCAACTACTGGATGTGCTGAAGTTGTGTGAGGTAATAATGTTCCAATTGGTTTATATATTCTGTCTGAGAATAGTTATGCTACTGCATATGAAATTGGGTAGATACTTATAAGTGTAGCTACGCAACACAGAGCAGATTACACCTGTATATAAAAGAAATAATATTAATGCTGCCTGTAAAAGAAACAATACTAATGCTGCCTGTATACTATATAAAAGAAACAATACCCTGTATGCAAGTGATGTCAATTCTCACTTTGTTGGTCACTTGTAAAGAGACGTCAACCCTCGATTTGTTTAAGTCAAATTCATAACCGAAAACAACTTTAGGCATGGGGACCTTTCACGAATAATATCCTATAGGCATTTTAGACTATTAATAGATCTCCATTCCAATCATGCAACTTAACCTCGTAATACACCAAATCATTGAGCAAACCCATATTCAAATTGTCGAAACCCATATTCAAATTGAGCAAACCCATAAACTATACAAAATGAATACAAATCCAAACTTTACCAACCAAATCACCAAAGATAAGAAATTTACTAGGAGATAAGTAGCCGAAGTCCAACTTGGAGAAACCATGACAAGGATGAGTGAGGGCTTTGGAATGTCGAACCGAAGAAGAAGATGAGGGAGGGAGACGATGGCGACGCGATCGGAGCTAGGGTCTGAGAGGGAGGGCGTGGTCGGGGCTATGGTTTGTGAGAGAGATGTGGGGTCGGAAGGTAAGGGGAGACACGATGATTGGGGTTAGGGTTTGTGATTAGTGCTAGGGTTTGTGAGAGAGAGATGGGCTAGGCGACGTGGGGAAGGGGGACGGGGGGCACGGCGACAAAGGGAGGAGGACGACGACGGTGGGGGTCGATGACGGCGTGGGGGGTTTGGGTTCTTGAGCGCGCGGAAAAGAGAGCAAAATCAGAAAATTTAGGGATTGAGTGAGAGAGAGACAAATCGAGGGGGTTTTGGGTTCTTAAGTGGATATAATTTCACACATCTACACCGGCGTTTTTAAGAAACGCCGGAATAGGAGGGGTGGATTTTTCTTCGTTCATAACCTGGGTTCTACCCCGACGTTTATACCCACACGCCGGAGTAAAATCGCTGGGGTAAAATCATTTTGTTGTAGTGACCTTTTCCTCTGGAGAACTGCAAAAAGTAACAAGGTAGTGCCAATCGGAAGGATTAACATTAGGGGGGACAACACTTGTGTTACAAATATTCTTTACAAAATTCCTTTTTACAATAAAAGGATTGAGAGGCACAGAAAACTGAGAAGGGAACAGAAGAGAAGGAAAACCGAAAGAAAAGAAAAGGTAAAATTAAATAAACAACTTACAAGAAGTAATCTTAGATTACAATTTGAGAAGTCGAAGCCTGTGTATCACACAGTGTCCTTAAAACAGATTTTGCCTCTTCCGGTTGCTGGAATGAACTAAGGCATCTGTCTCCCAGGATACAACGACCGGAGCGATCATGTAGGCACCACGTAGCACTCCCGAACAGAGTAGCAGCGCTTGAACCCTATCACCGACTTACCAATAAAAATCAGAAAAGAAGAACCGAACAGTACCTAGAGAAGGAGAGAAAGAAAATTTGTTGTGCAGGGAAGAAAGTAGAGGGGAGGCCTCTATTTATAGGGGCTGGGTTAAAACCGTAACGGCAGACAAGACTGTTAATGCCTTCATTGTAACGGCAGACAACCAATTGAATGCCGAGACTGTAACGGCAGACATCATTCACTGCCTTCAGTGTAATGGCAGACACAACGTTAAATATAGCACTAAAACGGCAGACAGAACCGTTTCTGCATTCATTTCAGCCGTTACAAAAAGAAAAATCAAAACTGTAGCAGGTGGCTCTGCACGGGGTGGGGTCAAGTCGGTCCGGCATTCTTGTCCGCAGGTAGTGCGGGTGTACACAAGTCACATGTAATCTGGTCCGAGATTTGTACCCCCCTGCGCGCGCGAGAGAGAGCCTCTCTTCTAGCTATCTTACAATGATAAGAAGGAGGTTGCTATATATTCTTTTCTATTTCCTTTGATTTTTCCGATGTGGGACTATGTTCCTTTAACCCATTTCAAGAATGAAAACTACTCACTTTGAGAGACAATTTCTCATTCACCCCTTAACCGATTTTAGCAAACCAATATGTGATTTTGATCTACTCACGAAGGAGAACACAAATCAATCAAGATCTCTCAATAATTCATTGAGGATCTTACTCAAAAAATTGCTCAAAAATCGGTTCGTAAATGGTGTATAAAACACTCATTTTCTAACAATCCCCACATGAATGAAAATTGACGACCACAGACAGGACAGGCTGACACGGCAGACTTGGTGATAGAATTCAACGATTGATTCCTGCTTAGGATAGGTAGGTGTTACCCTTTGAACCTTCCCTTATGAAAATATGTTTACTTTACTAACTAAACAGTAGACGCGATGTCTTTGAACTGTTCTGTCATTTGTGTAAACGATGACATATCTCACACAGAAATCTTTCTAACGCATTTTCAGTTTTCACTGTTATGTTCGTTTTGGCCATGAACATACGCCTGGTTCTGCAAGAGTTTAAAAGGAATATTGCCCTATATTATTCCCTTGGAAGCGGCCCTTCATCCCTCTTACATAGGTGATTTCTTACTTAAGAGTAACCCGCATTACTCTGCTCGGATATCCGACGCATAAGAATCATTAAAAGCCTAGCTTAACCTGTTACCTTACGGGCATCACTGTTTCATCATGGGAATGGACATAGAAAAATCCCCACAGTGATCCAACTTGGTCTTTACAATTTAGTTATCCCTTTGAACCTAGATCTTGGGATCTCCAGTCAGCTAGGTTGGGTGTCCATTGTATCGACTTATTCTTTCATGGGCTTTAGTCCCATTCTCCTCGATGATTTATCAACTAACTCTCTATTTAACTATTTGGTTAGCGGATCCGCAATGTTATCCTTTGACTTTACATAGTCCACAGAGATAACCCCAGTAGGGAGTAGTTGTCTAATGGTATTATGTCTTCGGCAAATATGTCTAAATTTACCATTATACATATTGCTCTGTGCTCTACAAATTGCAGATTGACTATCTGAATGGAGGCACATGCTTCGTCCACCTTGGAATATCCTCAAGGAAGTGGCATAACCATTCAGTCTCTTCCCTACATTTGTCCAATGCAATAAATTCTGATTCCATCGTGGATTTAGCGATCACTGTTTGTTTCGAGGATTTCCAAGAAACTGCTGCACCACCTAGTGTAAACACATAGCCACTAGTAGATTTTGAATTATCACTTGATATCCAGTTCGCATCACTGTATCCTTCAAGTACAGCCGGGTATCTTGTATAGTGCAGCCCGTAGTTACGAGTAAAACGCAAGTACTTCAGTACTCTTATTATTGCTTGCCAATGCTCGCTTTCAGGATTACTCGTGTATCTACTTAGTTTACTTACTGCATAGGCTATGTCTGGTTTTGTACAACTCATTAAGTACATTAGACTGCCTATGATTCTAGAGTATTCTACTTGAGAAATGCTCTCCCCTTTATTCTTGGATAAATGTAAAGTTAGATCTATTGGAGTTTTGGCAATTCCAGAATTATCTTTATCAAATTTTCCAAGAATGTTGCCAACATAATGTGACTGGCTTAAAATAAGCTCGTCTAATGTTCTTGTGATTTTAATTCCCAATATAACATCAGCTAGTTCCATGTCTTTCATGTCAAACCTCGAGTTTAACATGTTTTTAACAGATTTAATTATCTGATCATTGTTTCCAATAATAAGCATGTCATCTACATACAAACATATAATGACATATCTATCTTCTGTGTCTTTGACATATACACATTTGTCACATTCATTGATCTTGAAGCCATTTGTCATCATGACATCGTCAAATTTTTCATGCCACTGTTTTGGAGCTTGTTTCAAGCCATATAATGACTTCACCAGTTTACACACTTTTTTTTCATGTCCTGGAGCTGAAAAACCCTCAGGTTGTTCCATGTAGATTTCTCCATCTAAATCTCCATTAAGAAAAGCTGTTTTTACATCCATTTGATGTACTTCAAGATTGCGTAGAGCTGCTACGGCAAGTACCATCCTAATGGAATTTATTCTCGTCATAGGAGAATATGTATCAAAGTAATCAAGACCTTTCTTTTGTTTATAACCTTTAATTACAAGTCTTGCCTTGTATTTATCAATTGATCCATCAGGTTTTATTTTTTTCTTGAAGATCCACTTGGAACCTAAAGGTTTACTACCTGGTGGAAGATCCACTAGTTCCCAAGTATGATTTTGCAAGATAGAATCAATTTCACTCTTGATGGCTTCTTTCCTTTGAGGACCATCACTAGAGTTCACCGCTTCCTTGAAGATTTGGGGTTCTCCTTCAAGCATAAAAGTCAAGAAATCCGGACCAAAAGATTTTTCCGTTCTTGTTCTTTTACTGCATCGAGGTTCCTCCTCAACTTCTTCATCTTGGTCTTCACTATCTTCACTGATAGTTTCATGTGTTCGATTGGAGGAACTTGGTTCCTCCTTTGACTTACATGGAAATACATCTTCAAAGAACGATGTATTTCTAGATTCCATTATCGTGTTCTTTGATATCCCAGTGATATCGGATTTGTACACCAAGAACCGATAGGCACTACTGTTAAGTGCATAGCCAATAAAAATACAATCAATTGTTTTTGGTCTTATTTTCATTTTCTTAGGTGGAGGTACTGCCACATTGGCAAGACATTCCCACATTCGCAAGTAATTGTAGGATGGCTTTCTTCCTCTCCGTAATTCATATGGAGTTTTTTCTTCTTTCTTTTTGGGCACCTTATTCAAAAGGTAGTTAGCCGAAAGAATAGCTTCTCCCCACAAGTTTGGTGGCAAACTAGAACTTATTAACATTGCATTCATCATTTCTTTCAATGTATGATTCTTTCTCTCAGCAACACCGTTGGACTGAGAAGAATAAGGCGCTGTCATTTCATATATAATCCCATGCTTAGCACATGTGTCAGCAAATGGCGATTCATACTCTCCACCTCGGTCGCTTCTTATCGCCTTAATTTTCTTATTGAGTTGGTTTTCAGCCTCATTTTTATAGAGAACAAATTTCTCTATAGCTTCATCCTTGCTTTTAAGCAAGTATACATAGCAATATTTTGTGCCATCATCAATGAAGGTAATAAAATATTTATTACCACCTCTTGTTTGTATCATTTTCAAATCACAAATATCAGTGTGAATTAGATCAAGTGGTTTGGTGTTTTTTTCAACACTTTTAAACGATGATCTTGTTAGTTTTGCCTCAATACAAGTTTCACATTTGTGTTTGGAATCAATTTGGAATGTTGGTATGCGATTCAAGTTAATTAGTCTTCGCAAAGTATCATAATTAACATGTCCTAGTCTACCATGCCATAAATTGGAAGACTCAAGCAAATAAGTAGAAGAGCTAGCTTTATTCATATTCATGACCATGGTCATTACATTGAGTTTGAACATTCCACCACTCATATATCCTCTACCAACATACATTTCACTTTTTGACAAAACAAATTTGTTCGCTTCGAACACTAAACGAAAACCGTGGTTATTAAGCAACGAACCAGATACCAGGTTCTTACGGATTTCAGGAACATATACAACATTGTTCAGAGTCAGTTCTTTTCCAGAAGTCATCTTCAAGATCACCTTGCCTTGGCCCTTTATTTCTGAAGTAGCCGAGTTCCCCATGAACATTTTCTCCCAATTCTCTAATGGTTCGAAAGTGGAGAACATACTTCTATTGGAGCACACATGTCGAGTAGCTCCAGTGTCAATCCACCTTTTAAAGTTCTGCCCGTTGAACTTCTCAGGTTTCTCCCTATGGGAGACTGAGATAGGTACAACGGTGGGCATTGGCACTTGTGCCGCAACAGCAATCGGTTCTTGCGTCGTATCAGCAACCGGCACGTAGACCGTTTCAGACACAGTATCATTGTCCGATGCAGTAGTCATTTTGATTCTGAAATTTACACAACACGAGTGTAAGTTTTCCAGATTAAAGAAATAAAAAGAAAAACCCGTGCCTCAAAACCGGAAATCAAAGAAATCCAAAATCTGTTTTAAGTTTGTTACAAATATTCTTTACAAAATTCCTTTTTACAATAAAAGGATTGAGAGACACAGAAAACTGAGAAGGGAACAGAAGAGAAGGAAAACCGAAAGAAAAGAAAAGAAAAAATTAAATAAACAACTTACAAGAAGTAATCTTAGATTACAATTTGAGAAGTCGAGGCTTGTGTATCACATAGTGTCCTTAAAACAGATTTCGCCTCTTCCGGTTGCTGGAATGAACTAAGGCGTCTGTCTCCCAGGATACAACGACCGGAGCGATCACATAGGCACCACGTAGCACTCCCGAACTGAGTAGCAGCGCTTGAACCCTATCACCGACTTACCAATAAAAATCAGAAAAGAAGAACCGAACAGTACCTAGAGAAAGAGAAAAAGAATATCTGTTGTGCAGGGAAGAAAGTAGAGGGGAGGCCTCTATTTATAGGGACTGGGTTAAAACCGTAACGGCAGACAAGGCTGTTAATGCCTTCATTGTAACGACAGACATCATTCACTGCCTTCAGTGTAACAGCAGACACAACGTTAAATACAGCACTGAAACGGCAGACAGAATCGTTTCTGCATTCATTTCAGCCGTTACAAAAAAAAAATCAAAACTGTAGCAAAAAGTGGCTCTGCACGGGGTGGGGTCAAGTCGGTCCGGCATTCGTGTGGGCGCACACAAGTCACATGTAATCCGGTCCGAGATTTGTAACCCCCCCTGCGCGCGCGAGAGAGAGCCTCTCTTCTAGCTATCTTACAATGATAAGAAGGAGGTTGCTATATATCCTTTTCTATTTCCTTTGATTTTTCCGATGTGGGACTATGTTCCCTTAACCCATTTCAAGAATGAAAACTACTCACTTTGAGAGACAATTTCTCATTCACCCCTTAACCGATTTTAGCAAACCAATATATGATTTTGATCTACTCACGAAGGAGAACAAAAATCAATCAAGATCTCTCAATAATTCATTGAGGATCTTACTCAAAAAATTGCTCAAAAATCGGTTCGTAAATGGTGTATAAAACACTCATTTTCTAACAACTTGTATTCTCGGCTGCGGACTTATTTTCATCAAAAAATGCCGCCTTAAGTTCACATTTCCAGTTTCTTCATTTCTTTCCCATAGACTTATTCAACCATTTCTTATTAAGACTGTCGGGGTATTCAAATTTTTGCTATATAATTTGTTTGATTAACAAATGTATAGGATTAGGAACAAGTAATGTAGTAAGAAACACCTAATAATCTGTGTAAATGCTGTTAGAACCTGAATATAGAATAATAGAAAATCCCAACAGAAATTGCGAAGAAATCAAATACAGGGAAGAAAACAGTAAGTAAAAGAAATTGCACAGAGTTGAGATTGATAATCTCTGTCCTTAAAGCAGAATTCGCCCCGTAGTGTGACGGTTACCAGCGAATTGCTTCCCAGGATACAACTGTACATTCTCTGAAGAACGCAGCACCCTTGCTTCAGAGACAATGAACTGTTGTCTGTATTGTACTCTCAGTTGACACTGACACAGAGGAGAAGAAGAAGAAGAATAAAACACGAAAAAATTCTCTATATGTATAGAAAACTCTGTCTGGATTTATAGAGGAAATTGGAGACTGATCAGATGCCATTACTCTGTAATAGCAGAGTAATGGAGACTCTTCAGATTCATAACTGGTGAGCCATTACTCTGCTGTTACAGAGTAATGGGTACCAGTTACTGAATCCGAGTTTTTGTCTGGGCAAAAAAAATTTAAGCCAGACCAGGCTAAGTCCTCTCTCCACTACACGTTAGTGGTAACCCCCGGGCCACGCCCTTTAGTCTAGTTTTCTAGTATATATACTAGAAAAAATCCTTTCCAATTTCCGATATGGGACTATCCATTTGCCAAGTTAGTACCTTTCAAGTACCTAACTTTGGATCAACATTTCTCATTCATACGGAATTTGTTTTTGGCAAGTGAGTATACTACGGAATAGTACTCGTCGAGAGGATCGCAATCCACTCATTTTTCGGCGCCGCCGGTGGCCGGAGCCTGCCGGAATCCGGCCTGAAAAATTGCAAAAATTAATTCCAACAATCCCCCACATGAATGGAAATTACCAGACCATGTAATCTAGACACGACAGAAAAACAAAAAAAATGACAGAAAGACTCTGAGAGTACAATCGGAAAATCACTACATCAGGAATGGTAGTAATTTTTCAACTTTGAACCACCCTTAGTAATTAGCTATCGGATTCACTTGACCAGGTAGTGATCATGATGTCTTGAACTACCCAGGCTTTGATGTGAACCTAAACAATAACTATCACACAATTTCATCTCCTCACAGACCTAAGTTCTCTTGTTGTGTTCATTTTAGCCTTGAACATCCTTGTTTAATCGTGAGTGAACTTGGAGAATGTAACATCTCTTCATTCTCCTAGAAACGGCCCCATTTCACACTCACAAGGTGATTGCCTATAAAGAGTATCCTGCTATACCCCACTTTTATTTCAAAGCTATGGGAATCATTAAAAGCCAAGCTTATCCTAACTTTTTGCAGGCAACACTGTTTTATCATCCTAAGAGTGGGTATGAGATTTTAATCTCTCAGTGCTTCTGTCGATTCAACAAGATTTAGTTGTCCCTTTGAACCTAGATCTTGGGATCTCCAATTCCTAGGTAGGGTTTCCATCAAGTATCCACTTTCATCGTAGGCTTTAAACCCATTCCTCTTAATGATCTCACAACCTGCTCTCGCGACAAACCTTTAGTAAATGGATCCGCTAGGTTGTCGGTCGATTTTATATATTCTATAGAGATTACTCCATTTGAGAGCAGTTGTCTAATGGTTTTGTGTCGCCTTCTGATATGACGAGACTTACCATTATACATACAACTCAGTGCCCGTGCTATAGCCGATTGGCTGTCACAGTGTACACATAAGGCAGGCACTGATTTTTCCCACATTGGAATATCCTCTAAGAAGTTTCGAAGCCATTCTGCTTCCTCTGCTGCTTTGTCTAAAGCAATAAACTCAGATTTCATGGTGGATCTGGCCAATAGCGTTTGTTTAGAGGATTTCCATGACACAGCTGCACCACAAAGTGTGAAAACATATCCACTTGTGGATTTTGAGTTCTTGGAGTCCGATATCCAGTTGGCATCACTGTAGCCTTCCAGTACTGTTGGATATCTGGTGTAATGCAGCGCATAACTCTGAATATGTCTCAAGTAGTTCAATACTCTAGTTATTCCTTTCCAGTGACTTTGTCCTGGATTACTCGTGTATCGGCTTAGTACATTTACCGAATGTGCTAGGTCCGGTCTTGTACAATTTGTTAGGTACATCAGACTACCGATTACACATGCATATTCTAGTTGTGATATGCTTTCGCCTGTGTTTTTGAACAAGTGAAGACTTGGATCGACGGGACTTTTTGCTATCCTATTGGAGTAATTCTTAAATCTTTCAAGTACTTTCTCAGCATAATGAGCTTGAGACAAAGTAATCCCCTCAGATGTCCTGAAAACTTTGATTCCTAGTATGACATGTGCAACTCCCAAATCTTTCATGTCAAACTTGCCACTAAGCATGCTCTTAGTTTGTTTGATAATGTCGTTATTGCTTCCAATAATGAGCATGTCGTCTACGTATAGACAGACCAGAATGTATCCATTTGGAGTATCTTTGATGTAGATACATTTATCGCATTCATTTATTTTGAAACCATTTGACATCATAACATTGTCAAATTTTTCATGCCACTGCTTTGGAGCTTGTTTCAGGTCGTACAGTGATTTTACAAGCCTACACACCTTGTTTTCCTGTCCATGAACTACGTAACCCTCAGGTTGTTTCATGTATATTTTTTCTTCTAAGTCCCCATTTAGAAATGCAGTTTTAACATCCATTTGATGTATTTTCAGGTTACGTAGAGCTGCAATAGCTATCAACATTCTTATGGATGTTATTCTCGTAACTGGGGAATATGTAGGGATGGCAACTGGGCCGGGTCAACCGGCGACCCACCCGCAACCCGGCCCGCCAACCCGACCCGCTCAGCTTCTTGGCGGGTTCGGGTCGAACCCGGTGAACAATACCGGGTCGACCCGGGTCGCAATTAAGGCGAATTAAACTCACAAAACTAGCCCACGAACCCGGCCCAACTCGCGAATTCAACCCGCCAACCCGCGGGTCGACCCGCGGTTTCGACCCGTTCGACCCGTACGGGTCGAACGTTCGACCCGTGACGGGTCGACCGTTGACCCGCGGGTCAAACGGTCGAAAAAAATGCCCGTTGCGCGCTGCTGCTGTGCTCTGTCTGGGATAGAGCCGTTTGGAACGGCTCTTTGAGCCGTTGGGGGGTTAATTTTTTTTTGTTTTTTCCCACATATTTAGCCTATAAATATCCCCAAAAATTTCATAAAAAATCACACCTCACTCTCTTACTCTCTCTACTATTATACATCATTTGTAAAGAATTTTTGAACAATTGTAGTATTCATCAAACAAATCTACAATGAGGCATATATACGATCAAATTTCGGTCGTATTGGAATCAAAATTCAACGTCTTCAACTCTCTTCAACCCTCGTCAAATATACTTCTACCTCTTCTCAACTATTCAAATGCGGAATCGGCAAAGTGCTCCTCCATCTTTTCTATTGTATTCTTATTTTAACGGTTTTTTTTTACATACGCGTATTCCACGGTGAACGGTATCAAAATATCTCTATCTCTCTCGTTAATTTTTTTTTGCGATGTAGTTAAAATTATTGTCCATTTTTTGAACTTCTCTATCTCAACCCTCTTGTTTTTTAGATTTTTTTGGTACAATTTACCGCTCCTACATTGTATATATTTTTTACATACTTTAGCACATTACTATATTATGTCTAGATCACGCGGTAGCGGTCGTAGCAGACAAGATTCCTCCTCCTCTTCACGTAGGCCACCAATTGTCCCAACTATTGAGCCTGCCCAAGATTACATTGATCCTACTATGGAACAATGGGGTACACACGACGATGTTGTAGGTGACATACAATTAGAAGAAGAAGAACAACAACAAACCGAAACCACCCAACCCCGTAGTAGTAGGAAAAGTAGAGGAGAAACTAGCGATTGGCATAAGTTTTATGATTATATCCGGTACGAACATACTCCGGGTATAGGTTTGAAAGTGTGTAAAACATGTAGTAAAACATACAAATTCAAGAGGGGTGACGGCACCGGTACAATTAGTAGGCACATCCAACATAATCATAAAGAACTTCTTGATCAAATACAAGGCCAACAAAAAATCAACCCTAGGACCGGTCAAGTTGATAGCCACCCTTATAATCCCGAACTTGTTCGTCGGGAAATGGCCTGATTAGTCATTAAGGAAGAGTTACCATTTTCCTATTCCGAGAGTAGGAACTTGGAAAATTTTAATCAAACGGTCTTAAACCCTCATTTTAAAAGAATTCCGAGAAATACTTGCAAATCGAATTGTTTTAAAGTGTACATGGAGATGAAGGACGCTTTGATTGCAATTTTATAGAGTTTAACTTGTAGGGTTAGTTTAACTTCGGATTGTTGGACCGGTGTCAACAATATTCCAACGATGGGAATAACCTGTCATTGGATCGACAATAATTGGATTCTTCAAAAAAGAATCATATCACTTGCGTCGTTGCCGTGTCCCCATAGTGGCGCTGAAATAGCAAACCGTATTATAGAAATTTGTGATGTTTTTCATATTCGCGATACAATTATGGCTATTAGTTTTGATAATGCATCTAACAATAATGTAGCAATTACTACTTTAAAATCTGTATTAAACCCTCCATCTGATAATATTTTTCATGTTAGATGTGCATGTCATATTATAAATTTATGTGTTCAAGATGCATTAAGAATAGCCGATCCATATATAGTTAAAATTAGAAATTGTGTACGTTTCATTGCATTAAGTCCAAGCATTTTACAAGAATGGAAGGCTTGGTGTAGGGTTAGAAATGTTCATTTTAGAAAATTTTCAAAGGATGTTAGACACCGATGGAATTCTACTTTTGATTTACTAAATATTGTCACTGATTATAAAGCAGTTGTGGTAGGGTAAAAATGGCTTGGGGCCCAACCAGGACCCATGTGGTGGGGTACAAATGGCTTGGGGCCCAACCAGGGCCCAATACAACTCTCACTCAAAAATGATAAAAACAGCGATCTCGTTCGTCTTCGAGCCACTAAAGGGTCGGCGCCGAGCCTCAAGTGCACCCCCACAGAACTGGTCTCCTCGTGTCCGACGAGCCTCAATGGTCCTCGGCCTCCGATCCGTGACAGCCCCATGGGCCGTCCCCCCATCCTGGCAAGGCATGAGGATGACCTGGCACAGCCTAGGCCCTCCGATTCTCCCAGAGGCACAGGAGACCCATGATCAGCCATGTCAGCTCCCAATACCACCCAGGGTTTTGCCACGTCAGCCCTATACCACTCCTGGTATTGCCACATCTGCCCTAAACCCCCTGGGCCTTCTGCCACGTCAGGCCCATGGGCTTTCGGATTCAGACCCGGCCCCCAAGCAGATCTAAACCCGGTTGGAATTCTCTATAAATACTAGACCCTCACCCACCTTTTCAGGTAACCAATCTTTTGCCACTTAAATTCACCTAGTTATTGCTACTCTCTCACAGAGACTGACTAGATCGTCGGAGGGTCCGCCACCGGGATAAACCCCGGTATTTCAGGACCGTCTGCAGGTACACAAGACCTCGGATCCGAACCCTCTGATCCGAGCCCAGACATCCACCTCATTCCGAGCCTCTCGCAGGTTCCGCCCGGTCAGCCGAGGGTCGTCAGACGAGCAGCTTTCTCCTTCAATACAAATCGAGTCCGAACTCACACCTGGTGCATCCACACGTCTTCCAGAAACAAACCGCATCAGGTTGGCACCGTCTGTGGAAACACTATTTCAGAAGCCGACCCGAGCCTGACCATCGAGGGACCTCGACAGCCGAACTCTCATGGCCTCCAAGGGCAAGGGGGTTGCTTCCTCCGTCAGCCGACGGGACTCACCCCCACCAACTGCCAGCGCCGGGCCATGCATTTTAAAGCCCAGGGCTCCCCGACCAGGGCCCATGTGGTGGGGTACAAATGGCTTGGGGCCCAACCAGGGCCCAATACAACTCTCACTCAAAAATGATAAAAACAGCGATCTCGTTCGTCTTCGAGCCACTAAAGGGTCGGCGCCAAGCCTCAAGTGCACCCCCACAGAACTGGTCTCCTCGTGTCCGACGAGCCTCAATGGTCCTCGGCCTCCGATCCGTGATAGCCCCATGGGCCGTCCCCCCATCCTGGCAAGGCATGAGGATGACCTGGCACAGCCTAGGCCCTCCGATTCTCCCAGAGGCACAGGAGACCCATGATCAGCCATGTCAGCTCCCAATACCACCCAGGGTTTTGCCACGTCAGCCCTATACCACTCCTGGTATTGCCACGTCTGCCCTAAACCCCCTGGGCCTTCTGCCACGTCAGGCCCATGGGCTTTCGGATTCAGACCCGGCCCCTAAGCGGATCCAAACCCGGTTGGAATTCTCTATAAATACTAGACCCTCACCCACCTTTTTTGGTAACCAATCTTTTGCCACTTAAATTCACCTAGTTATTGCTACTTTCTCACAGAGACTGACTAGATCGTCGGAGGGTCCGCCACCGGGATAAACCCCGGTATTTCAGGACCGTCTGCAGGTACACAAGACCTCGGATCCGAACCCTCTGATCCGAGCCCAGACATCCACCTCATTCCGAGCCTCTCGTAGGTTCCGCCCGGTCAGCCGAGGGTCGTCAGACGAGCAGCTTTCTCCTTCAATACAAATCGAGTCCGAACTCACACCTGGTGCATCCACACGTCTTCCAGAAACAAACCGCATCAGGTTGGCACCGTCTGTGGAAACACTATTTCAGAAGCCGACCCGAGCCTGACCATCGAGGGACCTCGACAGCCGAACTCTCATGGCCTCCAAGGGCAAGGGGGTTGCTTCCTCCGTCAGCCGACGGGACTCACCCCCACCAACTGCCAGCGCCGGGCCATGCATTTTAAAGCCCAGGGCTCCCCATCAGGGGTCCCAAAGGAGCGTCACCCGTCAAGTCCAGCCCGACCTACGGGGGATAATCATCAACCGACAGGCTAGCCGCAGCAGGGGAAGGGCCGCTTCCAACCCGACCCCGAACCATCCCAGACCTCCGCCCGATGGACGGAGGCCAGCGCTCAGCCACGTCGGAAGACGACCTTCAGACCGACCAAACAGGGTCGAGGGAGCCCCCATCACTCATAAGGAGTTCCAGGACTTCCGAAGGGAAATTCTTGGAGCTCTCCAACGGACCCCCAGGGAGGAAGGCCCGCGGGATCGGCAAGGTGCCAGGAACCGGAGGCTCTTACCTCCGAACCCTACTCCGAACCGCATCCAGGGTCGGGATCACGAGTCCGAGGGAGCCGCGGATACGCCATTCATCTTGCACTGTATCCACGGGGGGCCAATGGGAGGAGAATCAAATACGTCCCGAAAAGCCTTCATCAGAGAGGTGAATGCTGTCCAAGACAACCCCTCGCCCAAACTACAACCGAGGCCAGTCTCCTTCTCAGGAGAGGACCTCGAAGGCGTTCGCCTACCTCACTGGGATGCCCTCGTCATTAGCCTCCACATGGCTGGTTGTGAGGTTCGCCGAATCCTCGTCGACAACGGCAGCTCGGTAAATATTCTTTTCCTCAAAGCTTTCGAGAGTCTCAAGTTACCCAGAAGGAAGCTCAAACCAGCCGGATACACATTGCATGAATTCTCCGGCATTCCTGTCATAATAGAGGGGATTATTACCCTCGACGTCACCGCAGGATCGGCTCCTGTCAAGAGGACCGAATCCATGGATTTCATGATTGTCAACCTCAAGGCAGCTTACAACGCCATTCTCGGCCAACCCGGACTGAGCTCCCTCCAAGCGGTACCTTCGGCCTACCACCTGAAACTTAAATTTCCCACCCCCCAAGGGGTCGGCATCGTCCGTGGTAGCCACGAAGCAGCACGATCGTGCTACATAAATGCCGTCGGAGGGGATGTATTCCCCCTCGACGCCGTCGAACTCGAGCCCGAGAGGGACGGCCCAGCTCCCGAGCCCGTCGACGAACTAGAAGAGGTCCTGTTCGACATCGAGGATGAATCAAAATGGTTCCGAGTGAGCCGCTCGCTCACCAAAGACTTGAGAATAGGCATCATCGCCTGCGTCCATCGCAACGTTGATCTCTTTGCTTGGAAGCCCTCAGTCATGCCCGGGATCTCTGAAGACTTGATTATGCATCGACTGAGCGTCATCCCCGACTCTAAGCCGGTCATCCAAAAGAGACGCAAAGTCGCCCCGGAAAGGCAACAAATTGTAAAGACAGAGGTGGACAAGCTCTTGTCCGCGCGATTCATTCAGGAAGTCAGCTACCCCGAGTGGTTGGCCAATGTCGTCATGGTGAAGAAGGCAACGGGGGGTTGGCGGATCTGCATCGACTTCACGGATCTTAATAAAGCATGTCCGAAAGATCCTTTTCCCCTCCCCCGCATCGACGCTTTAATCGACGCAACCTCGGGGCATGAACTACTGTCCTTCATGGACGCATTCTCGGGGTACAATCAGATCCGGATGTTTCCACCAGACATCTCCAAGACCTCGTTTGTCACCGACCAGGGTCTTTATTGTTACCGCGTTATGCCCTTCGGGCTGAAAAACACCGGAGCCACGTACCAGCGGCTCGTCAACAGAATCTTCAAAGACCTGATCGGCCGCAACGTGGAAGTCTACGTCGACGACATGCTCGTCAAGAGCCGGGCCGGACCGGACCACGTCGCCGACCTCGAGGAAGCCTTCGGTGTCCTCCGATGTCACAACATGAGACTCAACCCGGCTAAATGCGCCTTCGGCGTCTCCACTGGGAAATTCCTGGGATTCATCGTCAGCCAACGCGGCATTGAGGCAAACCCCGAGAAAATCCAAGCCATTATTGACATGTCCCCACCTCGGAATGTCAAGGAGGTTCAGAGGCTCACAGGTCGATTGGCGGCAATCGGCCGTTTCCTCTCCAAATCAGGGGAGAAGTCTCTCCCCTTCTTCAAGGCCTTGCACGGGAAAGGGGGCTTCGAGTGGGGTACCCATCAACAAGAAGCCTTCGAACAGCTGAAGCAATACCTCGCCAACCCGCCTCTCCTCAGCAAGCCCGAGCCAGGCGAGCCGCTTTGGCTATACCTGTCCGCCTCGGATAGCGCCCTCAGCGCCGTCCTCGTCCGAGAAGAGGAAGGGGTTCAAAGGCCGTTGTATTATGTGAGCAAAGTGCTACTCCTAGCCGAGACGAGGTACGCAAAGATAGAGAAGGTGGCCTATGCCTTGGTCATGGCAACCCGGAAGCTTCGTCCTTACTTCCAGGCCCACTCCGTCCAAGTACTAACCGACCAGCCACTAAAGACTGTCCTTCACAAGCCCGAAAACTCCGGCCACTTGGTCAAGTGGTCAATTGAGCTGAGTCAGTTCGACATTAGCTATCAGCCGAGGGTGGCCATTAAAGGACAGGCTCTCGCCGAGTTCATAACTGAGTGCACCGTCTCCGAGCAGCCCAACACCGAGGGTTCGGATCCGACCTGGGAGGTCTTTGTCGACGGCTCGTCATGCGAAACGGGAAGTGGGGCTGGCATCATCCTTCGTGGCCCCGACCAATTCCTACTTCAATACTCCCTTCGCCTCAACTTTCCGGCCTCCAACAACGAGGCAAAATACGAGGCCATGATCGCCGGATTGACCCTCGCTCACCGAGCTGGAGCCAAGCAAATCCGAGCCTTCAGCGATTCTCAGCTCGTGGTCAATCAGATCACCGGAGAATACGAAGCCCGCGATGAGCGCATGATGAGATATTTGGCGGCAGTCCAACGACTCCTGGCGTCCTTCAACAGCGCCACGGTTATCAGAGTCCCCAGGGAACAGAACGCCTAAGCGGACGCATTGTCCAAACTCGCCTCTTCTTCCTTCGAGGGTCTCGATCAGACGGTGCTCATAGAAATCCTCCTGAAACCAAGTATCAGTGACCCAGAGCCGGAGGCGATGTGTGTGCAAAGTGGTACCAACCCAGACGACTGGACCACTCCCATCCGAAGATTCTTAATCAGTGCCGAGCTTCCTGAAGACAAAGCCGAGGCCAGACGAGTCAGAGTCCGAGCCAAAAGGTTTGTCATGATTGATGACATTCTCTTCAAGCGCTCATACACCTTGGCCGACGGCAAACCATACCTCCGCTGTCTCACCAGCGACGAGGCCAGCTACGCCCTCAAAGACCTGTATGAGGGGATCGGCGGATGCCACATGGGGAGCAGGACACTTGCTCGGAAGGCCCTGAATCAGGGGTACTATTGGCCAACCATGCTCCAAGACTCACAAGACTTAGTCAAGAGGTGCGGCCCCTGCCAAAGATTCTTCCCTATCAAGAGGCTTCCTCAAGCCAATCTCCGATCCCTGGCGAGCCCTACGCCATTCGCCATGTGGGGTATGGACCTTGTGGGGCCCTTCCCCCCAGCGGTAGGACAAAAGAAATTCCTGATAGTCGCCATCGACTACTTCACCAAGTGGATCGAAGCCGAACCACTGTCCAGCATCACCGAGCGCCAAGTGCAACAGTTCTTTTGGAAGAACATCATTTGCCGGTTCGGAATTCTCCGGGTCCTCGTCACAGACAACGGAACCCAGTTCCAAGGTCAAAACTTCCAAACCTTCTGCGCGGACATGGCATCCAGCAGCGTTTCTCCGCCATTTGCCACCCTCAGTTCAACGGCCAAGCGGAGAACGCGAACAGGCAAATCCTCGACGGCCTCAAAAAGCGCCTCGACAGTTCCCCCAAAGGGCTGTGGGTCGAGGAACTGCCTAGCGTGCTATGGGCACACCGAACCACCCAGAGGATCCCCACGGGGGAGACGCCGTTCAGTCTGACCTATGGGACAGAGGCAGTCATCCCCGTCAAGGTCGGATTACCTTCTCCCCGGATCATAGCCTTCGATGAAGCTGACAATGCGTCCGGCCTGAGGGCCAACCTGGACCTCGTCGCCGAGGTGCGAGAGAAGTCTTCAATCCGGAGAAGCATCTACCAGCAACGGATCGAGAGGTTTTACAACAAGAAGGTCCGCCCCACAAACATCAAGGCAGGGGACCTGGTATTACGAAAGCTATCTGTCTTTGATCCAACCAAGAAGAGGAAATTGGCTCCCAACTGGGAAGGCCCATACCGTGTAGTCGAGGCTATACGCCCTGGTACATACCGACTGACAGATATGGACGACCGACCCATCAGCCGACCCTGGAACGCCGAGCACCTAATGAAATTCCTGGAAGAGCGAACCTAGGTTCTAGCCTGGCTAAAGTAAATTAAATCTTTTGTAAGCTTTCATGTGTAAAGGGCCACTTCAGCGACCCTCCCTATCTTGTATAAAAGAAGTCTCTTTTTGTCAAACTCCAAACACCTCGGCAGCTCTGACCTAGTACCGGACAATGGGATCGGCACCCGAGTTCTCACTCCGGTATCGTCCCCAAGCGTCTCGGTAGGTTCGACTCAGCTTCAGACCAGGGAATCTTCCTAATGCCCCGCGTCAATCCCTCACGAATCAACGGAGCCAAACCTCGCCTCCATCGCCCTTCACTACACTACTAACCAGAGCAAAGAAGGAAAAGATTTCTTTATTCATACTCTTTTATTTTGTTCTGGAAAAACAAACAAGGACCGTTACAGGACCACTCCACTCATCTCAAACTGGAGAAAACCACCACCTTTGGGCCCCTCGGATCCGACGAAGGACGGGATCACTCCGACCGAACGACTTGGAACTCTCTCTTTGTCATGACGGTCCTTCGGCTCTGCCACGGTCGATGCACCGGCCACGGAGCTCTGGGCATCAACGGGTCGCATACGCTCCATCAGAAGCAACGCAGAGGGAACCCCCTCCGCTTGCCGACCCCCCAAGGAAGATATCGAGACGCCCAACATCGTCCTGTAACGGTGTATCTCCATCTCCTTCTCCACTATCACATCACGAAGTAGCTTCTCAGAGGAGGGCCTCTGCACCGAGGGACTAGACATAGTATATCCAAGACCGACGCCCCCGAGCTCCCGATCCGCCATCGCCCTCCTCAGCCGGCTTGCCTCCTCACTAAGGGCTTTGGACTTGTTCCTGTAATAATTGAAGGCCGCATCAGTATCACGGCCCCCCTTACGGTACCGAACCAAAGTGGCCTCCAGGGCCTCAACCTTGCTCCGAAGCCACGCCACGTCGGAACGACGGGGGTCCGCCTCAGGAGGGGGAGCCATAACCTACAAGAGAACCAGCCCACTCAAAACATATAATCAAGGAGGTTCGGAAATATCCGAGGTCAAAACACTTGGCCAGTCAAAAACCCTTTTTTTATAAATTTAGTTGCTCCATACAAAAAATGCGGTGGCCAGTCCGCAGAAGGCAAATACAATCGAGAGAAGGAAAAAGAAGGACAAAATTATACAGCTTATTTTCCCACCTGAGTGTCGACCGGGTTCACAGGGGGGTCGGCAGCCGGGTCATCATCGGGCCCTTGTTCACCCGGGGTCTTCGGTGTCCCCTCAATCTCCATGTCAAACTCGAAGTTGGACAGGTCGACGGTCGGATAGAAGTGCCTCACATGACTGAGGGCCTTCGCATAACAGTCGTCCTGGGCTTTGATCACCAGGAGCTGACACGCCTCCGTCAACTCATCCTTCTCCTTCGCCGACATCTTCTTCTGAGCCGCCATCGTCTTCGCCCATTCCTCCTTCTCCTTGTCGAAGGCCGCCTTCATCTCCGTCTCCCTCCTATGCGAGCCTTCGAGCTCTACCTTCAACTCCTTCACCTCCTGCACGGCCTTGTCAGCCCGGTCTCGCTCTCGCTGCAAAGCCGCCTCATAAAGGCCTCTCACGTGGGCCCCCTGCACGGTCACCTGCAGTAGCCAGACACTACTAAGAAAGCCTTCTTAGCAACATGATCTGAAGACAAGAGGGTTCGGTTGACTTACCAGCACATTGGCCTGCACAAGGCGTACGTACGCCTCGTCCAGGGTCTGGGCCTTCATATCCGAGCGGTCCCGGGGGGTCGCCAGCTTATCTGCAACCTCCACGGCCTGGCGCCCTCGGACCAGGCAGTCACCCTCGCGGATCGACCAATTCGGCACCCACGGTCGCCGAAGTCTCTCCTCTATCCCGGGATCCACCAGGGGACCCTTCCCCTTATCAAGGTCAGCAGCCCTGCCCTGATCCAAGCCCCCCTGAACCACCGCGTCCCCGCCTGTCTCCGAACGAGTCCTTTTGGCCCTCGGCTGAATTGGGGCCTCGGAGACCGCCTGGGACAACTCGGTCGTCTTCGCCGCGTCCCCCTTCTTCTCGGCCTTTTTCTTCTTCATGGCGAGCCTCAGTGCCTTAATTGATTCTTCATCCATATCTGTAAAAAAGTCCATTAAGAACAATGAGCAAGAAAGTACAAGAAGATCGAGAGAAAAGAAACAACCACATACTAAGCACGGCCGGGCTCAGTCCGACGCTCGCCAAGTGGGCCTCTGTCACCTTCGCCCAATTGATGCTGTACGACAGACGGAGACGCTCAACAAACCTCCACTCCTCAGCCGTCAGGTCCCTCGGCCTCGGCGTTTCGTAGCTCGGCTTAGAGTGGTTCCATCGAGTAGGGATATCCCAAGGATCCTCACTCCGGATCACCAGATATTTCTTCTTCCAATCCTTGATAGAATCTGGGTGACCGTGGACTACCTTCCCCTTACCCCGAGGCGAGATATAGTATACTCCCTCTGCCGACGAGCCGATCATCAACATCGCTCGGAACACATTCAGCCGTAGGGGTACCTTCTGCTCCTCGCACATCAGCACGAAGCAGATGATCTGCTTCCAGGAGTTCGGCCCAAACTGCATCGGCGCCAAGGACGCCCAATTCAGCACCTCCCGAACGAATAGGTGGATTGGCAGCCTCAGTCCGGAGATGAAGGCGTCCACGGGGAGGATACAATACCTATCCGGCAGGGGGTCGGTCGGCCGTAGAGTAGAGCTCGGCAGCATGAGCTCGTAGCTGGACCCTATGTGGTATGCCAACTGTAGAGCCTCCAAGTCACCTGCCTCCAGAACGGTCGGGAGTGTGTCCATCTTCACCCTCTTCCGGCTCGGCGACGAAGGCTGGACCCCAAAGAGCTCCTTATCGGAGAGATCGTCGGGGTAGCAACGGAACGGCTTGGGCTGTACAGGCGACCCTGTCATCAAGTTACTATACACAGGCACCTGACTCGAGCCCCCGGTCCTCGACCCTTTCTTCTTCGGAGCCCTCTTCTTCTTGGCTCGTTCCGGCGAGGGTGTAGACAATCGCCCCAGACCAGTCAGATTCCGAGGCCCTTCGGCTTCACCCCCTTCGGGACCACCCTCCTCTTCGGAAGCCAACCCTAGAATCCGGACTTCGTCTGAACTACCGCCCCCCTCCTCAGAGTCGCTACTCTCCACCACAAAATGCCTCCGAGATCGCAACGGCTTCACATTGTGTACCACCTCCTCCTCGCCTACCGGCTCCTCCCACGAAGTAGATTTGGGGGCGGGCTTCACTCCCCCCCAGACGTCGACGCCGACGAGCCAGACTGAGCCCTGTCCATCTGTGCCTAAGCTAAATAGACTTACCAACTAACCTGGGGTCACTTCGGAAGAACGAGCTTGCTGCAGCAAACTGAAGGGACGAGCGCCGAAGAGTTGGAAGATTTTTTGGAAAGCAAGAAGCGAGAAAGAAGTGGGCAATAGGAGGAGAGGGGGGAACATTTATAGAGGACAAAAACGACTCCTCGATCTCCGCAATCACTGTTCACCGATTGACGTGTAACTGCCGCCTGGAAAATCGCGCCACATCCTCGAAACGTGGGCTGCTGAAGTCATCCAGTGCCAGGCTGGCAGCCAGACACAGGGGTCGGGTCGGATGAAGTGCTCGGCGAGAAAATTTCTTTTTAAAGATTTAAGGTTACAGGGCTCGGTCGGCTCCCCTCTCACCCACGAACAACTTGGGGCTTACAGCCTCGGCAGCCGAAACCCCAAATTGTTCCCGGGTGGCAGGGAAGCCACCATCGCCTGCGCCCCAGGCTCCAGGGCTCAGTCGGCTCCTCTCTCACCCGCGAACAGCTCGGGGTTTACGGCCTTGTCAGCCGAAACCCCAAATTGTTCGAGGGTGGGAGGAAAGCCACCATCGCCTAGAACCCTAACAGAAAGCGGATCGACCCGCATAGCCGAAGCCCTTCAGCCTCAGGTCCAGAAAACGGTGGGTACCCCTCCCGTCCTGATCTCTCTCGGGCCAAACAACCGTGTGAGGGCCATCTGACCCGAAGAAGGATCCGGATGGTAGAGTCACCACCAATTCGAAGCTCCTTGGCGTTACAAAATTTTTTCAAGAAAGAGACGTCCGCCGAAGCAGACACCTCTAGTGGCCAATGGACCACCCTTGCTGTGATCAAACCCGCTGGGGGGGGGAGGTATTTATAGCCTCCCCCATGGACCAACCGTTTTGACATGGGGAAAGCCAACAGACGGAAGCCCATGCGCCACATGCATTTATTTGGCGGCGCCATTAATGCCCCTAGGAAATTGGACCATCGCACAGGTCCCGGAGTGCCTTCAATGCTCCGCAAAGACGGCGGGCCACTCCGCTCAAACCTTCTAAAGCACCACGGCTTGCCATCACCCTTTCCGACTTATAAACCCTCGAAAGCTCGAGGTTCGGTCTAGCACCAGGGTTGTCTTCTCAAGAAGGCTCAACGGCTCGCCATCACCCTTGCCAACTTATAATCCCTCGAAAGCTCGAGGTTCGGTCTAGCACCAGGGTAATCTTCTTCGGAAGACTCATCGGCTCGCCATCACCCTTGCCGACCCATAATCCCTCGAAAACTCGAGGTTCGGTCTAGCACCAGGGTTATCTTCTTCGGAAGACTCAATGGCTCGCCATCACCCTTGCCGATCCATAATCCCTTGAAAGCTCGAGGTTCGATCTAGCACCAGGGTTGTCTTCTCAGGAAGGCTCAACGGCTCGCCATCACCCTCGTCGGCTCGAGGACCGGTCTAGCACCAGGGTAGTCTTCTCCGGAAGACTCAACGGCTCGCCATCACCCTTACTGACCCATAATCCCTCGAAAGTTCGAGGTCCGGTCTAGCACCAGGGTAATCTTCTCAGGAAGTTTCAACGGCTCGCCATCACCCTTGCCGACCTTTAAACCCTCGCCAGCTCGAGGCTCGCTCTAAACATTAGGGCAACCATCCCTCGCCAGCTCGAGGCTCGCTCTACCGTCAGGGCAATCAACCCTCGCCGGCTCGAGGCTCACTCCAATATCAGGGCAACCCCCTCATGAAGGCCCAGCGATTCGCTATCCCATTTCTAACAAACCATAAACACTCCTCCACGGCTAGCTCCCGCACCCCCGCAGGAGTGGGGGGCTTGTGTGGTAGGGTAAAAATGGCTTGGGGCCCAACCAGGGCCCATGTGGTGGGGTACAAATGGCTTGGGGCCCAACCAGGGCCCAATACAACTCTCACTCAAAGATGATAAAAACAGCGATCTTGTTCGTCTTCGAGCCACTAAAGGGTCGGCGCCGAGCCTCAAGTGCACCCCCACAGAACTGGTCTCCTCGTGTCCGACGAGCCTCAATGGTCCTCGACTTCCGATCCGTGACAGCCCCACGGGCCGTCCCCCCATCCTGGCAAGGCATGAGGATGACCTGGCACAGCCTAGGCCCTCCGATTCTCCCAGAGGCACAGGAGACCCATGATCAGCCATGTCAGCTCCCAATACCACCCAGGGTTTTGCCACGTCAGCCCTATACCACTCCTGGTATTGCCACGTCTGCCCTAAACCCCCTGGGCCTTCTGCCACGTCAGGCCCATGGGCTTTCGGATTCAGATCCGGCCCCCAAGCGGATCCAAACCCGGTTGGAATTCTCTATAAATACTAGACCCTCACCCACCTTTTCAGGTAACCAATCTTTTGCCACTTAAATTCACCTAGTTATTGCTACTCTCTCACAGAGACTGATTAGATCGTCGGAGGGTCCGCCACCGGGATAAACCCCGGTGTTTCAGGACCGTCTGCAGGTACACAAGACCTCGGATCCGAACCCTCTGATCCGAGCCCAGACATCCACCTCATTCCGAGCCTCTCGCAGGTTCCGCCCGGTCAGCCGATGGTCGTCAGACGAGCAGCTTTCTCCTTCAATACAAATCGAGTTCGAACTCACACCTGGTGCATCCACACGTCTTCCAGAAACAAACCGCATCAGCAGTTGTAAATGATTTTTGTATCGCAAAAAATATGCACAATTTTGAAATGATTCCCACCGATTGGTTTTTTGCCGAATTTTTGTTGAAATTTTTAGATCCTTTTAAAACCGCAACTTTAAAATTTTCAAAAACATATGAATCTACTTCTAGTAGCATTTTTATTGAATTAGTTAGCATGATGCAAATATTTAAAGAAATGTTAAATGATCCCTATATTAGTGACATTGTAAAACCTGCATTTACAAAATTTTTGAAGTATTATTTTCCTCCTCCTATGTTGATTTGTGTTGCTACTGTTATGGATCCTCGTATCAAATTAGAAGGTACGAAGAATTTGATAGAAATGTTTTTTGGATATTTAGAGGTAAATGTAGAATTAACAATTGATTGCGCTACTTTTTTAGTTCAGTTTGAATCTACGTTAAATAACTTGTATGATTATTATGATAGACGTTTTGCTTCTAGTAGTACAACTTCTGTAGTTAGTTCTTCTTCTGGTAGTTCTAAAGGTAAGGGTAAAAGTAGAATTGGTGATAGAACATTTAGTTTACTTGAACAAATTCAATCTAAAAAACCTAGGACTAATCAACCAAATGAATTAAATTGGTATAACCAACAGGATACTGAGCCTACTCTTTCTGCACTAGATATTTTACAATGGTGGAAAGAACATGAACACACTTTTAGTATTCTGTCAATTATGGCTAAAGATTTACTAACTCCTCCTGTTTCTACAGTTGCTTCTGAGAGTGCATTTTCTACAAGTGGCAGGGTTCTATCTGATTACAGAAATCGGTTGAAGCCCGAGGCGTTAGAGATGCTCGTTTGCACAGAAGACTGGCTGAAGGCTGAAGATAGGGCGCAAGGGAAAGCACTATCAAGTTCCACAAGTGGGAGCAACTCGCCCGAAGAACAACAACAACAACAACAACAACAATAGCTTTACTTGTTATGTCAAATTAGAAAACTTGTACTCAATTAAAATTGTATATAAGAAATATGTTATTGTATAAAACTTATTTGTGAATTGAATTCTTCAGTTCGTTATAAATTGTTAAAATTGTATAACTTAAATTCATATGAATAATATTTCAAAATTTGTTGTCAATTTCACTCTGTCTCTTTCAATCTTATTATTATTATTACGATTTTTATTGTTTATTAGTATTATTACTTACTTAGTATTATAATAATAATTATTATTTTAATTTAATCTACCAAAAAAAAAAATAATAATATTAAACGGGCCAACCCGCGGCCCGCGGGTCGACCCGGCCCAACCCGGGTTGAACCCTAAAGGGTTCACAGGTTGGGCAAGCCACCCAAACGAAACATCAACCCAGCCCGGCCCGGCCCGGATAAGAGTGCAACCCGGCCCGGACCGGCTAAGTGTACATGCCAACCCTTACGGGTTGGGCCCGGCCCGGCCCACTCGGCCCGTTCGCCATCCCTAGGAATATGTATCGAAGAAATCTAGGCCTTCTTTTTGCCTAAATCCTTGTACCACAAGTCTAGCCTTATGCTTCTCTATTGAACCATCTGGTTTTAATTTTTGTTTGAAAATCCATTTGCATCCTAGAGCTTTACATCCAGAAGGCAAGTCAACTAACTCCCATGTATGATTTTGCATAATGGAGTCTATTTCACTTTTGATTGCTTCCTTCTACATAGGAGCATCAGACATAGACATGGCTTCCTTGCAAGTTCTGGGCTCATTCTCTAACAGAAAGGCCGTCACAAAGTCAGGACCAGATGATTTTGATGTTCTAGCCTGTTTACTTCGTCTAGGCTCATCAGTATCATGTTCTGATTCATCAACTGAAGTGCTTGCATTCCCTTGTTCACGTGTACGTTTGGGGTACGTAGTATCCTTGCACGGAAACACGTGTTCAAAGAAGGAAGCATTCCTTTATTCCATTATTGTATTCACATGGATATCTGGTATATCCGATTTGTATACCAAGAACCGATATGCACTACTGTTGTGTGCATAGCCTATGAATATGCAATCAATCGTCTTAAGTCCGATGGTGACCTGTTTCGGGTTAGGTACTGCCACTTTTGCTAGACATCCCCATACTTTGAGGTATTTATACGAAGGTAAGTTACCGTTTCACAGTTCATATGGTGTCTTGCCAGTTTTCTTGTGAGGTATTTTATTAAGAATGTAGTTGGCAGTCAGCAACGCTTCCCCCCCACATGTTTTGGGGTAAGCCAGAATTCAACAACAAGGCATTCATCATCTCCTTTAGAGTTCGGTTCTTGCGCTCAGCAGTACCGTTTGATTCGGGTGAGTAGGGAGCAGTTGTCTAATCAACTATTCCATGTTCCGAGCAGAACATGTTAAATGGTGCATCATATTCTCCTCCTCTATCACTTCTAACGATTTTAATCGTTTTGCCAAGTTGATTCTCAACCTCAAGTTTATATTCTTTGAATTTATCCAAAGCCTCATTTTTGCTATGTAACAAATATACATAACAGAATTTTATGCAATCGTCTATGAAAGTCACAAAGTACTTTTTGCCACATCTGGTCTGCACATATTTTAAGTCACAAAGATCCGTGTAAATTAGATCTTGAGTTTCTGTATTTCTTTCTACAGAACGTGATGGAGTTTTAGTGAGTTTGGCCTCCATGCAAACTTCACATTTTTCTGAGTTATCTACCTTAAATTTTGGTAGCAAATTCATGTTAACTAATCTACGCATAGAATTTACATTAACATGACCTAGTCTTTCATGCCAAACAGAGGAAGACTCAACAACATAGGCAATAGGAGTTATTTCATTAACTTTGGGAAGAGTAGGAACAATAGTTTTAGGGATAACTGTCATTACATTAAACTTGAACAGTCCATCCTTTACATATTCTTTACCCAAGTATACCCCATTCTTAAACAGTACAAAATTATCAGAAACAAGAACAACCTTAAACCCATTCTTGCTTAGCAAAGAACCTGATATCAAGTTCTTTCTAATGTCTGGGACATGCAGCACATTTGTGAGTGTTAGCTCTTTGCCTGAAGTCATTTTCAGCACTATCTTCCCTGTTCCTTCAATTTTTGAGGTGGAAGAGTTTTCCATGAACAGCTGTTCATCTTTGTTGCACTTCTGGTAGGAGGTGAACATTTTCTTGTCCGAGCAGATATACTTGGTGGCCCCAGTATCGTACCACCATTCACGAGGATTGCTCCCCACAAGATTTACCTCTGATACTACAGCACAGAGGTCCAGGTCAGAAAGACCAGTGGACAAGTTCTCAGCTATGTGTGCGTGGGATTTTTCATTCCCTTTTACATGTTCTGTTCTTGAACGATTACTGTCCTTACTGCGGCACTCAGAAATTTTGTGCCCCAGCTTACCACACTTGTGGTATTTCCCAGCAAACCTCTTTGTAAGAGGTTTTTTGTTTGAGGCCTGTGGCAGAAACTTCCTCTTCTTACCCTTCTGTTCGTGCTCCACCACATTGGCCTTTTCTATGGACTGATTTTCATAGGACCTGTCAGCCTTGCGATTCTCTTCTTCGATCCGCAACCTGACAATTAGATCTTCAAGAGACATCTCCTTTCGCTTGTGTTTGAGGTAGTTCTTGAAGTCTTTCCACCCAGGTGGAAGTTTTTCAATGAACGCTGCAACCTCAAATGGCTCGCACAGCGTCATACTCTCTGCAGCAATGTCGTGCATTATAACCTGCAGTTCTTGGACTTAACTCACCATAGTTTTGGAGTCAATCATCTTATAGTCCAGAAATTTGCCGACGACAAATTTCTTGGACCCGACATCTTCTGTTTTGTACTTCTTTTCCAGGGACCCCCACAGGAGTTTGGATGTCTTGAAGACACAGTAGACGTTGTACAGGGGGTCTACCAAGCCATTCAGGATGTAGTTCCTGCAGAGGTAGTCGCCCTGAGTCCATGAACTGCAGCAACGGAGTGTGCATCCATTGGCGCCAGCATCGAGGCAGATTCAGTGAGGAATCTGTCCAGCTTCAATGTGGTCAGGTAGAACTGCATCTTTCCTTGCCACTTTTTGAATCCAGTTCCATTGAACTTCTCCGGTTTTTCTTCCACGGTTATGTGCGTGGGCAGAACGACCGAATGTACCGCAACCGATTGTGCAGTCACATTTTGGGTCACCGGTGTTTCGGTACTGAGAAGCCCATTAGCAATGTCAGTTGGTGTGTTCTCCATGTTCTTTGTTTTTTCTGAAATTGTTCAAAACAGAAACTGTTAGTTGTTTTTTCCGAACAGCACTTGTAAACATACTTCACAAAACTGTTAGAATCTGTGAGGAAAAAATTCTGCTTTAAGATTGTTAGAACTTGAATATAGAATAATAGAAAATTCCAACAGAAATTGCGAAGAAATCAAATACAGGGAAGAAAACAGTAAGTAAAAGAAATTGCACAGAGTCGAGATTGATAATCTCTGTCCTTAAAGCAGAATTCGCCCCGTAGTGTGACGGTTACCAGCGAATTGCTTCCCAGAATACAACTGTACATTCTCTGAAGAACGCAGCACCCTTGCTTCAGAGACAATAAACTGTTGTCTGTGTTGTACTCTCAGTTGACACTGACATAGAGGAGAAGAAGAAGAAGAATAAAACACGAAAAAATTCTCTATATGTATAGAAAACTCTGTCTGGATTTATAGAGGAAATTGGAGACTGATCAGATGCCATTACTCTGTAACAGCAGAGTAATGGAGACTCTTCAGATTCATAACTGGTGAGCCATTACTCTGCTGTTACAGAGTAATGGGTACCAGTTACTGAATCTGAGTTTTTGTCTGGGCAAAAAAAAATTTAAGCCAGACCAGGCTAAGTCCTTTCTCCACTACACGTTAGTGGTAACCCCCGGGTCATGCCCTTTAATCCAGTTTTCTAGTATATATACTAGAAAAAATCCTTTCCAATTTTCGATATGGGACTATCCATTTGCCAAGTTAGTACCTTTCAAGTACCCAACTCTGGATCAACATTTCTCATTCATACGGAATTCGTTTTTGGCAAGTGAGTATACTACAGAATAGTAATCGTCGAGAGGATCGCAATCCACTCATTTTCCGTCGCCGCCGGTGGCCGGAGCCTGCCGGAATCCGGCCCGGAAAACTGCAAAAATTAATTCCAACAAATGCTCTAGTAGGTCTTGAAATGAAACACTGAAGAGTAAAAGCGTATCTATTTTGCAGGTAAAGGAAAAGGAAATAAAGGAAAAGGAAATACCTTTTCTGTGTATCTAATCTGTGGAAAAGGAAATATAAGATACCATTTAAATAAGATTAATACTAAATACATATATAGATATACTAAAGGTGTAAATTGCATGCATCTAATTAGTAAGATCTTTCATAGAAACTAAAAGTTTCTGTAAACACATTAAGAGGGAATGAGAAGGCCAGATATCCACTCAGACATAAAATGACAAGTCCTCACTATTAAGAACATACTCTTCAAAGAACATACTCTTCATTTTCCCCTTACAACGATACATCAAATTAACTACAGATCATTCATGACTATGCAACCCCTTTAATTTAGGAAGCAAACTTTCTCTACACTAAAATTATATTTCATCAATCTTAGCCCCAAAAAAAGAACTTCCAACTGATCATTATTAATAAGTTATATCATTCCGACAGCAACTATACAATATTATGATATAAATGAATTCTTTTGGAACACCTAATGTCGGATCGAGTTTCTAATTATCCATCATCAGGACAACAGTCTGCATGATATGCAAGTTTTAGTGCACTCAGATTATATGATAACCAAATTTGAATTGCAGTTAACAGACTTAAGATGATTTAAATGCTCCATAAACAACATTTCAAGATAATTTCAAAATCAAGAGACTTTTTTGGTCATTGTGCTATCTTTTGGGTTGGAGAGAATATTTCATCAACCTTAACCAAAAGAAAATCATCCAGTGGATCAACGTTATAGTGTTCCATCAAATAGGAGGTGGCTAAACACTAAGGGCGTGTTTGGGAACCCAAAAAATTAGGGAAAGGAATGGAATACTGCGGATAAGCTCATCTTATCCTATTCCAGAGCCTGTTTGTTTTGAAAAAGAAAACAAAGGAAACAACTAAATTTCATTCCCTAGAGAAAGACCTCAACTAATTTCTATTCCGACCCCACCCCCTTCGGAAAGCTGCGTAAAGGAATAGAGAATCAACCCATTTCAACCGATTTCATCCTTTAATAGCGTGCGAACCTGAAAGCTTGTTATCGATTTCATCCTTCAACTGATTTATAATGGGTATGCGTCATCAAAAGCTTGTTATCGACTTCAGCCGGCCTGGGAACCCTCCACTCCTCCAAAATCGCAGGTATGCGTCGCACTCTCTTCCCCCTCCCAAACCCTCCAATCCTCCGCCCTCTTCTCCCTCCCCCGTCCCCACTCCGGCACCCTCAACCTCTCCTATTTCGTTGTTGTTATGAATTGAAAGTTTTTTTATTTTTTTATTTTTAAGTTTTGTATGTTGATTCTCAACAATGCTCTCAAACGTTTCTCAAGTTTGCTATTCAAACAGACTTGAGAAACAATTTTTTTTCCCGAAAATGCTGGTTTTAATGTGTTTGTTCTATTTAGGTTGCGTTTGGCCTAGCTTTTTTGGGGCTTTAAAGCTACTTCAGAAGGAGAAGCCAGAAAATAGAGCTTTGAAATTAAAAGCTGAAGCTGTTTGGATAGTCAGTTTTTTTTTAACTTTAAAGCTACTTTTAAGCTAGAAGTTGTTTGGCATAAGATATCAATTATAAACTACTTTTATACTCAATTTAAGCTTTTGATTTTATTTAAGAATAAAATATAAGTTATCAAATTATAAAAAAAATATTTATATTACTAATAAATGAAATATTTAGAATAAGGCACGTCCAATTATCTTTTAATGTTGATATTAATCATATCACAATTTGGTCACAAAAGGTGTAGAATAATACTATATATATTTCATTGATTTTTCCATTAATTACTTGGTTGGAGATTACCGTGAGAATTGTAGATCATGCAAATAAAACCAATGAATCCTAGCAATAAAGGCCAACGGTAACATGAAATCAATTAGGAAAAGAAATCAATAGGAACAACAAGAACATACCGAGTTTGATGGCGACTCTTCGATGGCGTTCGACGGTGGGGTTCGACGGCGGTGTTCCCCGATCGCGAGTGTTCGGCGAGGAAGGGGAAAGGGAAGGGGGGAAATTTTTGTTGTTAGGGTTTGATATGTGGGAATGGTCAAAAAAAAAAAGCTAAAAAAAAGAGAAAAGGAAAAGCCAGAAGTTGCGGGCTTTTTTTGAAGCTCCTTTTATTCATTAAAAATAAGCTACTTCTCCTTCTGTAGAGCTTTTCAAAATATGCGTTTGGCCCAGCTTCTCCTTCTTAAAGAGAAGAGAAGCTAATTTTAAGATGAGCCAAACGCTACCTTAAGGTTCTGTTAATTTTGCATAATTTTGTTTTCAATTCATTCATTACAACTGAAAACAATTGAGAAGAATTGCATAACATGTGATTAAAATAAGAAATAGAGAAGTAATTATGCTGCCAACTCAAATTAAATGTGCAGTTATGTTGTTGTTAGATTGCTTTCATGTTAGGTTTGCTGTGCTTGATGCTATTCCTCTTTACTAACTTTTTAGGAATTATATGGAGCAGACTTGTATAATTGTTTTTTTATTTTCTCCCCAGCGGTGAAAAAGTTACTTGCCAATGTAAAAAAAATTGTTTCTCAAGTCTATTTTCAGTTGTAATTGAATCTCAAGTCTGTTTTGGCAGTTGGATGGTGGTTGATAGGTTTTGTTACCTCACCTTCAATGTATCTACTATCTAGCTAGCTTTGCATGTTCCACATCAAACAGTGGAAATTGTGTTAGAGCATCTCAAAACATACATTTTCTGTGTCATTTTTGTTATAGAATAAGCTTTCAAATTTAACTTTAATTTCTCAGATAGAAAAAACTGCCCAGTTCTGGTTACATAATTACAGTCTATTATGTTTTTCAGTGTATAACAATAATTTACTCTCGAATCTTTTTTACCATCGACAACTTGATGTCAGTGCTGATAATATTGTGTTACTGAGATAATTTACTCTATTTGCTGGGATACTTTACCATTTTTTTTCGGAGGTGTTGATACAAATCTAATTTTTTTTAAGTTGGGAATATGGACGACTATGACATAGCAGCATTCATTCTCATGATGGTTGCATATTTCGTGATGTCGGCTGCAACATCCTTAACATATCTTGACAAAGAACCAAGTAGAAATAGAATAACTGAGAGGGACCAAATTCTAATGAGATTGTACGTAGAGAGTGATCAGAATTGTCATGAGATACTTCGAATGAATAGAGTTTCTTTTCATAGACTTTGTGAACTACTTAAGGGGAAAGGTTTGGTTAGGTGGGTAAGTTTGGAAGAACAAGTGGCTATGTTTCTTCTCATCTTGGGTCATGACACACGCATTAGACATCGTGCCTTTACAGTGATAAGGTCATCAGAAACTGTCCATCGCCATGTTCATAATGTGTTACGAGCCGTTTTGAAACTTGGAAGAGAATATATACTGCAACCTTCTGCTAATTATTCTCCTGAAAGAAGTGGTAACCCAAAGCCCTGGGCAATGAGATATTTTAAGGTACAATCTAATCATATACACAATCCTTAACCTCATAATTGATCGTGTTGAACCTAGATTGTTTATTTATTATTTACAGAATTGTGTTGGCGCGATTGATGGTACCTTCAAGCCCGCAATGGTACCCGAGGAAGATCAACCACAATATCGCAACCGCAAAGGTGATATTGCTCACAATGTATTGATGGCTTGTTCTTTCGATATGAAGATCACATATGTATTAGCTGGATGGGAAGGATCAGCCCACGATACTCGGTTATTACGATCTGCTGTCACACATCAAAGGGACAAGTTAAAAGTACCGAAAGATAAGTATTACTTGGGTGATGCTGGGTTTCCTTTAGTCCCGTACCGTGGAACACGATATCACTTAAAAGAACAAAGCGGGAATACACCTCAAACACCCAAAGAGCTATACAATTTAAGACATTAGTCTTTACGTAATGTCGTTGAGCGCACGTTTGGTCTCTTGAAGAAGCGTTTTGCTTATCTGAGGACAACCCCTTTCTATAGTGTGGATATGCAAGTGGACTTGATACTAGCTTGTTGCATTTTACATAATTTTATACGTTGTGAAGATCCAGACGATATTGGAAGTGAATGGGAAGATCCCCCTGTAGATGCTGATCAAGATAATGCAGCGCAAATTGAAGATATTGCCACACTGAGCACGTCTCCTTCTTGGACTTCTTTTAGGGACAATCTTGCTGCCACTATGTGGAATGATTCTATTTATCACTGATACCTTATTATACATAATGCTTATATATGCATGGAAACATGGTAATGTACTGTATAGCAAGAGATGGGACCTTGTCTTCTATAGTTTTGGCATTTCTTACTTGTATTTGACATGTCAAGTATAAAATTTCTTGTGAAGTATAAAGAAATTGGTTAATTTTCTCTTCAAGCTCGTCTATGCATGTTATGTAATTTTAATTCATTGCTTATCTATCTTCAAATTTTGAAGTTGATATGTCCTTTGTATTTTTTGTTACAAAATAATGTTTACAAAGTTCCTTTTACAAAGAGAAGATAGAGAGGTTGATATCGGAGACATCTTGAGCAATTCCTTGAACCAAGTTTGCTTCTCTGTTCCTGTTCCTCTTGGGAAGTCTGCATTCAGTGGACTTGTGACCCATTTTGTCACAATTGAAGCACTTGCCTTGAAACTTCGGCTTCTTGGAGATTCCTCCCTTAGGCCCCAACTTCGGACCCTTATTGTTGTGCTTGTTGGAACGTTGTTTATGTTCCATTACATTTGCCTTAGCTGCATAGCTGAGGAGTCCAACTTTTTCAGATCCCCTATTGTCTTCTTCAATACGAAGCCTGACAATGAGATCTTCAATGCCCATTTCTTTTCGCTTATGCTTTAGGTAATTCTTAAAGTCTTTCCAACCTTGTGGCAATTTTTCAATTATACAAGCCACTTGGAAACTTTCACTTAAGTTCATACCTTCAGCATGAATCTCATGCAAGATTAGTTGTAGTTCTTGAACTTGACTGATTACTGTTTTAGAATCTACCATTTTATAGTCCAGGAAGCGGCCCACAATGAATTTCTTGGCGCCGGCATCCTCAGTTTTATATTTATGTTCTAGTGATTCCCAAAGTTCTTTAGCTGTTCTTTTGTTAATGTAAACATTATACAAAGAGTCGGCTAATCCGTTCATTATGTAATTTCTACACAAGTAATCAGCATTTTTCCAAGCATCCACAGCGGCAATGACTTGGTTATCCTGCTCATCTTTCTTAAGATCTGGAGCATCTTCGTTCAAGAACTTTGCAAGATTCAGTGTGGTCAGATAGAATATCATCTTCTGTTGCCACCGCTTAAAGTTCTGCCCGTTGAACTTCTCAGGTTTCTCCCCATGGGAGACTGAGACAGGTACAACGGTGGGCATTGGCACTCGTGCCGCAGCAGCAATTGGTTCTTGCGTTGTATCAACAACCGGTACATAGACCGTTTCAGATACAACAGCATTGTCCAATGCAGTAGTCATCGTGAATCTGAAATTTACACAACACGAGTGTAAGTTTTCCAGATATAAGAAATAAAAGGAAAAACCGTGCCTCAAAATCGAAAATGAAAGAAATCGGAATCTGTTTTAAGATAGTTACAAATAATGTTTACAAAATTTCTTTTACAAAGGAAGATAGAGAGGCACAGGAAAAACCGAGAAGGGAACAGAGGAGGGTAATCCGAAAGAAAAAGAAAAGAAAAATAAATTAAACAACTTACAGTAAGCAAATGAAAATTACAACTCAAAGAAAGCCGAGGCCTGTGTATCACACAGTGTCCTTAAAACAGATTTCGCCTCTCTCCGGTTGCTGGATTGAACGGAGGCGTCTGTCTCCCAGGATGCAACGACTTGGAGCGATCCCGTAGGCACCACGTATCACTCCCGAACTGAGTATGAGCGCCTGAACCCTATCACCAGACTTACCAAAAACACTACAGCCGAAGAACAACATAAAAGAACTCAGAGAAGGAGAGAAAGAAGACCTGTTTTCGTGCAGGGAAGAAAGTAGAGGGGAGGCCTCTATTTATAGGGCCTGGGTTAAATGTAACAGCAGACAAGGCATTAACAGCCTTTGCTGTAACGGCAGACAAGGCATTAACAGCCTTCACTGTAACGGCAGACAAGGTATTAACAGCCTTCACTGTAACGGCAGAACAGTGAATTGAATGCCTTTAGCGTAACGGCAGACAAAATATTAAATACAGCACTGAAACGGCAGACAGAACCGTTTCTGCATTCATTTCAGCCGTTACAAAAAGAAAACTGTAGCAAAAAGTGGCTCTGCAGGTCGTGCGGGCGCACACAAGTCGCATGTAAACCGGTCCGTGATTTGCACCCCCCCCCCTGCGCGCGCGAGAGAGAGCCTCTCTTCTAGCCATCTTACAATGCTTAGAAGGAGATTACTATATATCCTCTTCTATTTCCTTTGTTATTTCCGATATGGGACTATGTTCCCTTTTAACCCATTTTTAAGAATGAAAACGTCTCACTTTGAGAGACAATTTCTCATTCACCCCTTAACCGATTTTAGCGAACCAATATATGATTTTGATCTACTCACGAAGGAGAACACAAATCAATCAAGATTTCTCAATAATTCATTGAGGATCTTACTCAAAAAATTGCTCAAAAATCGGTTCGAAAATAGTGTATAAAACACTCATTTTCTAACATTTTTCAGGAATGATGTCAAATGCTTCTTACCGAAGAACTAAAAGTAGGGTCAGCAAAGGTGTTTTGGACAGGTGCTACACACTGCTATCAAAGAAGCACTGATGAACAACCTGAAAATAGATGTTAGCATTAACAATATTGAAAATAGAGTTAAGACATGGCGGAAAGAGACACTAGCCTTCAAAACCTTGAATTCTTCATGTAGTGGATTCGGTTGGAACTCAGACACTATGTTATTGGAAGCAGATGAATTAGTATGGCAAGAAGCGCTCCAGGTATTAAGTTTTTACGTAGTGTTAATTTGGTATTATTTCAAAATGAAACCAATAATATTCTTACCACTCACATTGGCAGGCAAATCCGAATCTCAAGAACTATAGAAAGAAGGTATTGCCACGATTTAGTGAGTGGATGGATGTGCTTGGAGAGAATTCGGCCAATGGAAATATTCAAAAGACATGCTTTACAGCAGATGTAGATGCGTATGATGCCGACATCTTACCACAACAAGCTTTTGACTCTCTTCTTGGTGATAACAGAAGTTTTGAGCCTGTTAATTTAGATGACGACAGCGGAACCCAACTAAATCCTGGTTCGTCTACTGTATCTCAAGCTGCTAAACCATTTAAATTGCCACAAAGAAAGCGCAAAACCATGGCAGCAGGGCTTAAGGAAGAAATGGGAAATATGCGCGGCACTATGGAAAATTTTGTAGATGTCATGAAGGAGAAGAACCACTACGAAGATATAATTTGGGATCAAATTTCTAATGCCATTTTTTCTATAGATGGTATGGATGAAGAAAAAAAGGTGAGGGCATTAGAGCTGTTCTCAGGTGAACGCGTTGACAACTTGAAGAGGTGCTTCCTTAGGATACCTGAACACAAGTGCAAAGACTGGATCTTGAATAAGCTTGGTGAAGGTAGTGAGATTTGATGTTTGCTTTGGTCTTTGAAATTGGAATTGTTAGGAAATAACTTTTATTATTATTTGTCGAGATAGATCTAGCTATATTTGAACTTGTTGATGTTCATAATTTTGGCCATGGTACTGTGGTCGAGTTTCTTTTCATCCTTTTCTAGTTGATGTTCATAATTTTGGCCATGGTACTGTGGTGGATATCCATATTTTGAATTTTTCTTCAGGATATCTGTACTCTTTGAATGCTTCAACTCTCAGCAAGAAATGGGAATATGTAAGCCCCTTCACCATTCATTTTTGCCATCTCTTGTCCAAATTGATCAGAACTTTTCAAAATTTTGTTCTGAATGATTTAGGGGATCTTGTAATGGGTGACCTGTACATGAATCTTTAGAATCAGATAGCTAACATGTATATGCATTTCTGTTGTGCAGATGGGGCCATCCTTAGAGAAAACAGTGGCTTCATTTTAGTTGAATTATACATATGCTCTGTTCTTTTGAGTATGAACTGCAACTTACATTATATTAGTGACATTTCATCTGAAATAATCTGATCATCCTGTAGGCATAGGCATTTTATTGAGTAAGAACTGTTTTCTCATTGCGGGCAGCCAATCCGGTGTGGATGCAGCTGAGCGCATAGGCATGCCTTGTGTGGTTTTAAGAAGCAGGTGTGGACCTTCATGCTACTCCAAATTTTCATGTGGCCATCTTGTTTATTTCTGAAATTTGGCATTCATTGTAAGATATGCTAACATAGTTCAATTATGTTCTTTATTCCTGAAATTTGGCATTCAATGTAAGAAACTATGTTAGCAGAAATAATGCTATTTTCATTACAAATTTGTCAAGCTTTTATGCATAACCTCATGGTTGTTCATCATTTTTTGCTTTCATCAGATTCTTGAATGAAGACTGAAAAAGATCTACCACCTGATCAAGCCAAGTTGTGTACTACCCGCATTGTACTTATCGTTTCTTGAAGGTGTTATAATTTTTAAAGCACCCTTGCCTGTAATGTAAATGTGGATTCAGAATCAGATTCTTCATTTTAGTGATTTTTGAATTTGTGAAATGAACTGAATATTAGTGAGAAACTAATTTGATTAGATTAAATGCATGGTTGTCTTAAAGGCTGTTCAGTTCAGTTAATGGCATACCAAACAGAACTGTGATTATTGTAAATGATAATGGCATACTGATAATTATAGAAGATAGTAAAGTTATTCTGAGTTTCTAACTACTAAGGTTTTTTTCCTAGAGAATGGCATACTGATAATGTCATGCTTTGCATTTGTCAACCTTAAAGGTATGTGAATGCAAAGCATGACATGGATTATAATGTCATAAACTCAGAATGGTGAAGGTATGTAAATGATAATGGCATACTAATAATGTATGCTGTAATGCTGATAATCCATGTCAAGCTTTTATGCATACTGTAATGCTATTTTCATTACAAATTTGTCAACCTTAAAGGTATGTAAATGATAATGGCATACTGATAATGTGAATGCAAATGATAATGGCATTCACATACCTTTAAGGTTATTCTGAGTTTCTGACTACTAGCTTCTCTAAGAAAATTTAGTTAAAGACCAAATAATCTAATTCACTAAAAAGAGAATAATGTCAAATTCAAAGAGTCTAAATTACACCTTCATCAGTATGAAGCATCTAAATTTGGTGGTGATCTGCAGACTGCAGTTCAAACTCATATCATCACTTGGGTGGTGGTTCATATGTCAAAATGATACAAGTAACTGGATTATAATGTCGAGTACAGTATCTATATGCTTAATTTAGACTTAGTTCAGTTCAGTTCAGTTAATGGCATAATGATAAATTTGGTGGTGATCTGCAGACTGCCGTAGTTCAGTTCAGTTCAGAGTTTAAATTTGTTTCCATTCCCTGCGAAGGTGTAGAGGCCGTAGGTGAGTTTAGAGTTTAAAAACATAGGTTCCCTGAGAATATAGTGTTTTTAAAATGTCGTAATCCATTGTATACCATTGTTTGCCAAACAAGACTAGAGAATGGAAACAAAAAAAAGTCAATTCCATTCCACCAGTTGCCAAACACACACAACTTATAAAGTTAATTCATCCCTTTCCCTTTCTTTCCATTCCTCTCCATTCATTTTCATTCCATTCCTTTTCATTCCCCAACTTAAATGTTTCCAAACGCGCCCTAAGCAGTGAGAACAAATTTTTGTGCTAAAAAATCTGCACTTTCTAGCAAACATCGAAAATTCAAGCTTCTTCACTTTGTTATGTTGTCTTAACACCTACTTCTTTGTATGGTGTCTTCAAGTGTTCCCACATATACCAGTTTCATATTACACAGGTACGTCAAATCAACGAATCAATTTTTCGGCAACCTCCAGCCTTTCTCTCCCCAGTTTCACTCATCAGTAAATCAAGTAAAAATAGTTTCGAACATCATCTCAAGTAAAGCCGAAACAACATAAATCGGAATTTATACAAGAATGATGTATTTAATCTCATGATCAACTAAGAAAAGGACTCCTTCAGTATTCTAAGGAAAAGAAAATACTTTAATAGTATTTATGGCAATCGCCTTAGACGTCGCCGGAATTTTGGACCATCTGTTGTAAGACAATGGAAGCATTTGTCCATTCCTTGCAATTACCCCAATAAAATTAGCGCATGTAGCTGCATCCTTTCCCACATGCTGATTTGCATTGTTTATTATCACGACAATTTTGTCATCCAGCGAATGCTTCCAAACGTCTCCCATTTTCATCGGACCCCTGTTTTTTTGGTCAACGGCGCACTCCCCTCACCCATCTCAAATTGAATGTCAGCCTCTTCTGAAGACTATCCCTGCACAACCCTCGTGCTTGGAGTCCGCGAGGGAGCCCTTTTTGTATTCCGTCTCGGCATTTTTCACTTACAAAAAAAATATTATATTAATATAATTAACAAAAAGGCCAAATGTGTGTACCCTTATAGAAAACCATTGATCACCAAATGTGTTTGAACTTCGTCGCATGTCTTTAGATGACAGTTTTGAAGAAAATAATTTTGGGGAAAATAATTTTTATTCTTGTTGTTCTTATTTATTCTTCACTGTATGTATCTATATATAAGGATTACATTCTTGGAGAAGAAGAAAAGAGATTGAGAGAAGATTGGGAAGATAAGAGATTTGGAGAATCTGTTTCCTATATTAGGAAACAGAATATACAATTACTATATTTCAACACTCCCCCTCAAGTTGGTGCATAGATATCGAGCATGCCCAACTTGTCAACAAATTTCAAGAAGAGCCGAGTCGAAATAGTCTTGGTTAGGATATCTGCGAGTTGATCTTCTGACTTCACCTTGGATATCTCAATAATTTTCTCATCTAATTTTTCTTTGATGAAGAATATGTCCACCTCTACATGTTTCGTCTTATCATGCTGAACTGGATTAGCCGCAATATCACACGCCGCTTGACTGTCACAATACACCTTCATAGGTTCCTTTGGACCATAGCCTAAGTCCTGCAACAGGAGTTTCAGCCATAAAGCTTCTGTTATACTTAAAGCTACTCAGTGATACTCAGCCTTTGCACTAGAGCGTGCAACAACATTTTGCTTCTTGCTCCTTCAAGTAACTAAATTTCCTCCAACAAAGGTGAAATATCCTGAAGTGGAGCGCCTATCGATTGTAGATCTTGCCCAATCAGCATCAGTATATGCCTCAACCTTCAAGTGACCATATTTCGCAAATAAGACTCCTTTTCCTGGGGCTGACTTAATGTATCTCATAATTCTCATCACCGTGTCCATATGTTGTTCCCGAGGTGCATGCATAAACTGGCTTACCACACTTAAAGCATATGACAAATCTGACCGTGTATGTGCAAGATACATTAGTCGTCCAACCAATCTCTGATATCTTTCCTTATCACAAGGCACTTGATCAGCTTCGTTGCATAGTTTCAGTCCTTCTTCCAATGGTGTACTAATCGGTTGACAGGCGGACATTTCAGTTTCCTTCAATAAATCCAGAGCATATTTTCTTTGAGAAAGAAATATCCCCTTTCTTGAGCGAGAAACTTCAATACCAAGGAAGTATCTCAAAGAACCAAGATCTTTCATTTCGAACTCTCGTGACAAGTAGTTCTTTAATGCCTTCATCTCCTCAGGATCATCTCCAGTTACTATCATATCATCAACATAAATAATGAGAGCAGTAATTTTACCTTCTTTCCTTTTCAGGAATAGAGTATGATCAGAATTACTCTGATCGTATCCGAATGTCCTCATTGATTTTGTAAATCTCCCAAACCAGGCTCTTGGCGACTGCTTCAGTCCATACAATGCTTTCTTCAGACGACATACTTTGTTGCTGAGTTGGACTGGTCTGTTCGACCTTGGTGGAAGATCCATATAGACTTCTTCTGTCAATTCCCCATGCAAAAATACATTCTTCACATCAAATTGCTCCAATGGCCAGTCAAGATTTGCAGCAAGTGACAGTAGAACTCGAATAGTGTTGAACTTTGCCACAGGTACAAATGTTTCGTCATAATCAATTTCATAAGTTTGAGTGTACCCTTTGGCAACCAGCCTTGCCTTGTACCGCTCTATTGAACCATCCGATTTATATTTCACTGTATAAATCCATCTGCAACCTACTGGCTTCTTCCCTGCTGGCAGCTCGACTATCTCCCAAGTCTCATTCTTCTTCAAGGACTTCATCTCCTCATCCATAGCTGCTTTCCACCTTGGATCGGCTAAGGCTTCCTGCACACTGTTAGGAATAGATACAATAGATAATTGATTTACAAATGACTTATTTGATTCAGACAATCGGTGAGTGGACACATAATGACTCATGGGATAGTTGACATTACTAGTGAGATTAGGCTCGTAAGTGGGTTTGGGGATACCTCTAGTAGTACGGTTTTGGAGTTCTCTTCTTGGAGCTTCGGACAGCGATGACGATTGGTTTTGAGGTTCTGCTGGGAGTAAAGATAGATCTGATGGTACTAGTGGTGGAGATGGTTCAGATGGTGCTGGTGGTGGAGATGGCTCATCTTCATGGAGGTTCGACACTGACTGCAGATCTTCGTGGAAATTTTCTTCCTCAACTAAGTCTTCATTTGAGTGATCGTCATTACTTACATCCTGATTTTCGCCCCTTATATCTGATTGTTTAGTTTGAATAGTAACTACTTCATCATAGGCAAGAGTTTGAACTTCACTTCGGTGCTCCCCCTGAAGTTCAACCTCAGAGGAAAAATACATCTCATCTTCATGGAACACAACATCCATAGTCATAAACATCTTTTGAGTTGGTGGGTGATAGCACCGATACCCTTTCTTATTTTGTGCATATCTCACGAAAACACAGCGGACAGCTCGATGAGTTAACTTATTGCGTTCATGTTGATGAAGATGAACAAATGCAACACACCCAAACACACGAGGTGGCAAGTTGACGACTTTTGGTGCATTCACAGCTTCAGTTAATACTTAAAATGGTGTGAGGAAGTTTAGGATATTAGAGAGAACTCGGTTGATTAAGTATGCAGCAGAAGTAAGGGCTTCTCCCCAATAAATGAGTGGCAGATTTCCATGGATGAGAGTAGCACGGACCACTTCGAGCAAGTGTCTATTTTTCCTTTCTGCAACTCAATTCTGCTGAGGTGTATACGAGCATGTAGTCTGATGAACAATTCCGTGTTCCACCAAATATTGTTGCAGATTTGAACTCAGGTACTCTTCGCCATTATCACTCCTAAGAACTTGAATCTGTGATTTATACTGAATCATGACATGCTTGTGAAATTTCTGAAACAAACCACTAACTTCACTTTTCGACTTCATCAAACAAATCCAGGTCATACGGGTACAGTCATCAATAAAGGTCACAAACCATTTGGCTCCTCCAAATGTAGTGATTTTGGATGGACCCCAAACATCATAATGAATAATCATAAAAGGAAGGGAGCTTCTACTTGGACTTGGAGAAAAAGAGACACGATGACCTTTTGCGAGTTCACACACATCACACCGAAAGGCAGATATATCCAACTTTAAAAATAAACTTGGAAATAATTTCTTCAAATAACCAAAAGAAGCATGCCCTAGACGTCGATGCCATAGCCAAATATCTGATTTCTTCTTCTCATCTTCAGATCCTTCCACACTTAGAGCTTGAGTCAACTTGCTCGAACTTTCAGATTCTAAATCTAGGTAATAGAGCTTCCCGTGCCTAACCCCATAACCAATCGTCTTGCGAGTCCGAATATCCTTAAACACGCAATGAGAAGGCCAAAAGACTACAATACAATGTAAGACAATAGTTATTTGAGCAACAGATAATAGGTTGAAATTCAAGGATGGCACAACTAAGTCAGTATCTAAGGTTAGGTTGTTTGTGAGATGTATGGTACCCTCGCTAGTAACAGTGGCAGGGTCACCATTGGCAGTGGACACAGTCGATTTAGTGGATGGTTGAAAATTTTGAACTTGTCTAGAATCAAAAGTCATATGGTCGGTAGCACCCGAATCAATTATCCATGCACTATTCATAACAGAAGCAGAAATATTAAATACCTTGCCATCATTACCTGCAGCTGTGACTAATGTAGAGGCGAGTCCAATACTCTTCTCAGCTCTATCAGTTTGTCCCATGGTAGCGCCACAAAGGGAAAAAACAATGAATCTGATCTTCAGCAACCAACAACACAACTTGGTCAAGAACAGCTCCAAGTCTTCAACAACTGGCAAAACAGCAACAATCCAACACCCAAACAGCAACTCCACAAAGTATAAAAATAAAACACCCAACACCGAGATCCAAATGCCAAACACAAGATCAAGATCCCCTTCACAAAACACCAAACACCAGCCTAAATCAACCCTTCATCTTCACCCAACAGTAAAGAGAGAGAGAGAGAGAGACAGCAGCAACAGCAAAGAGAGATCTGGTCGGTGGCAGTCGATGAGAGGCGGCGTCGTGTCGCTGCCGTTGAGCGAAACAGAGGGGCAGCGGGTTTGGGCAGCTGCAAACGGTGCTGGTCGACGGGTAGAGAAGCAGCGCTGGGTTTCGATTTGGTCACTGCTAAAGTTGAGATCAGAGAAGAAGGGCGTCGACGATTGGGGGAAGCAATGACAGGGTTTCGATCTGGGGTGGATTTCGACGAGGTAGGTGGCAAGGAGAGGTCGGGGGTTGAGGAGAGGTAGGTTTCGATTTCAACGAGGTAGGGTTCGATCTGGATGAGGAGGTTGGGGCTCAATGGTCGATGAGGGGTCGTCGACGGGGAGCACTGGGAAAGGTCGACGGAGGTCGGGAAGAAGGCAGTGGGTTCTGTGTTGGGGAAGATGAACAGTACGGTAAGTTGGGGAAGATGAACAGGTCGACGAGGTAAGTTGGGGAAGATGAACAGTGCGGAAATGACTGGCAGATTCGGGGATCTAGGTTTGGTCGGGATCGGGATGGAGGCGTTAGATCCGATGGCCTCCGTCTCTTCTTCTTCTTCAACTAGCCTAGATCATGTTAGACTCTGATATCATGAAGAAAATAATTTTGGGGAAAATAATTTTTATTCTTGTTGTTCTTATTTATTCTTCACTGTATGCATCTATACATAAGGATTATATTCTTGGAGAAGAAGAAAAGAGATTGAGAGAAGATTGGAAAGATGAAAGATTTGGGGAATCTGTTTTCTATATTAGGAAACAGAATATACAATTACTATATTTCAACAAGTTTGTACACCGCCGACATGGACAAAGAATTAAATTAGGATCACGAGAATTTTTCTTGGCGAAGATAATGAAATCTGTAATACCGTCATGATACTCCTTTGAAAATCGTGACTTGTTCATCCAGCTTTTATCCATTTCAACAATATCACTCAATCTAAAAATAAAATTTCATAAATTAAAATTTTAATAGCATCCAACTCACTAAGTCGATTGTCTATGAAAGGTCCAATCCGGTGATTCTATTAAAAAGGCAACCCAATATCATAGAACATCATGAGAATTTCTATAAAAGTACAAAAGGAATTTGGTTGTTTCAAATAATTTTGACTTTCATCTTTTACAGAAGATATTGCACTAAGGAAGTAAAACTTATAATTAGTTATGAACAATATCTGCGTAAACATTCTCATAGCCACAATCAATAATAGAAGTATTTATGAACACCTAAGAAAATTTCCTTAAAAGATTAAGAAATCTAAATAATTAGCCTCTTCAGCTTGAGGGGTTTTTTAATTTGAGAACACATGATACTAGAACAGGGACATTTAAAACCATCTGAGTATTTTGTGCATGAATAACAGGAGGTGAAGATTAGACAGAATAGTTTAGATAATATACAGATCATTCTATAGATTCTTGAGTGTTTGGCAAGAGATAATGATGTATTTGGTTTCTTTGATAAGGTACGTTGATTGTATTTGACAAGTATCTCGTTTTGTACACCACAATCAACTATAAATTAGTTCCTCATGATTCCATAATTCCTAAACATGAAATGCGAATAATATTAGAACTCCTACATACCCTTTTTGTAAAAATCAGAAAAGAAACAAAACATAACAACAAACCCTAATTAACAAATTCAAAAATTTAGCAAACCATAATCAGTCAACATTCTGAAACCCACAAGATTCCATAATTCCTAATTATTCATTCACACAATCCCAATTGCAAATAATTTTATTCATAAATACAAAATGTATTAAAAGTTATAAATAATTATACCAAGAAACGATGGGAGATGACGACGGCGGGTGCGAAACGGAGTTGACGAAGGCGGGAGCACGTCGGAGGAGACGATGGCGTAGGGTCGAGGGAGGGTTAGCACTCTGTTGGAGAGAGAGAGAGAGAGAGAGAGAGAGAGAGAGAGAGAGAGAGAGAGAGAGAGAGAGAGGGAGAGATAAAATTAAGAGGAATTGGGGGCGTTGGGTTAAAAAAAACCCTGACAATACCCCGGCATTTATGTAAAGCGCCGGTGTAAGTTAACGGTTTATTTTCCTCGTGAAAATAACATAAGCCTACCCCGGAGTTTACCAAAAATGCCGGGGTATAAATGCCGGTATAGTCGGTTTTTATTGTAGTGCACCTGAGGCAATTCTCTCTTAAATTATCTTGGATTAGGGCTACCTTTAGCATATCTCGTATATGCGCGTTTCTAATTCTATCCTTATTTTACCACATATCCATCTTAACATCCTCATCTCCGCTACATTCATTTTTTGGATATGTTTTTTCTTTGTTGCCCAACACTTTGCTCCATACATCATCCTGATCTAACAACCGTCCTATAAAAATTTTCATTCAACTTCAAAGGTATACATTTGTCACACAAAACACCACTGACACTTCTCTACGATGAAATGAGTTATATGAATGAATTAAATTCTAATGACTTTAGATAAGTTAAGAATAACCTAGGATGTTTTAATGAAATTGAAATATGTGGAATCTAGAGACTGAGCGAGACCCAGGGTACCAGCAATTTGTGATTTATGAAAATTTGAAAATTGGCTAGTGTGGGCTAGTGTTCTTGGTGTGTTGCTTTAAGTCTAGTAGGAGGGTAAGCTAACTCTGGGTGATATTACTTATGCTGTAAATATAAGGACATGCACTAGAAGAAGATATGATGAAAACAATGACGAACATGTCCAATAAAGAGCTTGTGGCTCCTAGGGGTTTAGGACGGGACTGAGGATACATCCAGTAAATCCACATATGTGGCCTAGAGGTATGCATGTTTTGTCTGCAGAAGGGCCGGTAGAGAGCTTGCTGTTCCTAGGAATGATCGGGATTGTCGATACGCCAGGTAAATCCACGGTGTGGGCTAGGGGTATGCTGATAAGGTCCGTAGTTACGAGAGATCAACTTACTGGGATTCGTGGCTGAGGATACGCCTGGTAAATCCACGATGCGTGGGTTAGAGGTATGCCGGTAAGGTCCAATATCATGGGGGTGCGACTTACACGTGATTACGCATTGAAGCATAACCATTGGGTTTTAGGTTTGCAGAACGAGGGATCAAACCCTAGAATGAGAAGAACGCTAAGGGCTTGTCCTCGGACCTATATTGTATGGGCGACATAGAATCCGAACAAGTGCGCATTAGAATAGCATTCTATGCATTCATCATTTTGTTCATAACATACATCGACATGTTTAGGATAGTTACATTTCACATTTTATTTATGCATTTAAGATTTTGATTGTTAAAGTTCAAGATCGCTTTGTTATAGCATTGTGTCAGTTGTATTCAACTAACGTATCCACAGTTCTCAAGTGTTTCAGGATTTGGACTAGCAAGCGATGTGGGAGTGAGTTTGGTGTCGATGGAAGTTGCAAGATTGAAGATTTGAATGATATAAAATGTAATATGTGTATTTCCACTGTGCATTGTAAAGAATAATGTTGTAATAAAAAAGTTTTTAATTTTCTCATAATTTTTGTATGAAATTGAAGTAAAGATTTTGGTTGTGCTACGAATTACCTGTGTCTGGAATTCAGGGAGTTATATAATTATTGTTGTTGCTGCTTCTGTTGTTTGTAGAAGAAGGCTAAGAGAGAAAAGATGTAATTTGTGTGTATTTCCTAACAAATGTGTGAATATCATTTAAACCTCTCATAAATATATATTTCCACATTTGCGTCTAACTGTTTGTCTCACCTACCAGTTACCCCTCACAAATGTGCAAGTCATTGACAATGTGTGCTTCACTCATGCTCATGAGCTACTGGTTAAAAGTGCATATAATACTTTGTTTTCTTTAACGAATTTGATTAAAAATGGCTGAAATATCATTCTAGCTTCATCTTCCTTCTAATTGTAAATCCAACCGCAACCCATTAACTATTCTCAAAATTTCTTGAAATTACCCCCCCCCCCCCAAAAAAAAGTTGTATTAAGAGTATAAATTTGTTATTTCCGACATATGGTAAGAGCTAAAGCAGGGTTAAGTTAAGGAAAATCTAAGGAAAAATATGAAATGAGGTTCACATGCTAGGGGCAAATGTGAAAAACACGTATTTTGTAAGCATATATAACATTAGCATAATTGTTAGGGGTATTCGCTTGAAAACCCGAACTCTGAATCTGGTGATTAGGGACCAACAATTCAAAAAAGAGATTAGAGCATTTCCAATCGCGCCTTAAAAACCCTCCCCATCAGCAATTTTCAGAAAAAATCCCAATCGATCCTTAAAAGGCGGGTCCCACTCGGCATTAAATGCCGAAGTGAGTTGGAACTGCATAAATGTGGTACCAATCTCAATCCGCAAAATGTGGATTTTTCGTAAAACCCCCCTCCCCTCATTTGTGAATTGTATTCTTTGAATTAGGTTATTTATATGTTTGTTTGATTTATTTCTTTAAACTTCTTTTAATTTTTTAATTTATAGACAATAACAGTCAATAATTATATTTTTTGTTAATTTTTCAACGAGATCTTTAATATGTGAAAAATATTGAATATCTTTCTGGTTCGTTTTAAGTGTAGAAATTAATAATACTATTGCTCATTTATGGGAACGACACGGTGCGAGTACATTAAGTGTTTAATTGTTAATATTTTTGCAATTTGAATAAAGTGGTACTCTTTTTCCTATGACCTTTTAAACATTTTTATCAATAATTATTTATTTTCTTAGTAAGTGTATTATCTAATTCTAAGTAATCGTATTATTAATTATTAATTATTTGTATTATATTTTCGCATTTAAAAAATTGTTTTGTGCAAAAAAAATATATAAACAACATATTTGAAACCAAAAAATGGGATATCATTGGAGGAATTTTTTTATGTGCCACTTTTTGAAAATATTTGCACTTATCGTATAGTTGCCAAAGTATTTGCATTGGTGGACTCAACAACTAAAATCGCCATTCCCAATGGCAATTTAGTTGTTTCATGCTCGTCGTTGGGACACGACAAGTTTAGTGCTAATTTTTTGAACAAATCGTTGTTCCCAATGATGAGTTCCGTTCAAAAAGTTTCAATGAAGACTCTCTCTTCCCAAAGGCGAAGATATTTATACTAGACTGCGAGTTTAGTTCAAATTTTTCAATGAAGACTTTCTATTACCAACGGCGAGGACATTTACACTAGACTCGCTGTTAGGAACGACGAGTTTAGTTTAAAAAAAATTTCTATGGAGTTTTTTTTGAAAATTCATTAAGTTCAACAGAATATTTCACCCTTTGTGAAATTCCCTACATCCTCGCCGTTCCCAACAGCGAGTCTAGTATAAATGTTCTCACCATTGGGAACATCGAGTCTTCTTTCAAAAATTTGAATTAAACTCGATGTTCCCAGTAACGAGTCAGTATAAATGTCATCGTCGTTGGGAACGAGGAGTCTTCATTGAAAATTTTGAACTGAACCAGCCGTTGGGAATGACGAGTTTTTCAAAATATTAGCACTAGACTTGCCGTGTCCCAACAGCGAGCATGAAACAATTAAACTCGCCATTGGGAATGAGGAATTTAGTTGTTGAGTTCATGAGCGCAAATACTTTATCAACTGTTCTCTTTTTACAAATATTTTCAAAAAGTGTCTTATAAAAAAAAAATTCTATTGGAGCACCCCATTTAAATCCCAAACCAAAATATGATATTTCAAAGAAATATGCCAAAATGGGACCTAAAATCGGAATGGGAATGAGGTTACATTGGGATGCTCTTGGAGACCCATTATAAACAAGAGGAGCGGGAGAGTCCAAACCCGGATTGGGCGATTCAATTTGAAGAACAACAAGATGCCGAAAGAGAAACAAGAAGAATAAGGAGTGTGATCAAAAGATGGAAATAGAAATCTATAACAATCTCTTCGATTTTGCCTTCGCAAAATTGCAACCCATTCATCTTCTTTTCAGGTTTTTAATTTTTTTTGTTCTGCATTAAATATGGTTTATTTAATTCCTTTGAATCGTGTTGAAACAGTTAGTATTGGGAAATTGTGTTAATTGCATTTAGGAATGATAAATATTTGGTTGTTCAATTTCTCAAGAAATGAGAAAGTTTTAATTGAGTAATTTTGGTTATATTTGGTATTGATCTATTTGCAAGATCTTGCCCTTCATTAATTTTTGGCTATATTCAGAATTTGAGATTTTATTGTTATCGGTGATTATTGAAAAAATTAAACCATTCGTGATCTTCATTATTCAGCATAATATCTTTTGTAGGTTGCATTCATTTTCTGGGTTCATTCATATAGTTGGGTGAAGGGGTTGTTGGTTTTTGGTGGACACAATTACCACATATATCATCGACTGTTGTTGCTGTCATTTTTATAAAAAAAATATTATTACTAGTAATTTGCATGTGCAATGCACGTCATATTATTATTATTATTGTTTTAAATAAAAAATAGGACGTAGTCTGTCTTCGAATCTGAGACTTTTTTTTACCCATTCAAAATTCTTACCATACGCTTTACAAATTACCTTGGTGGCACTAATTTTTATTTTATATGACCGACACTTTTGTAAATAATTATGTCGTAAATAAATTTAAACTTTGAGGATATTATGGTAACATACAACAGTGGAGTAAATGGATGGTTAATAGAACTCCCACTTAAAAATGAGTTGTTTATATTAGACAATTGGTTCTCTACAAATTACAGTTTGTCTACAAATTACACAATCTCAACTCTTACATTATAGTATTAGAGATTATTATTATTATGGGTAAAAGGGATATGAGCAACTTGCTCATTTAGTAAATGAGTAATTAATTATGTGACATGCATGTGATATATTGGACAACTAACCCTTTTAAGAAATTTTCAAACACATGCATGCCACATCATCAATTGCTCATTTACTAAATGAGCAAGTTGCTCATACCCTTTTTCCACTATTATTATTGTTGAATAATTAAGCAAATAAGGATAAAAGACGAAGTACATAGCGGAACAATGACACAAGCACACAAAAGAAACAGAAAATGCAATCTGTGATAAGAATCACAGATACGAAGAGCGACCACTACTCTTCAGGCACAACTTTATCAGTAAAAAGTCCCCTGAGGCCCGAGGTCTTTAGCCATTGACATGCCTGTGGTGGAATGCATGATATTACTTTCCTTTCAAAGAAGGATCTGCTCCTCACAGAAGCAGCATTGCCCTAAAAAATCTTCCCCTCTACTGGTTGAAAAAGGCTTTTGACAAAAGCCCCATTTTGTCTTCCCGAAAGACCCTGAAAAGCAGTAAACATGAACAAAAAGAAGAAAATTATTAGTGTAAACATTCTGCTTCCTTCTACGCAGTTGTATATGCTGGATGTTATAGTTAATTTGATGCAATACCACATTGGGTATTGAAGGAATGAGCACAATAGGAATTTTACTATTCTTCTCTTTGAAAACCACCATCTCAAACTCTAGAACTACCACCCAAGAAGGTGATACAAAAGCAACACTAGTGGCCACACCTTGGTAGAGGCGCTGAAAATGCCCTATCTTAACTGAGAATTGGACCGATCTCCATTGTCTGATTTGTCGGCCGCTATGGTTACTTTGATTCGGCAAGATGAACACAACAAAAGCAAACCTCTCATCCAAAAAACTTTTCCTAAACCCAACCAAAATTGGTAAGAAACCACATACTCCAATTTGTCAGGTAGTATGGTAACTTTGATATGGCGGGATGAGCACTACGTGGGCAAACCCATCCTTCCCCTCCACGACAACATCCAGTCTAAGTGTAACACCCCGGTCCTGATCAGCTATTTCAGCAAACAACTTCCCACCACAGGCTGCCTCATAAAGGTGCTATAGCTTGTTGGTGACCTTCAATTCTAGGCAATCATATATATATACTAGATTTGCTCGTGGGCACGTGCCTACGGCACGTCTTCGGAACGATACAAAATACGAAAAGCCATGTAAACAGTAAAACAATAATTATGTAGCTCAAGTTTGAATAGTATGACAATAATTAGTTATAAATAAAAGTCTATATTGAAAAATAATTATAAATGGGGTATAAAATCTAACTTCTTAGAACTTTTAGTGTGGAAAATAATGAAATTTAATTGTTAAAGAGATATTTGCTATTAAAAATTCTGAAATTTTACAAAAACGGAAATCTTAAAATCAAAATTTCTAAGTAAATAAAAAAAGAATGGGAGAGAGAGAGAGAGAGAGAGAGAGAGAGAGAGAGAGAGAAATATGAAAAAGTAAAGAGAGGAGGGAGATAGTAATAAAGTAATGAGTTTTTTAGGGGGGGAAATTTGGTTTTGGGATTTGAAATTTTGGAGGGAAAATATGTTTTGTGAGGTTTGATATCGGCCTTTGATTTTGGGAGGGATTGATTGTGAGCCACTTGATAGCTTTCTTTGTAATTTATTATATAGATTTAACTAATTTTTGCAAACTCTCCATGTGGGACAAATTTCCCACATCTCTCCCGCTGTTTTTCTTGCGAAGAAACACACAGATGAAGAGTCAACAAGGGCCCCATGCACCACGTCGCAGCTGCAGACTGCTGCAGCTCTCCCGCTCACGTCAGCACGCACAGGGGCGGGCCCCACTTCCCAGTCCATGTCGCACGTGGATAACACAAGGACAACACTCTGCTCCTTTTATCCCGTGCCCCCCCTGACCAATATAATTCCCATAGAAGCCCCCAATAGGAAATCCTATAGGCCAACTGCTATTTTCTATTATATATATATATATATACTAGGTTTGCCCGTTGACACATGTCTACGGCACGTCTTCGGAACGATGCACCTTGTTTGATCATATAAAATAGTTTTGGAGATCCAGCAAATTAATTGAAGTAGCAAACATATTATATGAGAAACTTTTGGGGGTCCAGCAAAAAACATATTATATGATTTTTTTTGATTTTTTTGAATTTTTTTTAAAGTTTTAAAATTTTTTATTTTTAAAATTTCTTTAAATTTGTATTTTTTAAATTTTTTTAATAGAAGAAGGAGGGAGAGAGAGAAATTTTTTAAAAATAAATGTAAGAGTTGTTTTAGGTGGAGGATTTGAATTTGAGTTTTGGGCGGAAACTTTTGTGGGGAAAAATATGTAGATCTCGGCCTTTGATTTTTGGGGGGATCGAAGGAGAGCCACTTGATAGCTTTCTTTGTGTTTTCTTTTATATATATATATATATATATATATATATATATATATATGACACAAGGTGTTACACTAAGTCCCCCGTCAAAAATTTTGGTGGAGAGGGGTCAACAAACATGGGGCTTTCAAATTGATTAATAGGAGGAACAAAAGGAAGAGAAATCATGAATAATGGGTTCAAGACATTGGGGAAGAAGGAATCATTTCATACCAATAGAGGGATGAGGATCCCTAGTTCTAGATCTGCATCTAGAAGATAGGTTAGAAATCTTACTAAGAATGAAGAAGTATTGATTGAAGAAGGAGATGGGAGGAGGTACGTGGAGTGCCTACGAACGCCCATAAGATCTAGATGCATTAATAACTAGTTTCGCTCACCACAAATGTAACGCCCCGGATCCCCGTTACAGGACATTCGTGACATCACCAAAATCTTTTCCTTCAAATGCATCTCAACACAGTAAATAATACAGAAATTTAAAAACTTTTATTGCCAAATAGAATCATTACATCAATAATTACAACTCTTATCTTTTTCTTGAACAAGGAATACAAATTACATAAACTTATTACAACTGGTTACGAAAATATTTCAACTTCTCTTGTGAAGCAATCGGCTGTCTTCCAGAATGATGATCGGCTGGCCACTGCCAAAAATTCCGCTGAATGGTCTATCTGCCTCCAAGGAACTTGCTCCTCAGCTTGAGCCTTTTGCTAAGTGATCCTGATAATTCTGCACTTGCTCGAATGGTAGACATGTACACTGCCCTCCACTTGGATGCCCTGCTGGTTTCGACTCTCCTGCCCTCTCGACCCGGTATCCAATACCTAATTAAGTGGGCACGTCAGTAATTCTACTGACGCAATGCTGATAAGAAAACAGCGATCTCCAACTATCACACCTGCAATTCATCTTGAATGGAAAAGAAACGTGCATCTTGTCTTTCCTAGTGTTTGTGTATGCCATGCCCTAAGGTCTAATGCATAAAACAGAGTACAGAACAGATGCACTTAATCTAATGTCAGAAAGACTCTGGACACACATGCATCCCATACTACATCTGCCCCAGATCAAGCCGTTTATCCAGTTTCAGGGATTCGAACCCTCGCCATGCAGTGCATTCTACTATTGTACACTTTCTGTTCCTGATAGTACAACATGATTGAGGAGGTATATATAAAAAATAATTCGGGGAGCTATCCCATTGTCACAAATAATTGTTGCATCAGACCATCCTTAAAAGCCGTGACGAACTTACAGATATGCAGCAGCATATCCATTGCGCAGAAGATCCATTATGATCCATTCGTGTCCACAAACATAGAACATGACGGCCTCGAAGGTCTAAAACCCCCTATCCGCCAGGAAATTGACATCCCGTTCTTACCATGGTACTTCAGGAATCAACAGTGCAGGATACGCACAGCAGCACGTATCTCTAATGACAGGAAAAGACAACTCCATAGTTATCACCACCTAGTGCCAACTCTCGGAACGAATCGGATCATAGGAAATCACCCATAACACCAATTCGGTCTTCAAACGAAACAAATTAAGGAAACCTAATCAATACAGTTTACTGAAAACATGTTGTTACCCAAATCACACTCGGTGTCGATCAACAATGTCAAGCCTGACTAGATTGTCAAAATAATAATTATTACAGGAATCACATCTGCTGATTTTCAATACCTTTACAGGTCATAGACCAATAACTCCGGCCCGTGACTCTCAGCGAGTAGTCCAATGGCGCCCAAAAGATGCAAAGTAATTGAATGAAGGTAAGAACACACATAACCACCAATTTCTGACCATTAACAGACTCTGGTATCAAGACACCAACACAAATTGACCATGACTATCTCCCAACTCACTCATGTCCACCATGACTACTAAGCACGGGAACTTGTCTAAGTTCCAGATGAAATGCTAAAAACATCCTTTGAAACTCGATAGCTCATGATCACCACACTGCGGTACGCAAAGGATTCCTCATTAATCATCCAATAAAAGTAGTTCAAGAAATAACAGTAGCTGCGACTCAAGCTACGTACGCTCCTCGGAATCCAACAAAATTAGACTTTCTAGAGGAGTAGGAGACTCTACTGTAATTCCCTAGTTGACAAATCCCTCAAATTCTTTAAGGAACTCAAGTCCCCCGAATTAATACATGCTTGGAGTCGATCCAACAGCAGGTTGCTGATCTTGCAACACCCATAACCTCCAGCACACAATTCGGAATTGCTTGATACTACCCATTCTGGAAGGCTAAGACCCTAGTCTACAACTCTCTAGTTGATCATTTCCTCAAATTCAATCATCTTGACCCTATATACACCTCATATAAATATATTTCTTCATGCACTCGCTGCACTTTTCCAATGTCATAAAAATTTGTTCATTCATCGGAATTACTCGATTTTGGGTTCTATAGAAAGGTGGGAGTGTCTACTTCAACTTCCTAGTTGAACATATTCTCAGATTCAATCACTAAAGTCTTCAAAAACATCAATCTCTAACAGGTGCACATTCAGGGAAAATTTTGATTCTTCAATAAACAGGGCCTCGACTAGACTGGATCTGCCCTAGTCTTAGGAAAATCATAACTTTCAACCTACAAACTGGAATTACAATATTCCGAATATTTTGGAAAGCTATGACTCCCTACTACAAATCTCTGGTAGATCATTTCTCCAAATTCTTAACACATGAATCCAGATTTACACATCTTCACAGATCAGTCAATTTGTACACTGTTGAACTTGGTCTACTTGAAATTCAATAACAATTCAACCAGGTCCAGAGCTCATGAAGTTTTATATTCTTAAACCACACATATACCTCTCCATTGTGTCCAAAATTTGTATTCAGATTCATCTCACAAAATGAGTTAAGCTTCCTCAAACATAGCATAAATTTTAGCTGCTCTTTCAATAGGGTTTTTACTACTCCATACTATTTATATTTGAAACCTCATCAAATGACCTCTAAAAATTCTAAAATTTGAGAATCATCAAATAGACTCATACCAAAAGTTACTCCAAAAATTTCGTAGCAAAATCATACACGCACAACTAGTAATGACTTTTGAACTTCAGTCCAAAAACAGTCAGCTTTCAGCTGCAACCTCCAGACCAGTGCATTCTACAATTTCTTTGAGGTATCAAACAACCTCAGAAAAATATGAAATTTAAGAATATAGTTGTAGACATATACGAGTGTCCACAAAAATTTCCAGCTTAAAATACCTAGTCCACACTGAGTTACAAATCTGAAAGACACAGCAATTTTTCACAGCCAGCAGTATTTTTAGCTGCTCACTGTCCTGAATGGACTCGGTGTTTGGGCTACTAAATTGCTTCCAAATATTATGAAAAAAATTCATGGATGCTCTACATACATAGAAGCCTCAAATTCCCCAATTTTGAGCCTCAAATTCCAAACCGTTTGAGAGCAAGAAATTCCCAAACTCACCCTCACAAACATGCTTCTTAACAAAAAGCTCAAGAAAAAGTTTCTCCTACCATACAACTATCTTTTTCTTAGCATGCCACTATTATACATGATAATCGAAATTTCTCTAACTATTTCTAAATGCTAAAATTCACATACACATCAAAAACTAAATTTGTAGAGTTAAGAGAAATCACCCACCATCTAAAGTATTCCCAAGTTCCCTTGCTTTTGCTAGCTCCTTCTCCTCCTCTCTTCTTCTTCTCCTTCTCCAAAACTCCAAGAAGATCATGACTCTCTTACTCAATATCCCTTCTTGATCTCTCATGCTATGGGTTCTTGATAAAATAGAAGAAGATGGAGAGTAGAAGAAGTAGAAGAAGATGGATGTTGAGATTTTGGGTGAAAATTTGAGATTGGAGATGGAGAATTGGATTTGGCCATGAGGATTTTGGATTGGGTTTTCTTGCTGCCGAAATGAAAGTGGAAGGAAGAGAGAGAGAGAGGTCGGTGGAAAATGGGGAAGGGAAAGGGAGTGTGGGGAATTTATTTGATTTGGTGTGTGTCTTATACACCCCTACAATACAATGTATATATACACACTCCAATTATACATGTGTATGTATTTGTATAATCCACTTCAATACAATTCGGTTACATATGTATTCATACAAATATATATACATATAAATATATACATATACATACATATATATATATATATATATATATATATATATATATATATATATAATGCATACAAGTATCCGTACATATATATCATATACAACCCAATCAAGGTATAAATACATCCATATATGTATATGTACCTCCATATACAAATAAAATATTTATTTATAAAATAAAATATAAGAATATATGTTAAAAATATTATTTTTCAAAGATTGTTTTGTTTAAATAATTGGGACAATTCACACAATTTAATTGAGAAGATACCTCGAATATACATTGTCGGGTTCAGAATAACTAATATATCTAAAATCTCTCAATTAAAACCAATTATTATTAGAAAAATACATAATCGCGTGCAATTCTCAACTTTGCACGGATTACAATGCAAAATAGCCATATGCTATTTTGCGGGGTATTACAACAAATGCAAGATCTCACAAACACAAGAACGAAACAATATGCAAAGATAATCAATATTTTTTATTACTTAAGAAATACAAAGTGATCTCACTCTAATATCTCCCTCACCTTTGGTAGCACTCGACACAAGATCCCTCTTAAAGTTGTTATGTTTATTCACTACTCAAACCCTAGGATTTACATATATATTTATAGCTCACAATTAAACCCTAAAAGATAAACACAAACACAGCCCAATTGAAACCAAATCCGCAACCCAATTTATGTTCAACCGCTCGATGTAGTCGACTGTCCTCCTTGATGGTCAATTGATACAACTTCTCCGATCCAGAGAGTTTGCGTAGTCGATTGTGCAGTGGACAGTGAACTGTTAATGCCTGTCGGTCAACTGCACCTGCTCACAGTTGACTGCCCTGCATCTCTGTTTACTGCTCTTGCTGTTGTGCTGTTGCTTCTTCGTGTCTTCTTTTTCTCCAACTTCAACTGTGTGTTTGTGTCCACAGATCCTAACAATCTCTCACTTGGACCAAATACACAATCTCCAAACACTTGTATTGTTTTCTCGCATTATCTCTGCTAGCCTTCCACACATCGTGAAAGACTGAGTAGCCTTCATTCACATGGAAAGTATAGGATAATGGCTCGATTCTGGTTCAGTTTGTTTATATCCGTCGTAACTGCAGCGATCGAAAGTTCCAATACACCAGTCGACTGGTCTATGGGTCTCAGTCGACTGACCAGAGAGGAGTTCCAAAGGCTAAGGTTACAGCAGTAGGGTACACCAGTCGACTGGCATATGGGTCTCAGTCGACTGTCCAGAACTAATTACCAGTCGACTGATAGGAGACCAGTCGACTGTCGGCGGGTTTGTAAACCAGAATAGGCCCATTTCGAAAGGCCCAGTAGTTTTCCTATAAATACACCCGTTAGGGTTTTGTAAAGAGTAACACCTCTATTCGAATTTTGCAGCCGTCATCTTTGTAAGGGTTTGTTTTTCGCCCATTGGTGATTATAGTAGAAGAAACCCCAACCGCCCTGTGGATGTAGGCACTTGTTTGCCGAACCACGTAAATCTTTGTGTCTTTGTGTTTGTTTGTTTTCTGGTTTTTCGCTATTTCTCTTTTTGATTGGTGGTTCATTCGTATTCCGCACAACAAGTGGTATCAGAGCATCGGGTTCGACCTAGAGGGAGATGGCGAGTGAAGCAGATGCAACCAAGGATGTTGCGGGATCAAGTTCTTCCAGAACAACGATTCACAACGCAAAATTTGAAGTTGAAAAATTTGATGGAACAAACAATTTCGGGATGTGGCAGTGTGAGGTGTTGGATGTTCTGGTTCAACAAGAACAAGATGTTGCTTTGGAGGAAGAAAAACCAAAGAATATGTCAGATGTAGATTGGAAGAAGTTGAACCGAGTTGCGTGTGGGACTATTCGGCTCTTTATCGCGAAGGCTCAGAAGTACGATTTGATGAGGGATACCATGGCTGCGGTGTTGTGGAAGAAACTCGAAGACAAATACATGAGGAAAAGTTTGGAGAATCAGCTGTATTTGAAGAAGAGACTTTTTCGTTTCACCTATACTGAAGGTATGTTTATGAACGCTCATGTTGAATCATTTAATAAATTATTGGCTGATTTGTTAAATTTGGATGAGCAAATTAAAGATGAAGATAAAGCCCTAATTCTGTTGAATTCATTAACCGAATGTTATGATCATTTAGCAACAACTTTAATATATGGAAAAGATACTGTTAAATATAAAGATGTTGCAAATGCTCTGTTGAATAATGAAACTAGGAGAAGGGATAAAATGGTTGATAGAAAAACTTCTGAAGCATTGATTGTAAGGGGCAGAACTGAGACCAGATCTGAGACCAAATTTGGGAATAAAGGAAACAAATCTCGTTTCAGATCGAGAGGAGTTTCAAAGGACAGAAAGATACCAGCCAGAGATGAATGTGCTTTCTGTCATGAGAAGGGGCATTGGAAAAAGGATTGTCCGAAGCTACGAAATAAGGGAAATTCAACTGCAAATGTGACTGTTGATAATTTAGATAGTGATGATGATTTTTCCTTTGCACTTGCTGCTAGTCCCTCACTTTATCAAGAAGTATGGTTTCTTGATACAGCAGCCTTCTATCATATGTCTTGGAAAAAGGAGTGGTTTACTTCTTTAGAGTATATGGATGGTGCGGTAGTTTTGATGGGAAATGATGCGCCTTGTAAGAAGGTAGGAATCGGGAAGATTGAATTGTTAATGCACGATGGTCTTATTAGGGAGCTTTCAGATGTATGGTATGTTCCAGATTTGAAAAAGAATTTGATTTCACTTGGTATTTTGGAGGCCAGTGGATTGAAATTTGCTAGTGAAGGTGGCATTCTGAAGGTGACTAACGGATCACTCGTGGTGATGAAAGGAAAAAGAAAAAGGAACTTGTTTTTCTTGCAGGGAAAAACATATTTGGGTCAGGTTGCCAGTGTAACTGAAAAGCCTAAACAGGTTGTTCCCGACTCTACAAGGTTGTGGCATATGCGACTCGGGCATGCAGGCGAAAAGGCCTTGCAGGAGCTTGTGAAGCAAGGGTTGCTTAAAGATGCTAAAGGTTGCAAGTTGGAATTTTGTGAACATTGTGTGTTAGGTAAGCAAACCAGGGTGAGATTTGGTACAGCTGTACATCAGACAAAGGGTATCCTCGATTATGTGCATACAGATATTTGGGGCCCTACTCAAACACCTTCTATGAGTGGTAGACACTGGTTTGTTACATTTGTTGATGACTACTCCAGACGAGTTTGGGTATATACCATGAAACACAAAGATGAAGTTTTGACATTGTTCACAAGCTGGAAGAAGAAAGTTAAAAACCAGACTGGAAGGAAGATTAAGGTTCTGAAGTCAGATAATGGAGGGGAATACAAGAACGATCCGTTTCTGAAATTGTGTGAAGATGAAGGGATCCAGAGGCACTTCACAGTTAGGAAGACTCCACAGCAAAATGGGGTTGCAGAAAGGATGAACAGAACCTTACTTGAGAAGGTGAGATGTATGCTAGCACAGTCTGGATTGAAGAAGACATTTTGGGCAGAAGCTGTTATATATGCAAGCCACATTGTCAACCGTTTACCATCTGCAGCACTTGAAGGCAAAACACCTATTGAGGTATGGAGTGGTAAACCTGCATCTGATTATAGTTTTTTTGCATATATTTGGTTGTCCTGCTTATTTTCATGTAACTGAAACTAAACTTGATGCAAGAGCCAAAAAGGCTATATTTGTTGGTTTTAGTACTGGTGTCAAAGGTTACAGGTTGTGGTGTCCAGAACAGAAGAAGTTAGTAATCAGCAGGGATGTTACCTTTGATGAGACCAGCTTAATCAGCTCGGGACAGTCGACTGACAAGTGCTCTCAGTCGACTGGTGATCAAGAGAAGCAGAAGATTAGCTCGGGACAGTCGACTGACAAGTGCTCTCAGTCGACTGGTGCGAGAGTTCTCCAACAGGTGGAGTTAGAAAAGCTTTCAGTTGAAAATCCTACTCCTGCCCAAAATGAAGATGATGTGGTTGATACTGAGGATGAGGAAGAAGTTCCAATCCAAGACCCTCCCCAGCAAGAAGAATCAATTGCAGCAAGAAGGCAAAGAAGAGATATCAAACGACCATCTCGCTTTACAGAAACAGTTGCATTTGCTCTTCCCATTGTTGATGATGAAGTTCCCTCCAACTTCAAAGAAGCCAATAGAAGTTCTGAAAATGCAGATTGGAAAGTTGCTATGGATGAAGAGATGAACTCTCTTCATAAGAACAAGACTTGGGATCTAGTGCAATTACCAAAGGGGAAGAAAGCCATCGGTTGCAAGTGGGTGTATACGAAGAAAGAAGGTCCAAAAGACAGTGTTCGGTTCAAGGCTAGACTAGTTGCAAAGGGGTATGCTCAACAGGAAGGAATTGACTATAATGAAGTGTTCTCTCCGGTTGTGAAGCATCCTTCTATTTGGATTTTGTTGGCATTGGTAGCACAGTTTGATCTTGAATTGACACAGATGGATGTGAAGACTACATTCTTACATGGGGACCTAGATGAAGAAATTTATATGTTGCAGCCAGATGGGTTTAAGACTGCTGGGAAGGAAAATTATGTTTGCAGGTTGAAAAAGTCTCTCTATGGGTTGAAGCAATCTCCAAGGCAGTGGTATTTGAGGTTTGATCAGTTTATGAAAGTGCAGAGATATTCCAGAAGTGAGTATGATCATTGTGTCTACTTCAGAAAATTGCAGGATAGCTCTTTCATATATCTGTTATTATATGTGGATGACATGTTGATTGCCTCTAAAAATGCTAAGGAGATTCAAAATTTGAAGAATCAGCTGAGTTCTGAATTCGAGATGAAGGATCTTGGTGAAGCCAAGAAGTTACTTGGGATGGAGATAGCTAGAGACAGAGCAAAGGGCATAGTGAGTTTGACACAGAAGCAATATCTCTTGAAGGTGCTGAAACGGTTTGGTATAGATGAGAAAACTAAACCAGTCAGTACACCCTTAGTCACTCATTTCAGAATTAGTGCTTCTCAGTCTCCAAGTACAGATGAAGAGAGACAGTATATGGCTAATGTACCTTACACTAGTGTGGTTGGCAGTTTGATGTATGTCATGGTTTGTACTCGACCAGACATCTCTCAGGCGGTGAGTATGGTTAGTCGATATATGCATGATCCAGGCAGAGAGCATTGGCAAGCGGCTAAGTGGATTTTGAGGTACATAAGTGGCACCACAGATGTGGGTTTGAAGTTTGAGAGGGATAACAATATTAGCAGACTATTGGTGGGTTATGTTGATTTTGACTATGCAGGTGATCTAGATAAGAGGCGGTCTACTACAGGCTATTTGTTTACTATGGCTAGAGCACCTATAAGTTGGAGGTCCAATTTGCAGTCCACTGTAGCATTGTCTACTACTGAGGCTGAATACATGGCAGTTGCTGAGGCCATGAAGGAAGCCATTTGGATTCAGGGACTTTTGAAGAGCTTGGGAATTCATCGGGAGAAGGTGGAGGTACACTGTGACAGTCAAAGTGCTATCCATTTAGCGAAGAACCAAGTTCATCATTCGAGGACCAAACATATTGATGTCCGTTATCATTTTGTGCGTGATTTGATAAAGGATGGTGATATTCTTCTAGTGAAGATTGGGACAGCTGATAATCCTGCTGATATGTTGACCAAAATTGTTGGGGCAGCCAAGTTCAAGCATTGCATGAACCTGGCTAATATTTTGCATGTTTGATGATTTGGCATGGGCGGTTGGGATGGTGCTTTGCTATTTGTTTGCTTAGTATGTGATATCATACTAAGGTGGAGTTTGTTTTTGTTACGTATGATGATGAGCATTTGTTTTGGAGTATTTTGGAGATTGCTTGGGCAACTTGGAAGATCTCGCCAAGGTGGAGATTGTAGGATAATGGCTCGATTCTGGTTCAGTTTGTTTATATCCGTCGTAACTGCAGCGATCGAAAGTTCCAGTACACCAGTCGACTGGTCTATGGGTCTCAGTCGATTGACCAGAGAGGAGTTCCAAAGGCTAAGGTTACAGCAGCAGGGTACACCAGTCGACTGGCATATGGGTCTCAGTCGACTGTCCAGAACTAATTACCAGTCGACTGATAGGAGACCAGTCGACTGTCGGCGGGTTTGTAAACCAGAATAGGCCCATTTCAAAAGGCCCAGTAGTTTCCCTATAAATACACCCGTTAGGGTTTTGTAAAGAGTAACACCTCTATTCGAATTTTGCAGCCGTCATCTTTGTAAGGGTTTGTTTTTCGCCCATTGGTGATTATAGTAGAAGAAACCCCAACCGCCCTGTGGATGTAGGCACTTGTTTGCCGAACCACGTAAATCTTTGTGTCCTTGTGTTTGTTTGTTTTCTGGTTTTTCGCTATTTCTCTCTTTGATTGGTGGTTCATTCGTATTCTGCACAACAGAAAGCACCCCCCGCCCCTCCTCCATGTGGAGGGCACCAACACCCCTCATAGACTCATGAAGGACGTACCCCACAATCTATCGCATATGGCATGAATAACAGAGAAACACTTCTCCCTTTCCACTGTGTCAGATTTTGTGTCACAAGATTCTCAAATTTGCAGATTCTCCGCTAATACCGGACATGGTTCAAAACCACTCAAGACCAAGACACTCTTTGCACTCGAATTCTCTGTAACACCCCGCAAAATTGGAAATTACAATTTTGCCCTCGTGTGGTATGCACGTGTATTTTGTAACGTGTTTTCATCCCGTATTTTGATTATCGACTATTTATTTATTTTCAATATTGATTTTTTCCTATTTTGAATCAACAAAAATATAATATTTCGATATTTGTATTTTACGTGCTTTGTACGTGTTTTCAATACACATATTAATTATATATTTTCCGCCGCCACGGGTGATAATTTGTAGGTTCCAATTATTTATTTTATGTTTACAAATCGATTTTATAAAACGAAAATTCATTTTCCCCCTTATTTTGATTAAAAATGCATTTTTTTTCAATTTCTTACACGTATGGTGCACGTGCAAATTTTTATTCTCATTTTGTTACTCTCATTTTACTATTTTTATCATGCATTAGTTTTATTTAGCCTTTCTTTTGATCCATGGACTTAAAGTTAAATTCTAGCCCAATAGACTAATTAAAAAGAGAGCCCACTAGGATAATTAAATTAGTTGAATAAAATGAGCCCATGTAGCAAGCCCACTAGATAATTAAATAAATTAATTAGTAATGAGCCCATGTAGCAAGCCCACTATTAAAATCACATTTTTAGTTAAACATGTACTAATACATGACAAGTTACACATATTAGTACACATTTAGAGTTATAGAAATGTGTTCATATTTTTTTATGCATGTGTGCATGCATACACAAATGTATTTGGATCATTTTTTGGGCAAGGGGAGGAGAAGAGTTGGTAGGTTGAGTTAGTGGAGAGTGGGGAGATGAAGAGATGGAGGTTTTAGGAGTTAGGAAAATGGAGGGTTGTAAAATAAATTTGAAGAGTTATTAAGGTGAGATTTTTGCACTTTAGACCCTTCCAAAATTCTATAAATAGAGTCCCATTTCCTACATTTCTCTTGCACCAAAATCAAAATCAAAATAAGTGTAAGAGAAAGAAAAAGAAAGAAAGGAAAGAAAGAAAAGAAAGAGAGTGAGGGTCCTTTTGCTTGGAGGAGTTGCTAGAGGAAGCCTTTGCTAGGGAGAGGGAGCTTTGCTAGGAGGAGGAGCCATTGCTAGGAGTTTGTCTTGGAGCTAGAAGAAGTGTCTCATCTTTCCCTTTTGTTCAAGCTTCAATAAGGTGGGTGTTCTCTACTTTCTAATTATAGAGAATGTGCATGCTATTAAAAAAATAAATGAATAGTATAGATAAAATTGATATGATAAATGTAGAACAAATCCATGCTATTGTGTGTGTCATGAATTGTGGAAATTTTGATACGATTAAGAAATTAATTGTCATCGTGTTAGTTGGAAATAAGAAAATGAAATAATGAGTTATCACTATGAACAATATGCATGTTAATTTACAAATGTTAAAAATATATAATTGCTTGAAAATTATGAGATTTTTCCCTTGTAGTTAAAAATATTATATTTGTAATTCACACCATCTCTAATGTTGTAATAAGAATCATGGGTTTATGACGAGCTCAAAAGGATGAGTTGTATATTGGAAATTATATGACTAAATTATATTGCCAAACCTTAGAATTAATAAGATGGGTTTATAAAGATTACTGTATATGACTGAATTATAATATTAGTTATGTTGGTCATGCCAATCTTTGAGGATAAATATTGCCAATGCTCTGATATAACCGCTCTGTTGCACGGGTCGGGTTACTTTGGTAAATATTTTCGAAATTGGACCTGTTTGGTAAATATTTCCGAAAGTGGATCAGTCTGAAAATTATTTCCTTTTTACTTATGGACTAACTTGGGTAAATATTTTCGAAAGTTGACCAGTTTTCGAAAGTGGATCGGTTTGGAAATTATTTTCTTCTTACCCTTTTCATTATCCTTCACTTTTTCCCACGTGCACGTGTGCACGTGTATGATACTAGTTTTAATTAATGGCATAAGTTTTAATAAGATGTCATACGGTGTTACAAATGGTATAAATGTAATGAATGCTTTATTGAAATTGCTTAAAATATTTTCTATGTATGATTGAGAAGTAAAAGAGACATTTTGAAATGTTGTTCTTAAGTTAATTATTTTAAGAATATGATTTTCTTTTTAAGACTTTGATGTGAGTCTAGTGCCGAAAGTCGATACATATGGGATTTTGTTTGAACATGTGACAGCCAAGTCCACATGGGTTAGTGGCTAGCGGGTGGTCTCGGGTGCCGACTGGGTATAGTCACGGGTTCGATGCTCAGGGGTGCCCTTTTATTTTTTTTTGATGTTTTAGAAACATATTCTCCAGATCCATAATGTTTTAATTAATTACATTGTGCAGGAAATTCGAGATAGAGAAATCCAAGTTTAGTTTAATCCATCAACAAATATGAGGAAGAATATTATTTTTACAGTTTACCAGTTTATTTTGTTCACAAGTTAAAAAGGTACCTCCGCTGAAAGTTTATTTTTTTATTTTTATTTTTTTTATTTTTTTTTTCAAAATTTTCAAACAGTTGATTAGATTCTCACCACAATCATAGTATAGTTATTCTATTTTATCAAAACTACTCATTCACTTTTATAAGTGAAGATGTAGTAAACTTAGGAAAACGTAAGTGGGGTGCTCTATATAGTTGTTGGTGGACTCCAAGACTATAGACCCAGTTGGTGGACTGAGGTTGCCCTGTGGGAGACGGATTATTGTATTTTAGTCCGGGACTATGAGGACGGGTCAGCGGTGGACTCCAGGATCTTGAGTAGTCGGACGGATGGATTTTTGTGTTTACCGTCTCCAATGTATATATATATATACTGGGCTAGAGGGTCACATACGGGACGGTTCGTACGATGTGGAATCTGTTATAACAGCTGTTGGCGGACTCCAAGACTGGGATTCACATTCGTGCAATAGTCTGAACTTTGTTTTGCTACCGGGTAGTTTTCATGGCGAGGGATCGAGCCCTTTATTGTGGAGAACGTAGGCGCTTGTCCTCGGACCTATGTAGTATGGGATGCATAGAATCCGAACAAGTGTGCATTAGTGTCATCCTAGTGTAGAATTGTGTGCATTAGGCATTAAGGCATGCCATACACTTATATTTAGAATAATCACTTTTGACACTTTATTTGTTCATTCAATCTTTTTGTGATTTGTTAAAGTATGAGATCGTTATACTATTCCCGGCATAGAGAGGATAGCCGTGTATAACATTTCGTCAGTTGTAAATAACTGACGTGCCCACAGATTGACATGCAGGTAAAGGACCATTCATGGAGCTATAAAGTGGATATGCTGATGCTGTTTTATTTTAAAGATGTTGTAAATGTTTTATTGTAAATTTCATTCTTCCGCTGTGTAAAACCAAGTTGTAATTGAACTCTGATGTATTGTGAATGAAAAGTTTTAAATTCCTTGTAAAATTGTACGAAGTGAAGTAAAGATCCTGTGAAATCTCGAATTTATCCTTATTTGAAATTCGGGGCGTTACAGATGGTATCAGAGCATGCTTCACAAATAGTACAAGTTTATAAGGAACGATAAAAAGTGACGATAAATTTGGGAACAAACCAAAAGAGTCATTCTGTCAACCGGGTGTAAACAACCCTAAGCGACACGGTATTTAAGCGTCTTCGGACCACCGCTAGCTGGGAACCGACTCTTACGGCTAACCCAAGTGAATCAGAACTTGATAGACTAAAGATTTGTTTAGGAAGAGTAGTAAGATCATTAACTAGAGTCTAGAACCCGTGACACCTTATTGAGTAGTTACAACATTATTCTTGCAGACACTAGAGTGTGAGTTTCAGTCTATAGAGATTTAAATGTAAGTGATTTACATTTGTGTTGCTCTATGCACTGATGTTTTCTCTCTCTTTTGGATGGCTGGAGTTGTCATGATGTCCTCCTTGTATACATTGATATGAGAGTGTATGCGAGCACATTTTGCCCCTGGGTATCAGAGTGGCGCAGTGGAAGCGTGGTAGCTTGGACCGTCATTCATGATACCTTACACACTTTCCTCTCAAATTATTTTGTAGATTTTTATCATGCTACTTTCTCCATATTTTTTTTTTCAAATAAATATTTTTATGATTTGAATATTTATTATTTGTCTATCTTCCTTAGTCTTGATATTTTAAACCTATTTTTCAAACTTAAAATTTTGTCTTTCATTTATTTATGTCACTTTATATTTACCCGTTTATATCTACTATTACTTTACGTATTTTGTCAAGTTTTAAATTGTCGTTTATTAAATTAATATTGCAACCAATATTTTCTTCATTTATTATTTTGGATTTTTCTTATGAAGTTTTTTTAGGAGCAATCATTTTATATGATTTTGATTTCTATGATACTATAATATCTTATTAACAAGATTGAAATTTTCTACCTATATAAATATGACCTACCATTTTTGGTTTTATTTGTTTACATTCGGTACTATTATTGCATATTTGTTTTGATTTTTACTATTAATCGCTACTCATTACTTTTATAGTTTTACACATCTTTAATATAATGTATATACTCACTATTTATACATTATCTTTTCTCAAATTTTAACTGTCTTTGCATTCTTAGTTATTACTTATATTTTTTTTTCCAATGATCTCTATATGTATCATATATTTCAATATTCTTATTATACATATCATTTTACCCTCATCTAATTACATTAATACTTTTGCATATACTTGTTTATGTCTATTGTCCTAATTTGCTACACTTCCTAATTTGCTACACTATATAATTATTATTTTCAATTGTGTTTTCATCTCGTGTATGTGCTTTACACTATTTTGTCTTAATGTTATAAAATATTTTCATCACTACAAAATTTTGTATATTCACAAAGTATTTCAACGTATGCTTTCTATTTTTTTTCAAATTGTGTGTATAATTGTTATAGTTACCTTACAAACTATTTTATTAATTAGTATACAAAGTCTTTTTATGTTATCTATACTTTCAACCAAGTCTCATTCCCATTTATTTTTCCAAACTCTATGCAATGGTCTTGTTTGATTTCGTTATCCAGTTTGTGAATTTTCTACCGTTTATTACATTGATAAAATTTTTCTAAATTACATATCTTGACTTTGTTTTCCTCCCCACATTGTTTTCCGAACTATTTCGAAATTAACGGCTTAATTGACTTTTCCCTTTTATCTAAATAGCTTACCTAATATTATTTTTGTACGAAAATTTCTCTCAAACTATTCTATCTCTTGTCACATTTCAGTTCTTATGCCATTTTCCTAATTTTCTTGTTCCGTCTTGTAACATCTTAATATTCATAGTTTTCTTTCAAAGAGTTTGTCTTGTTTGTTGCGTATACTACATTTATTTTTCTTAAAGTTGCAGTTTTCTAAATACAAATATTTTCTTTGGCGTGTACAAAATATAATTTTTACCCTAGCGAGTTCCGGGGACGGAACTACTCTAAGGGGGGGAGAGTGTAACACCCCGCAAAATTGGAAATTACAATTTTGCCCTCGTGTGGTATGCACGTGTATTTTGTAACGTGTTTTCATCCCGTATTTTGATTATCGACTATTTATTTATTTTCAATATTGATTTTTTCCTATTTTGAATCAACAAAAATATAATATTTCGATATTTGTATTTTACGTGCTTTGTACGTGTTTTCAATACACATATTAATTATATATTTTCCGCCGCCACGGGTGATAATTTGTAGGTTCCAATTATTTATTTTATGTTTACAAATCGATTTTATAAAACGAAAATTCATTTTCCCCCTTATTTTGATTAAAGATGCATTTTTTTCAATTTCTTGCACGTATGGTGCACGTGCAAATTTTTATTCTCATTTTGCTACTCTCATTTTACTATTTTTAGCATGCATTAGTTTTATTTAGCCTTTCTTTTGATCCATGGACTTAAAGTTAAATTCTAGCCCAATAGACTAATTAAAAAGAGAGCCCACTAGGATAATTAAATTAGTTGAATAAAATGAGCCCATGTAGCAAGCCCACTAGATAATTAAATAAATTAATTAGTAATGAGCCCATGTAGCAAGCCCACTATTAAAATCACATTTTTAGTTAAACATGTACTAATACATGACAAGTTACACATATTAGTACACATTTAGAGTTATAGAAATGTGTTCATATTTGTTTATGCATATGTGCATGCATACACAAATGCATTTGGACCATTTTTTGGGCAAGGGGAGGAGAAGAGTTGGTAGGTTGAGTTAGTGGAGAGTGGGGAGATGAAGAGATGGAGGTTTTAGGAGTTAGGAAAATGGAGGGTTGTAAAATAAATTTGAAGAGTTATTAGGGTGAGATTTTTGCACTTTAGACCCTTCCAAAATCTATAAATAGAGTCCCATTTCCTACATTTCTCTTGCACCAAAATCAATATCAAAATAAGTGTAAGAGAAAGAAAAAGAAAGAAAGGAAAGAAAGAAAAGAAAGAGAGTGAGGGTCCTTTTGCTTGGAGGAGTTGCTAGAGGAAGCCTTTGCTAGGGAGAGGGAGTTTTGCTAGGAGGAGGAGCCATTGCTAGGAGTTTGTCTTGGAGCTAGAAGAAGTGTCTCATCTTTCCCTTTTGTTCAAGCTTCAATAAGGTGGGTGTTCTCTACTTTCTAATTATAGAGAATGTGCATGCTATTAAGAAAATAAATGAATAGTATAGATAAAATTGATATGATAAATGTAGAACAAATCCATGCTATTGTGTGTGTCATGAATTGTGGAAATTTTGATACGATTAAGAAACTATTTGTCATCGTGTTAGTTGGAAATAAGAAAATGAAATAATGAGCTATCACTATGAACAGTATGCATGTTAATTTACAAATGTTAAAGATATATAATTGCTTGAAAATTATGAGATTTTTTCCCTTGTAGTTAAAAATATTATATTTGTAATTCACACCATCTCTAATGTTGTAATAAGAATCATGGGTTTATGACGAGCTCAAAAGGATGAGCTGTATATTGGAAATTATATGACTAAATTATATTGCCAAACCTTAGAATTAATAAGATGGGTTTATAAAGATTACTGTATATGACTGAATTATAATATTAGTTATGTTGGTCATGCCAATCTTTGAGGATAAATATTGCCAATGCTCTGATATAACCACTCTGTTGCACGGGTCGGGTTACTTTGGTAAATATTTTCGAAATTGGACCTATTTGGTAAATATTTCCGAAAGTGGATCAGTCTGAAAATTATTTCCTTTTTACTTATGGACTAACTTGGGTAAATATTTTCGAAAGTTGACCAGTTTTCGAAAGTGGATTGGTTTGGAAATTATTTTCTTCTTACCCTTTTCATTATCCTTCACTTTTTCCCACGTGCACGTGTGCACGTGTATGATACTAGTTTTAATTAATGGCATAAGTTTTAATAAGATGTCATACGGTGTTACAAATGGTATAAATGTAATGAATGCTTTATTGAAATTGCTTAAAATATTTTCTATGTATGATTGAGAAGTAAAAGAGACATTTTGAAATGTTGTTCTTAAGTTAATTATTTTAAGAATATGATTTTCTTTTTAAGACTTTGATGTGAGTCTAGTGCCGAAAGTCGATACATATGGGATTTTGTTTGAACATGTGACAGCCAAGTCCACATGGGTTAGTGGCTAGCGGGTGGTCTCGGGTGCCGACTGGGTATAGTCACGGGTTCGATGCTCAGGGGTGCCCTTTTATTTTTTTTTGATGTTTTAATATATTTTAAAAGCAAGTTAAAATTTTGGAAAGAAATACCATTATTCCTATAAATGATTTAGAACTTACTAAAGTTAGTTCTAAGATTTTTATGACTTTAAAAAGAAAGATTGAAATAAAAAGTAAGTAAAGTTTTTAAGATTTATTATTAAGGTATGATATTATTTTAGAAGGATAAAAGAAATATGGTATGTGAAATAAATTGTTCTCGTACTTGATTATTGGAATTATTGCATGAGTTTGAAATTACAAATGAAAATGTGAGTGAAGAATTATTGTTATTGATTTGTGAATGAAATATATATGATAAGAGATTCATATATAATGCTAAATGAGACATTGCAAGAACTTGGGTTATGATAGAAATTGTATATATGAAAGGAATTACTTTTGTTCTATAAAGATCTTGAATAAATGACTAGATCATGGATGATGACAAGATTTGATTATTTTTGTGAAATGAATTGAAAGATGAAATTACATAAGTTTAAGACATGATTAAGAAAGGGTATGTGTACCCATGTTTTTCTTATACATGAAAACTGAGATTTAGAATTAGTGAAACCCTCATTACCGGCATTATTGAAATGAAAGAATGTTGAGTTGTGATTTTGAGATGTGGTTATGGAGCCATCTCGTATTTGTTGATTAAGTCCGGTAGGAGGTAAAACTAATTCTTGAATGGAAATTATTCATGTCTTGAACTTAGGAAAATTTAGACACATAAGTGAAGATGTAGTAAACTTAGGAAAACGTAAGTGGGGTGCTCTATATAGTTGTTGGTGGACTCCAAGACTATAGACCCAGTTGGTGGACTGAGGTTGCCCTGTGGGAGACGGATTATTATATCACTACAAGAAATTTGCCATATACCAACGGACACCTATAGTGACGAATCACTAAAACCGTGGGTATAGCCATCATATACCTACAGAGGTGTAGTAAACTGTGGGTATAGACAGGATAGAACACTTTTAATTCCCACCAAAATCCCAATTTCTAATTTAATTCCCCCCCCCCCCCCCCTGTCTCTCTCAAATCCCCAAATCGGAAACGGGAAAGCCCTCACCCAAACCCTAAAAAACTCTTCCATCTTACTTCCACCTTCCCTTCTCCTCTCCCCTTCCAATCTGCTTCCCTCCCCCCTGTCTCTCTCAAATCCCCAAATCGGAAACGGGAAAGCCCTCACCCAAACCCTAAAAAACTCTTCCATCTTACTTCCACCTTCCCTTCTCCTCTCCCCTTCCAATCTGCTTCCCTCCTCCGTCTTGGCCACCGCCTCCACCCTTCGCCACCGCCGTTAGCCATGTCATCTCCCGCTCATCCGCCGCCCACCGTCTCCTCCCTGAACGGTCAGTCTCCCAACTTCAGCAATTGCCCACCCAAGGAGACGATCCTTTTCAATGGCCTGCAATTTCGAGCACTGACTAGCCGTCATGGCATCGACGATTCTTACATCAAAACCCTTGCTCAAGTCCTTGGCAAGTATATAATTAAACTTAGATCTGATATGCAACTAGTAGTTTATTTAGGTTTAGTTTTCATTTCTTTTTTCTTGTTTTTCTTAAATTATCTGGGTTAATGATTTTGAAAATTTGGCTGAGATGGATAGTTAATATTTAGATAGAAATGTTGTTTTATTTGTTAGATTATGAATAAGCTCCAAAAAAAATTGTGGAGATTCCTGATGGGTTATTGTCTTCACTGGCCGAGATGTTCAGGAAGTCAGGGCATTATTGTCTTCACTGGTGGATGTAATAAATCTCTTGAAGCACTTGATGATATGTATCATTTACACACAGGTATTTCATCACATTCTTTGCAACTTGATACTTCTGAATTATATAGATTTCCTTTTTTTGTCTTGTTTATTGTCTTGTTTATTGTGGACCACATAGTAATATCAAGTGTTTGTGGATTATATCAATGTAAAAATAGTTATTTGGGGACGATATCGGGGGAAAAAGTCAACTGAAAATAATATTGAGGATTATTATTCGAAACTGAACTCAAAAATTTGAAGATTGAAGGATAATGCATGAATAATCCTCTCCAGTGAGATAGTTACAAGTATATTTTTGAAGTGAGGAAAAATTCCTAGGCCAATAGCGTCTTCCGGCTTCATGTTTTATTACTTCCTTCCGTTCGTACCTTATAATGTTGTGGTATGTGAGATATTTTCTCTCGAAATTTTTTGCTCATTTTTCTCAAATACTCAAATATATAGTTAAAGTTCAAAATGGTAAGTTATATGCTAAGAAGTGATGAGTAAATCCTTCCTAGTAGTTTTCACCAGCATGTTTCACCCTTTAAAATTTTTGAAAGCGTTGGTGATCATTTGGTATCCAACAAGATGTTACAAAAAGTAGTGTTATTCATGTCAAGCATAATTAATTTTGAGTACACCTTGTTATATTTTCCGTAGGAGTACACGGTTCAACCATCAACCATTCATTAACTTGAACTTCATTTAGGACTACTTATAGACGTAATTTTAACAGCTTCTTGCAGTGCTCGTACCAATCGTGGGGTTATGTGTTCTCTTCTGGTATGCAGGACGTGATATTGTTCGAAGCAGTGTAACGATTGGTTTTCAGGCCTGTGACCATTTACATTTCCATGTTTAGTAAGGTGAATTATATAGTTTTTATTCAATCAGAAAATAATAACCCTCGGAGACTGTTCTGCAAAGTTAACTAAATGTCTTTAATACGGAGGCCTAATTATTACTACTTGCAGCAAAAAAATACTTAACTATATTAATGTACAAATTGATGGGCAATCCTACTATGTCAAAGTTGTTGAAGACTCTAACCTGTGTTGGTGGAGTTGATTGGAAATCCTAAACCTTGATAATTAAACTATCTGAAATGTTTGTTGAAAACTTCTGTGCCGAGCTTTTGGCATTATGAAGTATATTTTAATTTATACCCAATTTGGTGAGTTTTCTTATTATTTCTCCTCCTCTTGCTTGTTACAGTGTCCTAATTGCGGAAATGACTTACAAATACTCAAGTAAGCCCCCAAAATACTGTTCTTGTAAATCTTGGATTCAATTAGAACTACAAATGATGCTCGCAGTAATATAACTTAGCATGATGGAATCATCATAATATGCTGACTTGCCGGTGTTCCTTGACGAATGGTGTACAAGTTTGCTCTTACTGTACCCAACCTTTCTCTGGTATTACAATATCTTATACTCACATGTTTTGTATATTATGTTCTTCTTGCCTTACTAAATGTATGCTTTTCTATTTGAACTTTGAAGCATGCCAAATTTGCAGTCACTAACTAAATCCCAAATCAATATTTGTCGAGGGAACAGTTTGGGTCCATTTGTTCGGAAAATGCTTTCCCTCTTCTCTTTTGTGAGACTTGCTAAAACCTGAATCCAATGAAGAGTGGTCATTTTTAGTCGATTTAGATATGAACTAAATTCGGTTTTTTTAGTTTATGCTTCTATCGCTTGAATATCTTGGAAGAACCATTGTTATATACTCACAGAGATCATTTAGTCATCGGATTTGTGTACTCTTCCTGAGATTAGTAAATGTAGCAACTAGAGTGGAGAAGATGCTAAATTTTGATAAATTTTGATGTGTACTCTTCTATCGCTTGAGCTGATAAATTTTGATAAATTTTGCTAAATTTTGATAAATTTTGATGTGTACTCTTCTAAATTTTGATAAATTTTGATGTGTACTCTTCTATCTCTTGTAGTACAGAGATGATAAATTTTGATGCGTACAGAGATGATAAATTTTGATAAATTTTGCTAAATTTTGATAAATTTTGATGTGTACTCTTCTAAATTTTGATAAATTTTGATGTGTACTCTTCTATCTCTTGTAGTACAGAGATGATAAATTTTGATGTGTACAGAGATGATAAATTTTGATAAATTTTGCTAAATTTTGATAAATTTTATTAGTTTAATTTGTAGTTCAATTCACATAATTGCGAAAGGTTAAATTTTGATGCGACGAATTATGTTAATTTTGATTTGAGTTAGTAAACTTGAGTTTTTTATGTTTGGCTTGGGTTGGTTGGGATGTTTAGGAATTGGAGTAGTAGGGTGTAATTGGGCTCATTAAGTGGCATTGGAAAATGTCATTTTATTTTAAACCTAGTCGTAGTAGGGGCTTCCTAATTGGTTACTTATTGTAAAAGATATTCTGCCTTCTGTAATTAGTTACTTATTTGTGCAGGCTTGCGGTTATTTAAGGAATCAAAGGATGGAGATTTCAGTGGGAAGGTATCTCTCTATCTACCCATCTGGTCAATTTTCCTAGCTATTGAATTGGTGCTGATACATGCTTCTTTTCTCAGTATTGGGATGGCGTAGGGGTGGTTGATGCATCTTGAAGGGGTTAAAGATGCATCTAGAGTGCATCTTGAAGGAGTTGGAATTTGCAGTAAAAGACTCAGCACGCTGGTAAAATCGATATGAGTGATGGCACTCCTTACTGGATGATTTAGAGAGGTAAACATATTTGTAAATTCGGTAATGTTTGTAGTTCCCATGTTTACTCCATTCTTTCTCATTTATTCTAAGCATGAAAGTTCTAACCATTTATGCACACACAATTTTTATCCAACCAAAACTGTAGCTCTGTGTAGCACTTGACTAGGTTTTATGATTACTGAAAGTAGGATGTTTCTAATTTTTAAAAGTAAATATTTTCATTATCATTACCTCTTATAGTTTATACCAACTGTCTATTTGATGATTCCCCTATTTGTTTAAGGTTGGCTAATGGAACTCTGTTTCTAACTTTGTTTTTGATCTAGAGTTGCCATTTAGTTAGATCAAACATTACATATCAACTTTTTGATAGTGCATTTTAAATATTTAAATTCTTAAAAAAGTTGCTACTTTATTTTGTATTCATCAGGTAGCTGAATGCTCTAGACTTGTTGACATATAAGTCCTTCACACACTCCTGAACATTTAGTTTTCCAAGATCATTAGCTGCCTCTGCAGTACTTTAGATTGTTGATATGAGCTCTAACTATAATTTTGAGAGTTCCATAAACTTCATGGACATAAGCTGCGTGCATCACAGAAATAGAACACAATGAAGTATTAGTCATGCAACTGACTTTTCTTTGTGTTATTGTGTATGTTCTGCTTTGAAGGTTCATGCTGGTTTGAGGAAGTGGCTTGAAAAACATGTGAGTGATCAAGTTGCTGCATCAACTAGGATCATTTATGGAGGTATACTCATTCTTCTTATTTGCTTTGATTCTCTGTTTTTCAATTGTTCTTGCTTCTTGGTCAACTATGGTGAGGGAAGTTCCTCCTCTATAGCGTATGCCTTCAAATCATTATCCTTACTACAGTCACGTACCTTACAAACTCTCCCAGAGTTCCTATTACGTAATCTTTATTTTTCTCTTTTGGGTTTATAAAATGTAGTCGTCTTGGCTACATTTGCAATTGTTTGGTGGCCCTATCTCTATTCTCTTGATGCAGTTAAGGAGATAATTCTTTTTTCTTTTTTGTTTGATAAATAGTTCAAAATTAACTCTCCCCCCAAGTTAACAATGCATGCTGTTTAAACTACTTTCGATTGAAAATTAAGAGTGTGATCCTTGTCTGCAATAACTAATACAAGTATTCATGAACAACTGTATTATTCTTTTATGATATGCAAGTTGTTGCAATTCCAAACTTTTTCCTCATATTGACAATTGTTGCATTATATGAATTTAATGCAGGTACTTTCTCGGTTAGCTCCTTTTGAAAGAGGGATATCTGAGGATTATGTTGCCAACTTTTGGTGTAGTACCTCGGTTGTTATAAAATGGAAGAAACTATTTTCTATACCTTCTTTAAAGGTTATGAGTTTGATTGCCACTGCTTCAGCCTTTCTTCCCTCCCTCGTTCAACAGATAAAGGCTCCAAGCAATAATGGTTTCCTTTACGCTCTGCTGAATAGCTCATTTTCCTTCTACTTGTTCTCTTACCAAGGTATATTTCACCTTTTTTTTTGTTAGTTTTGCAATATAAAATTTTATTCTAATGATCTCTTCACTAGATGCATGAATTCTAATATTTTTAAAATTAAAATTGGAATATGAGACAGTTCATGAGAAGTCGATTCTACTGCCACTTCTCCCTGCAAGCCTTCTAGCAAGCCAGGAACCTCTCCTTTTTGTTTGGTCAGTGTATTATGGTCTTCTATCGATGTACCGTCTGCTTTCATGCGATCGGTTACTCTTGCAATACATGGCTCTTCTTGCTCTCTTCAGTCTTATATTCTACTCGCCCCATGGAAGACGTGACAAAAAAGAAAACAAATTATCCGCTGGCAGGAAAGCATTAATGCTCTTACTGATGTTCTTCTCAGTCGTGCTTCATATCATATAAGTGATTCTGAAGCCTCCAGAACTTGAATGACAACATCGGCTCTTTGGAAGTGAAGCTAACAAGCGAGGACTTGAAAAAAATTTCGGATGCAGTGTCTTCTCAAAATGCGGCTGGAACTAGATCCTTTGGTGTCAGAGAATCTTACACCTGGAAGTACGCGAATACACCTGCACCTGGTAGTAATCCATCAGCATAAAATTTATGTTATGAGAAGAGTAAACATGTCCTCTACTGGGATTTATGAGAAGAGTAAATTTATGTTATTTAAATAATTTTTGTAATTTGAATTTGACATGCTTGTAATATTTTGTAATACTTCATTAATTTTTAATATGATTGTAGTTTAATTTTATTTAATTTTGTTTCATAAACACATGTATTTATTTCATTGTGTATTTGGTTTATAATTGAATTAATATTATAAAAGAAAATATTAAATTATCATAAGCGTAATTAATAAGAAAAAATTGTGTATAGAGCGATGGGTATATATTCAAATAATTAGATGCGAAAACCATTGCTAAAACCTATAGCAATGGAGTTTCAACCGTGGGTATAGGAAAGCAAAATGTGTCTTTAAAACCTATACCAACGGATACGAAACCGTGGGTATAACACCGATACCTATACCAACGGGTGAAAAAACCGTCGCTATAGGCTATAGTGACGGCATTTTACCGTGGGCATAGCTAATTAAAAACGACGGAAAAATATGTCCGTTGGTATAGGTTTTACGGGCTATACCTACGGTTTTTCGCCCTTTACCCACGGATTTTTGCTGTCACTATATGTCAAATTCCTTGTAGTGTATTTTAGTCCGGGACTATGAGGACGGGTCAGCGGTGGACTCCAGGATCTTGAGTAGTCGGACGGATGGATTTTTGTGTTTACCGTCTCCAATGTATATATATATATATACTGGGCTAGAGGGTCACATACGGGACGGTTCGTACGATGTGGAATCTGTTATAACAGCTGTTGGTGGACTCCAAGGCTGGGATTCACATTCGTGGAATAGTCTGAACTTTGTTTTGCTACCAGGTAGTTTTCATGGCGAGGGATCGAGCCCTTTATTGTGGAGAACGTAGGCGCTTGCCCTCGGACCTATGTAGTATGGGATGCATAGAATCCGAACAAGTGTGCATTAGTGTCATCCTAGTGTAGAATTGTGTGCATTAGGCATTAAGGCATGACATACACTTATATTTAGAATAATCACTTTTGACACTTTATTTGTTCATTCAATCTTTTTGTGATTTGTTAAAGTATGAGATCGTTATACTATTCCCGGCATAGAGAGGATAGCCGTGTATAACATTTCGTCAGTTGTAAATAACTGACGTGCCCACAGATTGACATGCAGGTAAAGGACCATTCATGGAGCTATAAAGTGGATATGCTGATTGTGACAGTGTAAAAATGGCCTGAGGCCCATCCAAGGCCCAATACAATTCCTATTCAGAAAAGCAAGAATACCGACCTGGTTCGGCTCCGGACCCCTTCAGGGTCGGCGCCGAACCTCGTGTTTTGCCCCCACAGTGCCGGCTTCCTCGTACTGACGAGCCTCAGTATCCCCCGGAGTCCGATCCGGAGCAGTCCCTCATGCCGTCCCCCCTCTCTGGCGGGGCGGAGGGATGACCTGGCGCAGCCTAGGCCCTCCGATTCCCCCAGAGGCACAGAGGACTCACGATGGGCCACGTCAGCTCCAAATACCGCCAAGGGTTTCGCCACGTCAGCCCTATACCACTACTGGTCTCACAGCAACCGCCCTAAACCCCCTGGGCCTTCTGCCACGTCAGGCCCATGGGCTTTCGGATCCAAACCCGGCCCCCAAGCGGAACCAAACCCGGTTGGGATTTTCTATAAATACTAGACCCTCACCCACCTTTTGAAGGTAATCAATCTTTTGCCACTTAAATATACCTAGTTATTGCTACTCTCTCTCAGAGACTGACTAGAGCGTCGGAGGGTCCGCCACCGGGACAAACCCCGGTGTTTCAGGACCGTCTGCAGGTACACAAGACCTCGGATCCGACCCTTCCGATCCGAGCCCAACCTTCAACGCCTTTCCGAGCTCATCGTAGGCCCCAGAAGGTCAACCGAAGGTCGGCAGACGAGCGGCAATCTCCTTCAATACAAATTGAGTTCGAACTCACACCTGGTGCTTCCACACGTGCCACAGAAATAAACAGCATCAGGTTGGCGCCGTCTGTGGGAAGAGCTGCTCCAGAAGCCGATCCGACCCAGACCCTCAAAGGCCATCGACAGCCGAATCCTCATGGCAACCAAAGGCAAGGGGGCTGCTTCCTCCGTCAACCAACGGGACTCACCCCCACACACCAATAAAGCCAGGCCACGCCCGTCGAAACACAAGGCTCCCTCTCGGGAGTCCCAAGGGAGCGTCGGCCGGCCAGCCCAGCCCGACCTCCGGGGAATAATCCTCAACCGCAAGATTACCCGCAGCCGGAGAAGGGCCGCTTCCAACCCGGCCCCGAACCGCCCGAAGCCACCGTCCGAGGTACGCAGACCCGCGCTCAGCCGAGTCGGAAGACAACCCTCGGACCAACCAAACCGGGCCGAAAGAGCCCCCGTCACTCATAAGGAATTCCAAGACTTCCGAAAAGAAATGCTGGGAGCCCTCCGACGGGCCCCCAGGGAAGAAACCCTCCATTCGCAAACAGGGTCGGACGCCGAAGCCAGCGCGTCCCGCCCTTCAACGATCCAGCCGGGAGACGATGACGTACTCCTAAGACGCCTACAAGAAATGGAGGACCGCCTCGATCACATGAGGGACGGCGACCAAAGAATGGCTCAGGGGTACAGACCTGTCCGTCCACCCTTCTCCGCCCCCATCCTCCTAGCGGAAATACCCCGGAATTTCCGGCCCCCTCAATTCGAGACCTACGACGGCGAGGGAGATCCTGCTGATCACATGGAGGGTTTCAAAACCCTCATGATGATTCACAGCGCCTCGGATATCCTGCTCTGCCGAGCCTTCCCCGCCACCCTTCGGGGTCCTGCTCGCGAGTGGTTCTCGAAACTCGCCCCCGGCTCCATTTACTCCTTCGACCAACTCGAGGGCAATTTTCTTGCCCATTTTGTCACTAGCCGGAAGGCCGAAAGGACCAGCGCCTCATTACTGGGGCTCAAACAGATAGAGGGGGAATCACTCAGAATGTTCGTCCGGAGATTTACCGCTGAGGCAAGGTCGGTCTCCTCCCTCGACCCAGGCGTCGCTTCAGCGGCATTCCGACACAACGTCCGCCCCGGACAGCTGAAGGCCTCTCTGGCCAAGAGACCCCCCATCGACTTCCCCGACCTCCTCAATAGGGTCGAGAAATACATTAGGGCAGAAGAGGCCCTCAACCCCGAAGATGCCAGGGATGCCACCGGGAAAGGAAAGCGGAAGACCGAGGAAGGCGAACCACCGAAGAAAGCTCCAAGGGACCCGGGGGCCATAAAGAAGGTCCCGCCAGTCCCCCGCTTCGAGAGGTACACTCCCCTGACGCATAACATCTCCGCCATCCTCTTGGAAATCGAAGACAAGGGCATTGTCCGACTACCCCCCCGATCTAATAACAACAAGAATCGAGACCAGCGCTTTTACTGTCGCTTCCACAGAGATCACGGGCACGAAACCGACCAATGCCGAGCCCTGAAAGACGAAATTGAAGAACTCATTTCCAGAGGATACCTCCGAGAGTTCACCCGAGAAGGCCCACGGGATCGGCGAGACGCTAGGAACCGGAGGCAATCGCCTCCGAACCCTGCTCCAAACCAGTCCCAAGATCGGGACCCCGACTCCGAGGGAGCCGCGGATATCCCTTTCATCTTGCACTGTGTCCACGGAGGGCCGATGGGAGGCGGATCAAACACTTCCAAAAAAGCCTTCCTTCGAGAGGTGAACGCTGTCAAAGACCACCCCTCGCCCAAACTACAATCAAGGCCGGTCTCCTTCTCAGGGGAAGACCTTGAAGGTGTTCGCTTGCCCCACTGCGATGCTCTCGTCATCAACCTCCACATGGCTAATTGTGAGGTCCGCAGGATCCTCGTCGACAACGGTAGCTCGGTGAATATTCTTTTTCTCGAAGCCTTCGAAAAACTCAGGTTACCCCGAGGAAAACTCAAGCCAGCTGGATACACCCTGCACGGGTTCTCGGGCGTCCCTGTCGTAATAGAAGGGATTGTTACCCTCGACGTTACCGCCGGGTCGACTCCTGTCAAGAGGACCGAATCCATGGACTTCATGATGGTCAACGTCAAGGCGGCCTACAACGCCATACTTGGCCGGCCTGGACTATGCTCCCTACAAGCGGTGCCTTCGGCTTACCATCTGAAGCTCAAGTTCCCCACCCCTCAAGGAGTCGGCATCGTCCGAGGCAGTCAAGAAGCAGCGCGATCATGCTACATGACCACCGTCGATGGAGGCGTGTTCCCCCTCGACGCCGGACGAGCGTAGGCTATGGCCCGGCTATATGTAAATCTTTTATTTTTGGTGTAAACCCTCGTTTGTAAAAGGCTGCCTTAGCGGCCCTCCCTACCTTATACTAAAAATATGCCTTTTTATCCGAACCCCAAATGTCTCGATAATCTCAATACGAGTCCGGACCGAAAGTCCTTCCTAAGGCCCCACTTCGATCCCTCGCGGAACGATGGAGCCAGACCTTGCCTCCGACATTTCATACCGCATCACTGGCCGGAGCAAGGAGGGAAAAGGATTCCTCTTTCATACCCCTTTATTTTTCGTCCCAAAGAGAAAAAATAAAACGAAAGAAAAAACAAAGACCGTTACAAGACCGCTCCACTCTTCTCAAATCAGGTGGATCAGGGCCCCCCCCCGGGGCCCAACGAGGGACAAAGAGTACTTCGACCAAGCAACTAGGGGCCCCCCCCCTCGCTGTGATATTCCTTAGCCTCAGCCCCAATCGACGGTCCAGCCACCGAACTCTGGGCGTCATCCGGTCGCGCCCACTGCAACAACAGCAACGCAGAGGGAACCCCCTCCGCCAGTCGACCCAAGGATGAAGAGAACGAGGCTCCCAGCATCGCCTTGTAACGAGGCATCTCCGTCTCCTCCTCCACAAAGACGTCGCGAGGTAGCCCCCCAGGGGAGGACCTCGGCTCCAAGGTACTTAGCCCGGCTCGTCTGATGTCCGTCCCGCCGAGCTCCCGATCCCACACCACTCTTCTCAACCGGCGCGCCTCCGCACTCAAGACGGCGAACTTACTCCGATAAAAGTTACAGGCTTCATCAGTGTCCCGAGCCCCCCTTCGGTGGCGAGCCAGCGCAGCTTCCAGGACCTTAACCTTACTCCGGAGTCGTGCCACATAGAAACTACGGGAGTCTCCTTCAGGAAGGATAGCCGCGACCTACAAGATAACCAACCAACTCAACACACATTCTCAAGAAGATTCAGAAATGTCCGAGATCAAACCAACCGGCAGGTCAAAAAACTTTTCTTGCCACTATAAATCCAAATGTTTCTTACAAAAAATGCGGTGGCCAGTCCGCGGGAGGCAAACACAATCGAGGGAGAGAAAAAGAAAGACGAAAATTACACAACTCATTGACCCACCTCCGCGCCGACGGACGGATCCACGGGAGCGTCGGAAGAGGGGTCGACGGTGGGCCCTGCTTCACCCGGAGTCTTCGACGTCCCCTCGATCTCCATATCATACTCAAAATTGGACAGATCGAGGGCCGGGAAGAAGTACCTCACGTGGCTGAGGGCCCTCTCATAGCTCTTGTCCTGGGCCGCGATCACCATCTGCTGGCCCTTGCGCAACACCTCCTCCGCCTCCTTGGTAAACTTCGTCTTCAGGGAGGCCACCTTCTTCTCCCACTCCACATCCTTGGCCTTGAGCTGGAGCTCCAGCTGCTGTTCTCTCTTATGCGAACCCTCGAGTTCGATTCGCATCTCCTTCATCTCCAGCTCGCTCTTTTCCGCTCGAGCTCGCTCTTGAGCCAGGGACGCCTCGTACAGATTCTTGATGTTGGCCCCCTGTATACAGGCCTACAACCAACGACAGACAAAGATGAGACCTCGGCACGTAAATCAACAAAGAGGGACAGAGTCGACAGACTTACCTGCACAGTGGCCTGTGCCAGGCGGGCGAACGCCGCCTCTACGGGCTCGCCCTCCATCGCCTTGCGATCGCAAGGGGTCGCCAGCTTTTCCACCACCTCGACGGCTTGGGCCTCCTCTGTCAGGCGGTCCCCCATCAGAACCGACCAGTCAGGAGCCCACCGCTGCCGCAACAGCTCCACCACCGGATCCTCTTCCTCGGCCTCGACCCAGGGACCTTTCCCCTTGTCGAGAACAGAGGCCCCTGCTCGGCCCGGACCCTTCGAAGAAGCCACGCCCTTGCTCGTCTCAGAGCGACCCCTCTTGGTCCTCGGCTCGAGTTGAACTTCCGAGATAACAAGGGGCAGCTCCCTCGACCTCTTCGCCGCCTCCGCCTTCTTCTTCTCGGCGTTTTCCTTCTTCATGGCCAGCCACCTTGCCTGGATCGATGCCTCATCCATACCTGCAGGAAAAACCATTAAGAGCAATGAGCAAGAAAGCAAGAAAGGACCCAGAGGAAAGGAACAACTACATACGCATAACAGCTGGGCTCAGTCCGGCGTTCGCCAGAGCGGTCTCCGTCACCTCCGTCCAATCAATGCTAGGTGACTGGCGGAGGCGCTCGACAAACCCCCACTCATCTGCCGACAGATCCCCCTGCCTCGGCGGTGGGTGGCTCGGCTTGGAGTGGTTCCATCGAGTAGGAATGTCCCATGGCTCTTCACTCCGGATCACCAAATACTTCTCCTTCCATCCCTTGATGGAATCGGGGTGGTGGCGAACGACCTTCCCCCCGCTCCGGGGAGAGATATAGTATACACCCTCGGCCGACGGATTGACCATCAACATTGCACGGAACACGTTCAACCGCAGGGGTACTTGCTGCTCCTCGCACATCAGCATAAAGCAGATGATCTGCTTCCAAGAGTTCGGCCCGTACTGCATGGGCGCCAAGGAGGCCCAGTTCAACACGTCCCTAATGAACGGGTGGACCGGCAACCTCAGGCCAGAGATAAAAGCGTCCACCGGGAAGACACAGTACCAAGCTGACAAGGGATCGGTGGGACGCAGAGTAGGGCTCGGCATCAGCAGTTCGTGACCAGGCCCTATATGATACGCCAGCTGCAGAACCTCTAAATCCCCGTCCTCCAAAACGGTCGAGATCGCGTCCATCATCACCCTCCCCCGGCTCGGCGAAGAGGGTTGCACTCCGAAGAGCTCCTGGTCAGAAAGATCGTCGGGATACTGACGGAAATGCTTCGGCTGGACGGGCGAGCCAGTCATCAAATTACGGAAAACAGGCGCCTTGCTCGAACCACCGGTCCTCGACCCCGGTTTTCCTGGGGCCCTCTTCTCCTTCTTAACTCGCTCCGACGGTCCTCGACCCTGAGCGGTGGATCTCCTCACTGTATTGCCCTCGCCACTCTCCTCATCGGAAGACAGCTCCAGCACGCGAATGCCGTCCGAACCCTCGCCGGTTCCCTCCGACCCACTACTCTCCACCACAAAGGGACGTCGAGTACGCGACACCCTCGGCTTGTGTATCGCTTCCCCCTCACCTACGGAGCCCTCCAAAGAAGCCAAGCCAGTATGGCCCACAACGGGCACCGATCCCTCCTCGAACACGGGCTCTTCCCACGACGTCGACGGAGAGTCAGGCTTTACTTCCCCCCTGGGCGACGACGCCGACGAACCGGACTGAGCCCTATCCATCTGTGCCTAAAGATAAAACAAACTTACCAAACTAACCTGGGACCGCTTCGGAAAGGCGAACCGAGTACGGCAAACTGCAAGAGCAAACGCTGAAGGGGTGGGAGATTTTTTTTGAAGAAAGAAGCAGCAAGATTGTAGTGGGCGAAAGGGAAAAAAGGGGGAATACTTATATAAGGGAAGAACGGCTCCTCGACTTCCGCGATTACTGTTCACTGATTGACGCACAACTGCCGCCTGGAAAATCGCGCCACGTTCTCGAGACCTGTGCGGGGGACGTCATCAGACGCCAGGCTGACGGCCTAACTCTGGGGTCGGGTCGGGTGAGATACACGACGGAGGAAACATTTTTTTAATTTTAAGGCACCGTCATATGACAGACGCCCCGGGCTCCAGCGTTCGACCAGTTCCCCTCTCACCCTCGAGCAGCCCGGGACTTACAGCCTCGGTAGCCGAAACCCCGAACTGTTCGAGGGTGGAACAGAAACCGCCATTGCCTACAACCCTATCAAAACGGACTGACAGACCCCCGACGGGAGGTGGCCCCCCCATCCGAGGCCCTTCAGCCCCAAGGCCGGTATACGGTGGGTGCGTCTTTTCGTCTGGATCTCCCCCGGACCAAACCTCCATGACAGGGCAGTCTGACCCAAAAAGGGATCCAGACGGCAAAACCACCACTAAACCGAAGCTCCTCTTCCCCCAGCACGGATATAGGCCGTCACCCCTCTCGCCCTGATCTCCCGTAGACCGGGCCACCATATCAAGGTCCATCAGATCCAAGAGAAGATCAGGGCGGTAGAGTAACCACCTCTCCGACGCTGCTAGGGTCGAAAATATTAGCCAAAGACAGGCGTCCGCCGAAGCAGACACCTCTGAGAGCCAATGGGCCACCCCTGTTTTGATCATACCTACAATGGAGGGGGGAGGTATTTATAACCCCCCCCAGGGACTAACCGAGGAGACGCCGGGAAGGTCAATCAACGGAAAACCATGCACCATCTACATTTATTAGGCGGCGCCATTAAATGCCCCTAGAAAATTGGACCATCACACCATTCTCGGAGAGCCTTCAATACACCACATGAATGGTGGGGTATCCCCGCTCAGTCACTCTGAGGCGCCAACCGGTCGCCATCCCCCTTGGTTAGCCCGAAATCCCTCGGCCAGCTCGGGGTCGGGTCTAGCACCAGGGCAGTCTTCTCAGGAAGGCTTCACGGCTCGCCATCGCCCTTGCCTTCCAGTAATCCCTCGCCAAGCTCGAGGTCAGGTCTGGCACCAGGGAGGTCTTCTCAGGAAGGCCAACGGCTCGCCACCCCCCCTTGTTGGTCCATAATCCCTCGATCAGCTCGAGGCCGGGTCCAGTACCAGGGGAGTCTTCTCAGGAAGGCTTCACGGCTCGCCATCGCCCTTGCCTTCCAGTAATCCCTCGCCAAGCTCGAGGTCAGGTCTGGCACCAGGGAGGTCTTCTCAGGAAGGCCAACGGCTCGCCACCCCCCCTTGTTGGCCCATAACCCCTCGATCAGTTCGAGGCCGGGTCCAGTACCAGGGGAGTCTTCTCAGGAAGGCTTCACGGCTCGCCATCGCCCTTGCCTTCCAGTAATCCCTCGCCAAGCTCGAGGTCAGGTCTGGCACCAGGGAGGTCTTCTCAGGAAGGCCAACGGCTCGCCACCCCCCTTGTTGGCCCATAACCCCTCGATCAGTTCGAGGCCGGGTCCAGTACCAGGGGAGTCTTCTCAGGAAGGCTTCACGGCTCGCCATCGCCCTTGCCTTCCAGTAATCCCTCGCCAAGCTCGAGGTCAGGTCTGGCACCAGGGAGGTCTTCTCAGGAAGGCCAACGGCTCGCCACCCCCCTTGTTGGCCCATAATCCCTCGATCAGCTCGAGGTCGGGTCCAGTACCAGGGGAGTCTTCTCAGGAAGGCTTCACGGCTCGCCATCGCCCTTGCCTTCCAGTAATCCCTCGCCAAGCTCGAGGTCAGGTCTGGCACCAGGGAGGTCTTCTCAGGAAGGCCAACGGCTCGCCACCCCCCTTGTTGGCCCATAAATCCCTCTATCAGCTCGGGGTCGGGTCCGGCACCAGGGGAGTCTTCTCAGGAAGGCTTCACGGCTCGCCATCGCCCTTGCCTTCCAGTAATCCCTCGCCAAGCTCGAGGTCAGGTCTGGCACCAGGGAGGTCTTCTCAGGAAGGCCAACGGCTCGCCACCCCCCTTGTTGGCCCATAATCCCTCGACCGGCTCGGGGTCGGGTCTGGCACCAGGGTACTCTTCTCACGAAGATCCAATGACTCACCATCCCATTTTTTACAACCATGAGCACTCCTCCACGGCTAGCTCCCGCACCCCCTGCAGGAGTGGGGGGCTTGTGTGACAGTGTAAAAATGGCCTGAGGCCCATCCAAGGCCCAATACAATTCCTATTCAGAAAAGCAAGAATACCGACCTGGTTCGGCTCCGGACCCCTTCAGGGTCGGCGCCGAACCTCGTGTTTTGCCCCCACAGTGCCGGCTTCCTCGTACTGACGAGCCTCAGTATCCCCCGGAGTCCGATCCGGAGCAGTCCCTCATGCCGTCCCCCCTCTCTGGCGGGGCGGAGGGATGACCTGGCGCAGCCTAGGCCCTCCGATTCCCCCAGAGGCACAGAGGACTCACGATGGGCCACGTCAGCTCCAAATACCGCCAAGGGTTTCGCCACGTCAGCCCTATACCACTACTGGTCTCACAGCAACCGCCCTAAACCCCCTGGGCCTTCTGCCACGTCAGGCCCATGGGCTTTCGGATCCAAACCCGGCCCCCAAGCGGAACCAAACCCGGTTGGGATTTTCTATAAATACTAGACCCTCACCCACCTTTTGAAGGTAATCAATCTTTTGCCACTTAAATATACCTAGTTATTGCTACTCTCTCTCAGAGACTGACTAGAGCGTCGGAGGGTCCGCCACCGGGACAAACCCCGGTGTTTCAGGACCGTCTGCAGGTACACAAGACCTCGGATCCGACCCTTCCGATCCGAGCCCAACCTTCAACGCCTTTCCGAGCTCATCGTAGGCCCCAGAAGGTCAACCGAAGGTCGGCAGACGAGCGGCAATCTCCTTCAATACAAATTGAGTTCGAACTCACACCTGGTGCTTCCACACGTGCCACAGAAATAAACAGCATCACTGATGCTGTTTTATTTTAAAGATGTTGTAAATGTTTTATTGTAAATTTCATTCTTCCGCTGTGTAAAACCAAGTTGTAATTGAACTCTGATGTATTGTGAATGAAAAGTTTTAAATTCCTTGTAAAATTGTACGAAGTGAAGTAAAGATCCTGTGAAATCTCGAATTTATCCTTATTTGAAATTCGGGGCGTTACATTCTCCGTGGACGAGACCTCCAAAATATCTGCAGACAATAAAACACCACTCACCGCCTCTCGATGACCAACTCGGCCATACTCATCGACATTACTCTGCATATCAATATCAGTGCTTAAAACATCACAAGAGCGATTTGAAGTTTCCACCATATCACAAAGAACCCTCACGAAAACAATGCCTTGCTCTCTTCTAGGATTCTCCTCACCATGACCATCAACTCCCACTAAATGTGTAGCCTCTGCATCCGCCTCATAACTCTTAGATCTCGGTTGTACCCCGCACAACCTACATCTCCATTTCAGCTGTGAGTCGCCTACAATAAAATGACACACATCATCTCGTAGCAAATACAACGAACCCTCACTCTTTCCTCTTGCTAACACTTCTGAACTGGTAATTAAACACCACTCTCCACTACCAAATATAGTCGACAAACCCTTTTTGTCTAGCCTTCCCGTCGAGATAAGATTTTCTCTCAAGTTTGGGACATGCTTCGTCTCCCGCACGACAATCTATTTTCTATCCTCTACTTTCACGCGAACAGTTCCAGTTCCAATCACACGATACCGCTGACCATTACCAACGTTCAAATTTTCGAAAGAATCTCTATGTAGTCCTCCAACACCTCCCTCATCGAAGTCAATGAAAATAAGCACATGAATCAATACACCAATCTCGCGTGTACAATTCCACCCTAGTTGATAAACATAAGCAGTCATCCCGCTTTGTTTTCTTGGTTATTACATTGGCTTGCTTTGATTCCTCTTTCTTCTTCTTCATAAGGTCCTTACAACTATGCATTATATGACCCCGCTTTTGGCAATACTAACACTTAGGTCCACCACGATCGTCGCTGTCTTCAGACTAGGGCTGGACCCATATAGGCCCGGGCTCGAGTCCGAAGTTGAAAACATAGGCCTGAACCCGAGCCGATTTTTCTTTGGGCTTAATAAGTTAGACCCGAGCCTGAGCCCGAATTATGCCCGATAATAGGTTCGGGGCTAGGCCCGAACTACTTGTGCATGTTCTAATATATACCTTTCCTATAAAATAAAACTATATCAAGAATAATATATGATAAAATAAAATAACAATAATAGGAATATTATAAAATTTAGAGTAATTAACATCTAATTTATCCATTTTCATTTAATTTTATATATATACAAGGTATAATTTCTCTATCTATAAACTTTAACACTCATTTCAACTTACTTATATGAATATTCTCTTTAAAAAAGTCACATAAATATACATGATTGATTCAAAAATTTACACATGTACATATAAAAATTTGATTCGGGCCCATCGGGCCTAAGCACTTGTGTAACGCCTGAATTCCAAAACACAGTAATTCGTCGCACAACAGGATCTTTTACTTCAAATTCGTACAATTTTACAAGGAAATTAAAACTTTTCATACAACACTGTTATTTACATTACGCAGCGGAAAATAAATAATTATAACATGAAAATACAACTTGAAAGACAACAACCAAAATATGCAAGTAATCTTTAGCACCAAATCAATCTTTGTTTTCTTTTGCCAATCCCACCATGCACTGAGAACTGTGGGCACGTCAGTTGCTTACAACCGACGTAATATTATAAAACAGGATCCTCGCTATGCCGTAATATAACGATTCAAAATACTTAGCAACCACAAACTTGAATATAAAACAAAGTGTGAAAAGTGACTCTCCTAAACATGTCAGTGTATGTAATGACTTAATGCCTAATGCAGGTGTCTACGCTATGATGACACTAATGCATACTTGTTCGGATTCTATGCATCCCATTCTACATAGGTCCGAGGGCAAGCACCTACGCACTCCACATTATAGGGTTGAATCCCTCGCCATGCAACCTATTACTATGAATACTACAAGATTTAGACACTTTGCAAGTAATGGCTCTTGCCCTTGGAATACTGGAGACCAATCCCTTTCCGTAGATCATCCTATGACCCTTACGTCCATCGTCCCGGAATACTGGGGATTGTCTCACTCCGCATGTCATCTTGGAACCCTCATTACACAAATATTCCATGAGCGTCACTCTCATCCCGAAATTCTGGAGATCATTCCCGCTCCGTGGATAATTCTGTGGCCTTTACGTCCATCGTCCCGGAATACTGGGGACTATCTCTCTCCAAAGATCATCCTGGAGTCCATAACTCACGTTTGCACTTATTTCATCATGTCACCAACTAGTGCCTCGTCCTTAAGTTTAGTTAAAATCATCACAACCTACAGCTAGCTTGCCCTACCGGACTTAAACCAATGCAAGAGCAAGTCAGCCCACACTGGCTACTTCTCAAAGAAAGTCCCCCCAACTGGTTACTCCTCAAATCTCATTAATAAATACTGCCGGTCACTAGGGTCTCGCCTAGCCTCTAGATTCCAACAACTCTCTCATTCGAGATCACCATATTCAACCTCAAATAAATATTTCCACATTTAAAAAAATTTAACAATTTTCTTCATTCCCGAAGTATTCAACTTTTCATAATTTTATTCAACCATAATTTCCAAATAAAAATTCTCATTAACCACTTTTAATTAACGAAATGAACCACTCACTTTCAATTTTTTCTCGAAACTCTTTTCTTTCAAAAATTAATCACTTTCAAGCAAATAATCTATACTCAATCAAAATATTTTTCTTTAATTTACATCGTCATTTTTATTATCAAAACTCCTTTAAGATCAACACATAAAATTCTCACTTTCCCAAATCAACACTTTGCCTATAAATTTCAAAAAAATAAATTTTAATGTTTTCAATTACGTTTACTTAATATTTGAATTCCAACTACACTAAACACGACCATGTCCTTTAAATAGCCACGTATATATATTTTTTTCTTTAACAATGTAAAATTACTATAAAAAAATGTCCTAGTATTTCTTCATAAAATATATTTTTTTGTGAAAGTTCAACCCCCCCCCCCTCCCCCCAAAAAAAAGAAAAGAAATAACACAACTAAAAAAGAAGTTCTCCCCAAACGTCAGCCCTCAGGCTCGAACCAGCAGCCCCTAATTGGCGTCACAGCGCCGTCCCACTGAGCTAGCGCTCAGATCACGACACTTAGGGGATATAATCACTAAATTTCTACTCAGTCTCTCCACTGACTTTCCAAAAAATTTCTTTTTACACAGCAAACAACAGGGGCACAACAGGGCTCGAACCGGCGCCCCCAACTAGGGGACCGAACGCCTACCCACTGAGCCAAGCTCAGATCCACAACTAATATAGGGTTATAATCCTTGTGTATTTAATTCACGTCTAATTCACCATTTTTAAAATATTCAATGTTTACAATTTCTCACATCGATTCAATCTACTCATTCTAAACAAATCAGAAAGTCTAACCATAAAAATTTGCAGATTATTCATGCGTCAAGCATTTCTACAAAATCTAAAATCTCTAACAAGTTAAGAATGTCTCAAACATCATATTAAAATACTATCCCACATCACATTATGGATTTCTTTCAATATCAATTAACAAGATAGGGAATTTTCCCCCAATTCAGTATCAATTAATTTCCTTCACAAAACTCTATCTATACAAAGAAAAAAAATCTTAAAGTGTTCATGACATTCATTCAATAATATGCAATTGAATTTTCTAATCTCACACACATTATGAATTTAAAGTTAATTATGCATTTCATTCAATAGTTATTTGAAATTGTAGAATTCTCTGCCACAAGCATCATATCAAGAATTAGAGCATAAACTAAGTAAAATTTCGTCTACCATTGCATTACAAATTATCTAAACATGCTATAATTCAAACAAATTAGAAGCATTTGGAAACACCCACTTTAAAGTAGAGTATACTAGCAATAATCCCCTTCACAAACTCCAAAAGAAATCACCAAAAGCCCCACCGAAATTCCAACAGCAAAGCAGCCCGAGCTCTGACTCTTCCCTTCTCACTGTTTGCTATTAATTGATTTTGATTAGCAGAAGGATTAACGCTTTGGGGTTGTTTTATAAGTGCTTGATTAGTTATAATCCCACTACCCCCTATTCTCTCTCTCCACTTCTCCGAATACACCAGACTAAGTCAAAACTCAAAAGAAGCCCCGAATGTTCACCAATTGCCAACTCTTCTCGTGTGCACAATGCACGTGTGCACGTGGTTGTGCACACCACTCCAATTTTTTTAATATATTTTTTTTGAAATTAAAATTTGAATGGCTATAAAAATAAATGATTTTCCTTGTGAGTCAAAAAATATTTTTTAAGCCCAAGAGTATATATATAAAAAATATAATACAAAGTGTAGTGATTTAAAATGAGAAGGAAAATGTGTATTATCTCTTAGTTTTTTTATTATAGAAACATACGTATAACATTCTCACGTGCATTGCACGTGCAAAAATGCAAAAATATATTTTATTATTTTTCTGGGGTGTTACAACTTGGGCACAAGCCCTGCCGGAATTTTCCTCGGGCCTAAAAATTGAGCTCAAGCCCGATCCGAATTGAGAATTATTAGTCCAAGCCTGCTAATTATCAGGTCGGATCTAGGCGGGCCCGAGTTGGGTTTGGACCAATTGCCACCCTTATTTCAGACCCACTATCAGACTCACTTCTCTGATCCTTTCTTTTTCTACTTTCCTTCGATCTCCCACGCCTCTCAACTGAAAGTGCGAGATAGCTAGAAGATGATAAAAACTCTCTGTTTCTCTTCCTTCTCACCCCTTCATTCATGATGATGCTCACAAAATCCTACAGAGTCATTACATTTGTCATAGTCTCTTTAATAGTTTATTCCACCGTGCCATAAGTGTCGCGTAGAGTAAATAGATGTGTCGCGTAGAGTAAATAGAAGTAACAAAACATATAATTTTTCAGAAAACTTCAATTTTGTAACTTCGATATGGTTGTATACCATACAATAATTGTTCACATGTTTCGCTACTGAACTCCTTTCTCCCAACTTCATGTTAACAAATTTCTTCAAGTGAAGAATTTGATTCGATGCTGACGGTTTCTCATACATATCCATGAGAATCTCTATAGCTTCTTTCGTGGTCTTTGCCTTTGAGATATACAGTAACGCTTTACTACTTAATGCTAACTGAATCTGACCAAGCGTCTTCTGATCCAAACGATTCCATGCTGCAAAGATCTTCACATCATTGTTTGCATCTTCCGGCTTCTTATCAAACAACGGACTATCTAGATATTTGTAACGAAGATAAACCACCATCTAAATCTTCCACATCGCGAAATCACTTGCATCAAATCTCTCGACTTTCGATTTGCTATCGGCTATCACGAAACCCTAAGCTCTTATACCACTTGTAGTGCCCAAGAACGCTCATAAGATCTAGATGCACCAATAACAATTTTCGACCACCGCAAACGCAAGATATCACAAACATAAGAACAAAACGATATGCAGATATAACCAATAATTCTTATTACTCAAAAAATATAAGGATACAAAGAGATCTCACTTTAGTCTCTCCCTCACCTTTGGTAGCATTCGGCACAAGTTACGAACTGAGTTTTATAGCTCCGAGAAAATCAGTTTTACTACAGCAGCACACAAGATTGGTCTGTTGACTCTCTTCATACTTCATTTAAGGGCATGCCTTGTTTCTTAGTTATCATACTTTGTCTGGGATACTTACATCTCTTAAATTGCAGATATATCCATTGTTCAAATCGCTCTTGCATTAAATGTTATTGGACATTGTGGAAATGTTTATTACGACCTGGATGTAGTTTGAGCTTTCATTTTTTGTTTTGGATGGAACAATAATAGCTTATGTTCTGGCATTCAGAGATAAACTTTTGGTTGTAGCTCTAACGTTATTGGTGGAAAATTCTATACAAATGTCAGTTCATTTTAGGGATTGTTTAGTAAAAGATGTGTGGTTACTTTTATTTATTTATAGACATATTTAATGACATTTTACATATTAAATTTTTGGGATCTGTGATCAAATTGTTGCTCGTTTCAAACTGCAACAGCTACGTAGAATTTTTGGGATCTGTGATTAAATTTTTGGGATCTGTGATTAAATTTTTTCCTAAAACGACCCATTTTTACAAAGTTTTTTCCAAACCGCCCTACTTTTTTTTTAATTCCCAAAGCGCCCCACTCGGTCTCTCAAAGACCGAGTCTAGTGCAAATAGACTCGGTCTTTGAAAGACCGAGTCTTGCGCTTTGAAAAATCAAAGAGCATCAAAGACCGAGTCTATTTGCACTAGACTCGGTCTTTGACTCTGCGTTTTTGAGAGACCGAGTCTTGACTCTGCGTTTTTATAACCGCAGATCCCCTTTCTTCTTCTTCTTCTTCACTTTTGATTGTTTTTTTCTTTTCGCTCTTTCCCTCAACGAATCCGTCGCACTCGTTACTTTTCCGTTCGATTACTCCCTTAATCGAATGTTGAACTTCCCAAAACCAATTACTCTCTAATTCATTTTCGATTTTACCAAATCCTATTCCCCAAAATTCTTTCTTTAAACCCTAAACCCCGAATACCCATAATTGGAAGATTTCGGTTGTAGGATCTTGCTCTTCTCGCCAATTTCGTCTCGTCTTTGCATTCTCCTACTTGTTAGGTACATTTCTTAAGCTTTTCGTAAGCAAAATTTGTGTTAGTGTTGATGCTATTGTGAAGTTCATTAGTTGAATTTGACTTATTGTTGACAAAGTAGATTAGTTTATTGATGTTATTTTTACTGTTAATTTTGCTTAGCATTGATGTTCCAAATGAAAGAGTTGAGTTATTGATGTTCAAAAAGAAAGAGTTGAGTTATTTTTAGTATTAATAACTCCAATTTTGTGGAGTTATTGATGTTGAAAAAGAAAGAGTTGAAAGAGATGAAGTTGGAATGAATAGAATTTTGTTGAAAGAGTTGAAAGAAATATTGTTGAAAGAGTTCAATTTTGTATAGAATTTTGTTGATAGAGTTGAAAGAGTTCTTGAATCATTGTTGAATAGAATTCTGTTGTTGAGTTATTGATGTTCAAAAAGAAAGAGTTGAGTTAATTTTAGTATTAATACCCAAATTTTGTTGAGTTATTGATTTTCAATAAGAAAGAGTTGAAAGAGTTGAAGTTGGAATGAATAGAATTCTGTTGAAAGAGTTGAAAGAAATATTGAGTTGAAAGAGTTCAATTTTGTATAGAATTTTGTTGAAAGAGTTGAAAGAGTTCTTGAAACCTTGTTGAATAGAATTTTGTTGTTGAATCAATTTTGTATAGAATTCCATATAGTATGTGTTGAATCTATTTTGTTAGAATTTTATAGAATCTAGGTTATGTATAGAATTTGTTGAATTTGTTATACTCTAGTTTTTTGCTAAAATTAGAGAATCAACGGCTTTGTTATATAGAATTTGTTTTTATATCTAGCTTTTGTGTTGTTAATAACATTTTTGTTGAACTTGTAGGATTTGTAGTCTATTGTAAATGGCACGCACAAGGGGTAACATGGAGGTAGGAGAAAGTAGTAGACCTCCACGTAATCGCGGTGGACGTGAACGTGGTCGTGGTCGTGGTCGTGGTCGTGCTTCTACCGATGCTACTAATGTAAGTAATTAAATGTTGATTCTAATAGAATTGTATTATATTTCGGTCTACTGATGTAAATGTTATTGTTATGTAGGTTGAATTCAATCCAAATGAGGCGGGCACTTCCTCTTCAGTCCCTTCGTCGTCATACATCCCTCCTGTAGGCCCCGGACCACTCGACCCTTCACTTCTCACTCTCCAGCCGATGCATCGATCGCAGTATGTTTGGAACGGCGAAGCTACGGAGTGCCGTTTTAGGACTGGTCATCCGCTACCTGTGCACCCACGCATACACGAGATGCTTAGAGATTGTGGGTTCTACGGTATTGCCATGATGACATCCATCAAGTGCGATCGTCCACTTCTCGAAGCACTGCTTGAAAGATGGAGGCCCGAGACACACTCATTTCACCTGCCAGTCGGAGAGATGACGGTGACTTTACAAGACGTTGCTATATTAACCGGGCTTCCAATCGATGGAGAGGCAGTGACAGGATCGATGGACTTCGATCCCGTGTATATAGTGGAGGAGTACTTAGGGGTTGAAGTGGAAGCTGGCTGCGATAAATGGGAAATTTATCCGCCTAAAGTGGTTGAAGGATACGTTTAAAGATAGATTGAATGATGCTTCAACTGCAGCGGAGGTGGAGTGCTACTGTAGGGCGTATATTCTAACGCTATTCGGCACGGTCTTGTTTCCAAACTCGACCGGGAATACCGTAGCACTGATGTTCTTGCCCTTAATCGCCGATATAGGTAGGATCAGCCGTTACAGTTGGGGCAGTGCAATACTATCGGCACTGTATCGGAGTCTGTGTCTGTGCAGTATAGGTTCGAACCAGATGAATGGACCTCTAATTTTACTGCAGATATGGAGTTGGGAACGGATTCACGTAGGTCGGCCCGTAGTACGGATCCAATCCCAACATTGGAGAGTTCTTCCTGAAGATATTGACATGCTACCTCCGATCGGTGTGTATTGGACAGGAAAACTGACATGGACAGCCAACCCCAACAGATGCTTGACATACTACCGCGACGAGCTGGACAGGTTGGCCGCTGACTGTATGGTGTGGACCCCTTACACAGAGGAGCGACTGATTCGACTGCCACCTATCTGTACGTTCAGGCATAATTTGTGGCTCACGAAAGCACCTCTAATCAACTTTGGGGTGGTTGAGTTTTACTACCCCGATAGGGTCTTACGGCAGTTTGGTCTGCACCAGGGGATTCCAGTTACCGTGCCATTCAATGCCGAGATGCATAACATTACTGGAATGGGCCGTACACCGGGACACAACTGGGCCACTTGCTTCTTCGATTACGTTCAGAGATGGAACATTAACCGTTTCGAAGAAATCATCGTTGACACTCCACCTTTTGACCTCTCGTTGCATGGTGTGTACTTGTCTTGGTACGAGAGAGTCACTAGACGGTTCATTTCCCCACCGTTGCAGGCTCCTGCTGGAGTCGTTGTACCGATACGTCGACCAGGGACCGAACCAGTAGATGAGCATTCCATGAGGTTGCCGATGTACCAACCAAAGGGATCCGCTATTCGTGGCTTTGTAAGTTTTAATGTTTCGTTTTAAATTTTCAAAATTTATATATCAATATGTTTTTATATATTTATGTGCATCTAATTCAACCTTTCATGTTTCTCAGTTGACCCAGACTTGGTCCCTTGCCAAGAAATGTGCTTCTATGCTAAATAGCAACATCGCTGATCAGACGAAGGTTACTGTACGGGAGATGTTATCGTGTTGCCGTGCACAAGCTGATCTTGTGGGGGAGGGCGCAACATTAGATGCAATACTTAGGACCCCCACACATCGAACCAGCGGTCGTACTGGTCAACGACGAAAGAGAACTGTTCATAGGCCGCCACCTCAACCTCGAAGTGATTCGGAACACGAACAAGAAGCAGAGCCTGATATTGAAAGGGATGATGAAGAACAACTCGTTGGGGATGAGATTGAAGGAGAGCCGGAGATCCCGTTGTCTGCACTGACACAGGCAACTCCCCATCGTCGTAGACGACAACGAAAACCCCCAGACTACTTCACACCGGACCCTTGACTTGTGATGTTATTAGTATCGTTAGTTTGTTGTAATAATTTTTTAACTTGGTAGTTGATGTAATATTTTTAATTATTTTGATTTTGTAGTTTTTTTAATGTAGTATTTTTAAAATGTTCTTCTGTTTGAGATGAAGTTATTAAAATTGTTGATGTGGTTGAGATTGTTGGAGTGGTGATATTGGTAGTTGATGAAGTTATTAAAATTGCTCAGTTTTGGGAATTAGTTTTGTGATATTGTTGGAGTGGTGATATTGGTGTGGTGTGGCTTTATTTTGTGATTAAGATTGTTTCAAAGTTATTTGGCTGTGAAGATAGTTGTTGAGAAAGAAAGTTGTGAAGTTGGATGTGTTTATTTGTGAAGTTTGGATGTGTTTATTTATGAAGTTTGGATGTTGAGTTTTTTTGTGAAGTTGAGAAAGAAAGATAGCTTTGAAGTTTGGATGGGTTTATTTATGAAGTTGAGAAAGAAAGATAGTTGTTTGTTTGTGAAGATGTGTTTGTTTGTTTGTGCTTCCTACAAGCGTGATGTGTTTGTGAGGATAGTTGTTGAGAAAGAAAGTTGCGAAGTTTGGATGTGTTTATTTGTGAAGTTTGGATGTGTTTATTCGGCGAGTTTGGATGTGTTTATATGAGAAGTTGAGAAAGATTGAAAGTTGTGAAGTTTGGATGTGCTTATTCGGCGAGTCTGAAGCTTGTTTGAAAGAAGCTTGTGAAACTTGTTGAGAAGAATAGACTCAGCATATGGCTGATTCAAAAAAAATACACAGTTTGAAGAGTCGGTCTTTCAAAGACCGAGCTCAATATTATTAGACTCGGTCTTTGAAGACCGAGTCTTGAGCTGATAGCAAAGTTTTGCAATCAGCTTCAAGACTCGGTCTTTCAAAGACCGAGTCTAGTAATATTGAGCTCGGTCTTTGAAAGACCGACTGTTGAGTACAATCTCTTCCATAAACCAAGCGAGTCTCTGTAAGTGATTGAACACAACAGTCGGTCTTTCGAAGACCGAGTTCAATATAATTAGACTCGGTCTTTCAAAGACCGAGTCTTCAGCAAAAATTTCACAGACTGAAGACTCGGTCTTTCAAAGACCGAGTCTAGTAATATTGAACTCGGTCTTCGAAAGACCGACTGTTGTGTTCAATCACTTACAGAGACTCGCTTGGTTTCTGGAAGAGATTGTACTCAACAGTCGGTCTTTCAAAGACCAAGCTCAACATTACTAGACTCGAGTCTTGAAAGACCGAGTCTTGAAGCTGATTGCAAAACTTTGCTATCAGCTTCAAGACTCGGTCTTTCAAAGACCAAGTCTAATAATATTGAGCTCGGTCTTTGAAAGACCGACTCTTCAAGCTGTGTATTTTTTTTGAATCAGCCAGATTCTTTGAAACAAGCTTCAGATTCTTTGAATAAGCACATCCAAACTTCACAACTTTCAATCTTTCTCAACTTCTCATATAAACACATCCAAACTTCACAAATAAACACATCCAAACTTCACAAATAATTACATCCAAACTTCACAAATAAACACAAATAAACATCGCAACTTGAACTTCTCAACAACTATCTTCACAGGAGAAACACATCCACGCTTGTAAGAAGCACAAACAAACAAACACATCTTCACAAACAAACAACTATCTTCACAAACAACTATCTTCTCAACAACAGTGCCCAGTTCGAAATAAATTTTACAAACACAATAGGAAGCACAAATTCAAATTTTAATTGTTTTGTGATGCTCTGTTAGTACATCGACGCTTGTTGTGTCCTTCCAACCCGCACCTTGAACATTTCATTCTTGTACCCCTGCTATAACTATCTCTCACATCCATATCGTTGCGTATTCTCGTGGATTTAGGCCGGCCTTTCCGTGAACGTCGCAAACTAGAATCTGGTACAAGTCGTGGACCGTCGATAGTAGGCCAATATGCTTCATCTAGAATAGGACTGAACACAGGAGCCCAAGTTTGTGCTAATGACGTGATAAGGTAAAATTTATCAACATAAGGCTTGTGATCGATTGCACGATATGCACAGGCTGCTAATACATGAGAACAGGGAATATGATATAGATGAAACTTCATACATGTGCATGTTTTCGTACCCAAATTCACGGTGTGCAAGTTCCCACCCTTCTGTTCTCCATTTACCATGCGTATACCAGTTTTGACGGAAAAAAACTCCAGGCTGATGATGAAACATTGTAACCACATGTTGATTTGCTCTTTCACGGCGACTATCAATCAAATCATGTACACGTTTAGCAAAAATTTTCCCTTCACATAAAAGCTTACTAGCTTCCTGTCGACGAGTAGTAAAGTAAGAGTTGAGACGTAAAAAAATCGTTTCAACAATCGCAGTTACTGGTAAACTACGGACTCCTTTCAGTACTGAATTGAAGCATTCTGACAGGTTCGTAGTCATCATTCCATATCGTCGACCTTCATCTGCATAAAGTGCCCATTTCTGAACCGGCTTCTCTTTCAACCAGTTAGCCGCCTCGACATTGACGGTTTCAAGTTCGGCGAGTTTGGCCATGAACTTTTTGGGTTGGTGTTGACAAGCTATACTTTTGGCCTTCTTGTGCAATGCCTTGCTACCAAATTTACTAAAAAAATTTGTAGCAAAATGACGCATGCAATATCGATGAAATCCATTCGGTTCGTTCCAAGCACCGTTTTGCAAATCCATAGCAGACAATATACCAGCATGACGATCCGAGATAACACACAACTCAGTGCGATCGGTGACATAATGCCGGACGCAAGTCATAAACCATGTCCACGTATTTATACTCTCTCCATCAACCAATGCAAATGCAAAAGGAAATAAGCAACCATTCGCATCCGAGGAAACAGCAATTAGCAAACAACCCTTGTACTTACCGTACAAGTGAGTTCCATCTACACTAATAACCGGTCTGCAAGACTTGAAACCTTCAATCGAAGGACCAAATGCCCAAAATACTCCCTTGAATGTTTCCTCGCTGGGGCTAGACTCAAATTTATCCCAGTGGATAATGGTACCTGGATTTGCTGCTTGAATTGCTGTTAGTAGAAAAGGCAACTTCGTGTATGCTTCTTCGAAGGTACCGTACAACCTCTCAATTGCCTTTTGTTTTGCTTTCCAAGCTTTCTTATATGAAATCTGATAATTATATTCTATTTTCACAATCTCAATAATTGCCCCCGGTGATACAGCAATATCCTTCTTCACCACACCCACAATCAAATTACTAACAAGGTTAGCATCAATTTTGCAGTGGTCTTGATTCAACGTGGGATTCGTACAAGTATGAGGGCCAACTATCTTCTTCACCACAAAATTTCTCCCTCCTTTTGGAACAATAGCTCGTAATCTCCAAGGGCATCCACCATCACTTACTCCTGGGGGACCTTGTACGATCTCCTCTATTGTACGTTTTCTAGGTGCCATTTTACATTTAACAGTGTATAGTGACGGTGATGTTTTCAATGTGACAAATTCACGATGTTTCTTGATAGAATACACCTTCACAGCATGCAGAAGGGAGTCTTTACTAACAAACTCCTGTCCAACGTAAAATTCGTCTACATTGGATGAACCAGAAGATTCTTGTGGAAATGGGGGTACTCTAGCAGCTTCAGCCATCTCCTCCGTAACATGAGCGTTAACATTAGCATACTATCAGTAGCTCTCACTTCATTAGAACTATTGTTCGAAGGATTTACATTAGCTACATCATCATCTTCTTCTCCATCATCACTTTCTAAACTTTCATCATCGTCTGTTTCTTCCTCTTCTTCATCATCATCTAATAAGCTGTTGTTAATCACTGCGTTTTGAAAGGTTCAAACATACTGTCATTTGGAACAGAGTCAGGAACCGGGCTTGGTTGGCGTGGCAGCTCAACATTTACAGAATCCGGAATTGTTGTATTTGTGAAGGTGTTCTCTTGTGAGGATACCGGATTTGGTTGTGAAGATTGATCGGGGTTAGGCCTCGACTGCTGTATAGGTACTACCCGTATGAAGCTTGCACTGGGGATATCATGTGGCTGAGTATTTACAACTCGAATTTGCTGAATATATAACTCTAATACAGACCAAGCACAATTCGGATCAAATGTCCTAGCAATCAATGACTTCAGCGCATTATCAGTAGGTACGGGCACTGTCATAAAATACTGAATACCTCCTCTTCCTGCTGCGTATCGTGCTAAAATTTTCACATTCTATTCACTCCTATCCCAATTAGTAACTTCATAGATTTTTTCAACTAGTTCTTCAAATGTAATGGTACGGGGTACCCAAACTATTTTCGGTTCCAAATGACTATAACAACAACCAATCTTTGGATCACGAATAATTTCACCACCAAAGTATAACCAAATAGGAATCTCAAGATCCATACCTAGGTATATTTATTAAAATATGCGAGTTATTATCTAAACGCAAACAAAATCTATACCAAATTTCAGAAAATTAAAGGCCAATATTCATCATACCTTCACAAGCGTCAAGAACAGAGCCGTATGTATTTCGGTAAAAGAGTTGAAGTTGCTACCCACTTCAAATTTAGCAAAAATAAAAAAAATGGATCTTTCAAAATAAGGGTTTTGGGTTATTATAGTGGAGATGGTTAGAGGGTTAGGAAGATATTGGTATATATATTTAGATTAAGATTAGATTTTGTGGGTAGGAGGTCGCCCTAGATTTAGGAAGATGGGTTAGAGAAATAGAATAGGTTAAAGTCGAGAAGAAGAAGAAGAAAGAAAGGGGATCTGCGCTTTGAAATACGCAAAGAGTCAAGACTTGGTCTTTCAAAGACCGAGTCTTGCAAATAGACTCGGTCTTTGAAAGACCGAGTCTTGCTCTTTGATTTTTCAAAGCGCAAGACTCGGTCTTTCAAAGACCGAGTTTAAAAGCACTAGACTCGGTCTTTGAGAGACCGAGTGGGGCGCTTTGGGAAATAAAAAAAAAGTAGGGCGGTTTGGAAAAAAACTTTGCAAAAATGGATCGTTTTGGGAAAAAATTCCGTATTGAATATACCAGGTCAGTGTGGTTCCTACAGATACAGATTCTTGAACAATTACAGTCAGGCAGGTAATAAATGGTACGTACAAACTTAGGTCACCATCTCTTCTCGGACACAATAATGTCTTGGGTAGTAATCTTTGATTAATTGCTGAAATGGGCCTACAATAAGTTTGCAGTTGCATATATCATGTGGATATATGGTGACCTGATCACTGAAAAAAGATAAATTAAATTCCCCTTTCCCTCACTTTGGTGGGAAAATATCACATATACAGTGGAAAGAGGCCAGTGGATCTCCTCGAGATCTGTGTCTCCAACATGATTTGATGATCATTCGAGGGACAGAGATCCAATATCTCCAATGAAATGAGATTGGGCCACAAATCTTGAGGAGATTCAATCGTCCCCCTTGGCATCCTATAATCCTCTAAGTCAGAAAATTTCATATATATCCATTAGAGTACATTATATCTTTTCGAATGCAAAGAGCTGTGCTCTTGCATGACCTCAGATTACTGCAGATTATAGTATAATTTTTCCTAGGCTCCATCTTTCATCTTGGTAGTGTAAGTCAACTGTTTCATATTTATAATTTCTTAAAGAGATCGATAAGCTTCAAATTGATGGCATAACCCTTTTTTTTATTGAAGTGTATATATATAATGTGAAATAGGAATAAGTCACACAATTTTTTGGTATAATAATATTGTTACTACTATATACTTCCATTAGTTGACGTGTCATCGTCATAAGGGATGCATACATACTGAATCATTCATACTTTGGGCTGTGCATTTTGGCTTTCATGAAATATAAAAATTAAGTGGTTGGTAAATAGAATCTATAATATTATTGAGTACTTATTATTGTTATTATCTCACTGTGTCTTTATTTGCTTGACACTTGAACAGGAACAGGAACAGGAATGATTAATTCACCGAATGCTACGTACTCATTAATTCCGTTCTACTCCCACGTTTTATTTTCGTCCAACCAACAGGGTGGTAGGTTTCCTCCCTGTTCCTTTTGATGGAGAAGGAGAAGCGGTGATGTGCTAGCCTCTTTAATTTGGAATGGTGGATGGATGATTTGACAGGTACAAATTTTTAATAATGTAACACGTGTTTATATCCATATTTCTGTAATTGAAAGGGCATGTTCATTTGTCTAGTGAAGTGTAGATACTGCATGCCACATTAAATTTTACTATATATATATATATCTATGTGTTTGAGATAAAACTTAAAATAATACAACATGTATCATAATAATTATTTGTCCTTGTATGAAACTAATGGTCATATCTGAATTCTATAGGGCATATGCTAAAGATTTGAATGTTTGAATAAGACCAATCCTCATTCGGACATATGGTAACCAGACATAGCTGTTTCATAGCTATTTCATGACCAATCATGAATGATCTCCATAGGAGTACATCTTACCGACATTCAAGAGACATAAGCCAGTGGCTCTTACCATTATACAAGCAAGATTGGTTGGATTAGCACACTGTTTTGTGTAGGTTATATATTCACTTCTATAGCTTTCTTGATTAATTGCCTTTCTGTATTGAATGCATAGCACGCTCATCAAAATAATTGTCATAACACGGCATGGGTATTTATATCCAAATTATTTTGAATGAGGATTAGTTACAAGTACCTGTCTTTCGAAAATCTGTCACCGTAGATTCCATGAATGGAGGGGTCTGAAATTCCTCTCTTTCCCCTTCGTTGAGTTACAAGTAAAATAAATGAGAATCCACCTGCTTGCTCTATTTCATTATCATGATATAGAATGATTTGAAACTAGGCTTCTCTCTCTCTCTCTCTCTCGGTAGGAATCAAACCATTTTCAGGACTCGAGAAATTTGTTTTTTTCATTTTTGCTGTAGTGGTTGATCTTGCATTCTCCTAACATTAAAACAAATTATCTGAAAACTCTTTTCGCTACTGATGATGCAGACACCAATTTCGCAACTTCCATTGAATCTTACCTGCAACCAAATGCCCTCAGTTTGTAATCTTGGGATGTCCTTAATTAATAAAGCCATCATAGGGTTCTTATAGATGTTGAGTGTTTGTGTTGAGTGTAAGATATATGTCCTTAATTTAATTTGTTTGTGTTGAGTGTTTGTGTTGAGTGTAAGATATATGTCCCTAGACCTGCAGCCATTAAAAAAACAAATTAAATTCAGATCCAAATACAATCTAAAATCCCCATCATCTCCGCCCCTCGATCTGAACACCAGATCCAAACCAATCCAACTCTGTGCTGCTCCCTCATTGTCGACCTCCCTCCGACCACCATCGCTGCCCTGCGGCAGTCTCAAACTGCCGCAGCCTTCTGATCTGGATTGTTGCCACTACCCGATCTGTCTCTTTTTCTCGGGTTCTCACATAACCAGGTCGAAACCCAGATCCTGGTTCACACCAAACCTGACCCGGCACTCCAGATCCAAACCCGAGAAGGAGTCGACCTACGACGTTCCCCGCTGCCGTTGACCACAACAGCACTGAGCGGAGACAATTGTGCCACCGGATATCCTGTTCTGTGCTGTCGTTACCGTTGCCTCCTTGTAGACGTTCGGTGGTAGCGTAGCATTATACACAGCCCGACCGTCTACTCCGATCTATGAGCGCAGCCTTCTGCTTTGCCTCTCCTGCTAGGGCTCTCCACCGAAACCCTAGCCATCTCTCCTTTGGAATTCGGGTTCCAACAAAATCCAACAAGGCCCAGTCTAACCCGGTCTGGAATCAATTCATATGTTCAACCCCGAACTGATCCGAACCTGATCCATCTGGATCTGAGCCGATTTTCTTTTGGACAGTAGGAAAATAGACAGTCGACTGTGCGGTCGATTGTCACCTTCTCGGGCCGATGGTCTGGGAGTTGCGGTCGACTGCAACTATGTGCGGTAACCGTCTGCGGCGCTGATGAATTTTTTGGGTGCAGGTTTGTTGATTCGATTGAGGCCCACTTCGTCTTCTGATTAGATCGTATGGCTCTAATTGTATATTTATCTTTTCAGTATACATCGGATGGCTATTGTATCAAGATATCTAAACTAGGGTTTCTCTAGATCTATAAATACAATGTAAACAACTCGTAGAACGACACGATTCTATTGAGTGCCGAATAGAATAAGAGAGTACTTCATATGAGAGGGTAAGAGAGTTTCTTCATTGTAAGCAACAACCAAGTTCCAATTAGGCTTGAGAGAGGGTCGTGATGAGAATTGTAATATTCTTGTATCTTCTCTAGTTGAAATAATATCTCAGTTCTTCCTCCACCGGATTAAGGTGAAAGCCATAGCCGAGAAAATTCTTGTGTGTTTTGTGTGATTGGTGTGATCTAGTTTTCTTGGTGGATTGTGTTGATTGTGTCGAAGACTTAACAAGATTCTCAGTTTTCCTAACAGTTGTTATCAAAGCAATCAGGTTCGTGGATTTGTTCGAGTTTCTTGGAGGATATGGCAGATCAAAAGATGAAGATCAAGCGATTTGATGGTAAGATCAACTTCAATCTATGGAAGGTGGACATGTATGATGTTTTGGTTCAGAAGAACTTGCACCTTGCCTTAGAAGAGAAGAAGCCAGTTGACATGAAGTAGGAGAAGTGGAATGAGATTTGTTTAAAGGCCTTGAGTTTAATCTGGTTGCAATTGGCAGATGAAGTCAAGTGTAATTTTCTTGAGGAGACAAGTGCGTTGAGTCTGTGGGCGAGACTCTAATCTAACTACTCGGGGTCGTCGTTGCTAGATCGAATATATTGGAAGAGGAAACTGTTTAGGTTCTCAATGAAAGAAGGTACCCATATTCAAGATCATATTGTGGAGTTCAATAAGGTAATATCTGAACTGAATGCGATTAACGTTGATGACCTTAGCGAAGAGGATAAATCTTTAAACTTGATTTATTCACTGTAAACTTCTTATGATCACTTGATAACTACCATGCTACATGGGAAATCAGTCAAGGAGACACTTACTGTAACGGGGGTGATTAAGGGACTGAAGGAAGATGAACTAAGAAAGGAGACTCATAAAGGAGGGTCTATTTCTACATGGTGTTTTACGGTGGATGGTGATACTTCAATTGGAAGGGATGCTGCACACAAGGGTAAGATTCGTTACCACTATTGCAGAGGAGTTGGCCATTACAGAGAGACTATTGCAAGTGGTTGAGTCAGAAGAGTGCTACTAAAAAAGCGGAACAAACCCATATAGTCAGCGCAACTGAGTCAGGTAATAATGATGACTATTGTCTTCTTGTTTCAAGTTCTTCAAATGTGGATTCAAGTTGGTATCTTGATTCGGGAAGTTTTTCTCATATTTACTCCGTGCGGAAAATGTTTTCTACTTACAAGTCGTCAACAGGTCGTAGTGTGAGAACGGAAGTGGTGAGATTTGTGAAGTAGTGGGTGAGGGAACAATGCAATTGGGGACGCCAGATGGTAAAGAGTTTACACTAGGAGCGGTCATGCATATTCCTTCGATACAATAGAATTTGATATCCTTGAGGACTCTTGATGCTCGTGGCTGCAGGTACACAGCTCGAGGTGGAGTTTTGACAGTTTGGAATAGTCGTCGTGAGGTAATGAAGGGTAAGAAGGGAATTGGGTAGGGTCAGCACAACCTCTACCAGCTTTGTGGGAGCAGGAAAACTCGACCGAGTGTATTGAAGCCCATTGTTCCTAACACATCATCTTGTAATCCGTCACTAGAATTACCAAATCAAGACTGCAACGTTCGAATATCATTGGAAGGTGGAAAGAGCCTTGAAGTAGGTGGAGTTCATGTGGTGGGTGACACCTCCATGATTACATCTACAGGGGTGTGTCCTTGAAGGGGGCATACAGCTGGAGGAAAATAGGTGGAGGTTTGTTCAACTAGTAGAAGAAGCCATAGAAACGTGTTGTTTACAAAGCGGAGAAAAAATGTCTAGAAGAGTTTTAAATCACACAGGTATGGATTCATGAGTATGCAATCCAAGGTGGAGATTGTTGGATTTTATGTCTTGCATACTTATTCGGTGTGAAGAGAAGATGGTGATACAAGTAGAGGGTTCAAAGCGAATGATCGAAGAGAAGGAGAAACAGCCAGCAGCAGCAGCCAACAGAGAAAGGGACAGTCGCTCGCCGGTCAACTGTCACCTTCTCCGGTCGTTGGTCTGGCAGTTGCGGTCGACTGCAACTATGTGTGGTCGATCGTCCGCGACGCTGATGGATTTTTTAGGTGCGGGTTTGTTGATTCGATTGTTGCCCACTTTGTCTTCTGATTAGATCACACGGCTCTAATTGTATGTTTATCTCTTCAGTATACATCGGATGACTATTGTATCAAGATATCTAAACTACGATTTCTCTAGATCTATAAGTACAATGTAAACGGCTCTTAGAACGATATGATTCTATTGAGTGCCGAATAAAAGAAGAGAGTACTTCATATGTGAGGGTGAAAGAGTTTCTCCATTGTAAGTAGCAACCAAGTTTCAGTTAGGCTGGAGAGAGGATCGTGGTGAGAATTATAATATTCTTGTATCTTCTCTAGTTGAAATAATATATCAGTTCTTCCTCTCCCGGATTAAGGCGAAAGCTCCAACCAGGACAATTCTTGTGTGCTTTGTGTGATTGGTGCGATCTAGTTTGCTTAGTGGTTTGTGTTGATTGTGTCGAAGACTTTACAAGATCCTTAGTTTTCCTAACAGATACTCACAACATCCTTCACAATAGTCAAATCAGTCATAGTACTTGTGATAGTTTATTTTAATGGACAATAACCGTCGGAAAGACTACATAGTAGTAACAATGCATGTGCTCGCTCCACAAATTTCAACCTTGTCGATTCCAGTTGATTGTATACCATACATAAATTATTCACATGCTTCGCCACTGAGCCACTCTCATGTTGACAAACTTCTTCAAGTGAGTAATCTGGTTCGATTCGGACAGTTTCTCGTACATATGTGTAAGAATCTCCATTGCCTTATTTGAGGTCTTTGCCTTCTCAACATGAAAAAGCATTTTCCTACTCATCGACAACTGAATTTGCCCAAGCGCCTTCTGATCTAAACGATTCCAAACCGCCGCATCAACTGGATCCTACCTTCACTCCTTCTGGCTTCGTGCCAAACAATAGATTATCTAGATCTTTCTATCGGAGATACGCTGTCATTTGAATCTTCAACATTGAGAACTCTGTTCCATCAGATCTCTTGATTTTATTTTTGCCTCCCATCTCAAACAACCGACCTGGTGGTTTGATACCACTTTGTTGAGTTTAGTGCAGAAATATTCAAACCCGAGATGCAAACAAAGAATCAAATCAAAGAAACACAAGCAAACAAAGCCAACAATACAAACACACACGATTTTTTCGAGGTTCCATATTGCAATGGCTATTTTTCCGCGTAGATGCTCTTTTGCGATTTTCACTAGAAAATATGAAGAGAAACAAGTTTACAATCACTCAAGAATTCGCCACCAAGGTGTAAGGTTTATCTTTTTTTTTCCCTCTTTCTAAAACAGCTGCTAGAAATCACTTGTTCTTCTCTTGTTAACCATAATAATAGTACACCATAGATATATATATAGGATTATAGTAGATTCGATCTAAGCCATAGATCAAACATTCTGATCTGCACCGTTGCAGTCGACTGCAATAAGTCCCGAGCAAGTCAGAGAGAAAAAAAAAGTCAACTGCCCTCCTGGAGGTCGATTGTTAAATCAGAGAGAGAGCAATAAGACAGTTGCAGTCGACTGCATCCAGCACAATTACTAATGTGTGTTGCTGCGTAGCTTGCTGTCTCGCATCTTCTTTATTTTCAAATCCTTGTTCTTGTATATCAGATCCACTAATCCCAACAGGTCCATGTAGATGAAGAGTTCAGGTATTTAATTGCGTGTTCTTTTTTTTATCAAAAAAAGAATTTGCATGTTTGTTTGATTGTTCAGGCTCAATTATTTGAAGAAAATATGGAAATAGAGTATTGATATGGGTCAGATGACATGGCCCCTCCTGGGCCACAGGATCTCCTCAAAGGGCATTCACCGCTGGATCATCCGGGTCTGCCATGTCAGCCTGAAAACCACCCAGGCCTCCGCCACGTTAGCCCTAAACCACCCCGAGCCCGTGCCACGTCAGCCCTATACCACTTGGGTTTCTGCCACGCCAGGCCCACGGGCAACCGGGTCCAGACCCGGCCCCAAACGGGTCCGACCAGGTTGGCTTTTTCTATAAATATCAGACCCTTTACCCCTTCCAAAAGTAATCAATCTTTCCTCTTTCAAACCCTAGTTACTATTACTTTCCTTCCGTAATTAACTATATCGTCAGAGGGTCTGCCACCGGGACCAACCCTGGTGTTTCTAGACCGAGTGCAGGTACACGAGACCTCTGGATCCGAGCTGAGCCTCCAGATTCGAGCCGGGCATCAAATCTCCACCTCACTCCCGCCTACTCCCGAGTTGTTCCCCCGGCTGAGGGTCAGGCGTACCATCTATACCAAAGCTTCTACAAAAATACAAATTGAGAAGAAGTCACACCTGGTACAGCCACCTCCCAAAAACAAACCGCATCAGGTTGGCGCCGTCTGTGGGAAGAAGTGTGGATGCCGACTCGAGCTTAGCCATCAACGGTATCCCATCAATCTGAGCTTACATGGCACCCAAGGCCAGGAGAGCTGTCACCTTTACGCGTCGCCAGGATGTCCCTCCTCAAGACGTCCCTACTGACACTCTTGGATCCAACAATCCGGGTATCAGCCGCGGACACCAGTCGGGTGCCTCCTGTTCGGTCGTACCCGACCTACGCGGAGTCGTCCAGAATTGACAGACAAGTCGGACTAGGGGAGGGGCCATTTCCAACTCGGTCCCGAACCATCCCAGACCTCCGCCCCAAAGGCAGGAGCCGACACTCAGCCGCATCGGTCGGAGGCCGCCGGCCCAACGTAACCAGGCTGAACGAGCTCCGGTCACCCACCAGGAGTTCTAAGACTTCCGAAAAGAGATCATGGAGGCTATCCGGGGGACCCCCGTCAACGAGATGGTCCGCCGCTCTCGCTCGCATTCGGATGTCGAGGCCAGCGCGTCCCGCGGCCCGACAGTCCCGCCGGAGTATGATGATGACGTCCTGAAATGCCTCCAAGAAATGGAAGACCGCCTTGACCACTTCGGCGACGGCGGCCCGAGGCCGGCTCAGGGCCACAGGCCGACCCGACCTCCTTTCTCCATAGCAATCTTGCTGGCAGAAATATCCTGGAATTTTTGCCCACTATAATTCGAAACTTATGACGGCGAGGGTGATCCTGCTGATCACATAGAGGGCTTCAAGACCCTCATGATGATTCACAGCGCGTCGGATCCCCACCTGTGCCGCGCCTTCCCTGCCACCCTTCGGGGTCCAGCTCGGGAATGGTTCTCTAAGCTCCTCTTCGGCTTCATTTACTCTTCTACCAACTGGAGGGCAACTTCCTCGCCCACTTCGTGACCAGTAGGAAAGCCGAGAAGACGAGCGCGTCCTTGCTGGGCCTCCGACAGAAGGAAGGGGAGTCGCTCCGGCTGTTCGTCCGAAGGTTCACCACAGAGGCGAGGTCGGTCTCCTCCCTCGACCCAGGGGTCGCCTCGGCAGCATTCCGACACAACTTCCGGCATGGTCAGCTGAAGGCATCCCTGGCGAAGAAGCCTGCGATCGATTTCCCTGACCTTCTCAATCGGGTAAAAAAGTACATCCGGGCCGAGGAGGCCCTGAATCCAGAGGACTCCAAAGAAGTCTCCGGAAAGGATAAACGCAAGGTCGACGAGGCAGAGCCAGCAAAGAAAGTCCCAAAAGATGGGGGCGTCGCGAAAAGGGTCCTTCCGGTCCCCCGCTTTGAGAGGTACATTCCACTGACGCAGAACGTGTCAACTATCCTCTTAGCGATCGAAGACAAGGACCTCGTCCAATTCCCTCCTCGACCAACCAACAACAACAAAAGGAGGGATCAGTGGTTCTACTGCCGCTTCCACCGAGACAACGGGCATGACACCTACCATTGCCTCGCCCTGAAGGACGAGATCGAGGCCTTCATCCAATGAGGGTACCTCCGGGAGTTCAAAGGGGAAGACACCCGGGACCAAAGAGACATGAGGAATCGAAGGCCTTCCCCTCCTCCTCGAGCACTCAGACAGCGTCCCGAGTAGGACCCCGAGCCTGAAGAACCCGAGGGTCAAGCCATCTTGCATTGCGTCCATGGAGGCCCCATAGGAGGGGAGTCCAACACTTCCTGCAAGGCATTCGTCCGAGGGGTCAATGCCGTCCAGGTCCCCCTTTCCCCCCAGGTCCAGCAACTCCCTGTCTCCTTCTCTGGGGAAGACCTGGAGGGAGTTCGGCTCCCGCACTGCGATGCACTCATCATCAACCTCAGCATGGTAAACTTCGAGGCCCGTCGCATCCTCGTGGACAACGGGAGCTCGGTAAACATCCTCTTCCTGGAGGCATTAGAGAACCTAAACCTTTCTCGGGATAAGCTGAAGCCAGCCGGGTACACCCTGCATGGGTTTTCCGGCGTCCTGGTGCCAATCGAGGGGATCAAACTTTAGACGTCACTGCCAGTACGACCCCCCATAGGCAGATCGAGTCGATGGACTTCATGGTTGTAAACGTCAAGGCAGCCTACAATGCCATCCTCGGCCGTCCCGGGCTCTGCTCCCTCCAGGCGGTTCCCTCGGCCTACCACCAAAAGCTGAAATTCCCCACCAGGTCAGGCATCGGAGTTGTCCGAGGGAACCAAGAAGCGGCACGATCGTGCTATATGATGGCAATCAGGGGCGGTGTGTTCCCCCTAGATGCCGTCGAGCTGCAGCCCGAAAGGTGCCAGCGAGAACCTGAGCCGGCGGACGAGTTAGAAGAAGTCTCGTTCGAGACAGGGGATCCGTCGAAGTGTTTCCGAGTGAGCTGCTCCCTCGCTCCCAACCTCAAATCTGCCCTGTTCGATTGTATTCACCGCAATGTCGACCTCTTCGCCTGGAAACCCTCCGATATGCCCGGCATCTCTGAATACCTGATCATGCACAAATTCAGCATGATTCCCGGCTCGAAGCCGATCGTCCAGAAGCAACGTAAGTTCACTCCGGAGCGGCAGCAGACGGTGAAAGCGGAGGTGGACAAACTCTTATCCGCTCATTTCATACAGGAGGTCAGCTACCATGAGTGGCTGGCGAACGTCGTGATGGTCAGAAAGGCGAGCGGGAACTGGAGGATCTGCATAGACTTTACCGACCTCAATAGGCATGCCCTAAAGATCCATTCCCTCTCCCCAGCATCGACACTCTAATCAACGCTACATCGGGTCACGAGCTCCTTTCTTTCATGGACACCTTCTCAGGCTACAACCAGATCCGAATGTTCCCTTCTAATATAGCCAAGACGTCCTTCGTCACGGACCAAGGTCTTTATTGCTACCGGGTGATGCCCTTCGGGTTGAAGAACGTCGGCGCTACTTATCAGAGGCTCGTTAACCGAGTCTTCAAGGATCAAATTGGGCACAACATGGAGGTGTACGTCGACGACATGCTCGTCAAAAGCCAGCAGGGATAGGATCACGTCGCCGACTTGGAAGAAGCCTTTGGGGTCCTCCGGACCCACAATATGAGACTCAATCCGGCGAAGTGTGCATTCGGCGTCTCCTCGGGGAAATTCCTAGGGTTCGTTGTCAGCCACTGCGGCATCGAGGCGAACCCCGAAAAAATCCAGGCCATAATAGACATGGCCCCTCCCAGAAACATCAAAGAAGTCCAGAGGCTCACGGGAAGACTGGCGGCCATCGGCCGTTTCCTCTCCAAGTTCGGAGAGAAGTCCCTCCCATTCTTCAAGGCAACGGGCCAACGAAAGTTTCTCATAGTGGCAATCGACTACTTCACAAAGTGGATCGAGGCCGAGCCACTAGCCACGATCACCGAGCAGCAGACCCAACAGTTTTTCTGGAAACACATTGTCTGCCGGTTCAGGATTCCACTGGTGCTCATTACAGACAATAGGATTCAATTCGTGGGTAAACATTTTCGAAGGTTCTGCGAAGATCTCGGGATCCAGTAGCATTTTTCTTTGGTGTGCCACCCGCAGTCAAACGGTCAGGCTGAGAACGTGAACCGCCAAATCCTTGACGGTCTCAAGAAACGACTCGATAACTTTTCCAAGGGGTTATGGGTCGATGAGCTGCCGAGCGTTCTCTGGGCCGACCGAACGACAAAGAGAATCCCCATGGGAGAGTCTCCATTTAATCTAACATACGGCGCAGAGGCCGTCATCCCCCTGGAGATCGGGATCCCTTCACCCCGAATCATGGCCTTCGATGAAGCAAGCAACTCAGCATAGCTACGTCCCGACCTAAATCTCATAGACGAGGCCATGAAGAAGTCCGCCATTCGAAGGAACACCTACCAGCAGAGGATCGAGAGGTTCTACAATAAAAAGGTGCGTCCAACTAGCATCAAGCTTAGGGACCTCATCCTCCGGAAGCTGGCAGTATCCAACCCCGGCCAAAAGAGGAAGCTGGCCCCAAACTTGGAAGGCCCATACAAGGTATCTGAGGTTGTACGTCGGGACGCGTACCGCCTAACTGACCCGGGAGGCAAGGCTTTCAAGAGGCCCTAGAACGCAGAGCACCTCATTAAATTCCTAGAAGGGGAGGGTTAGCCTCTGCAGCTCGTGTAAAATTATGCAAAATGTAATCGGCACGTTGTGCCTTATCTTTGTAAGGTTCAAGTATGTTGTAAATATACCAACTTTCTTGAAAAAGTTCTCATTAAAAGCATGTCTCGGGCTCGGCATTCGGACGGTGCCGCAAACCACGAAAAGCTTCCCTTACAAGCTCAGGGCTCGGCACTCGGATAGTGCCGCGAGCCACAAAAAGCTTCCCTTACAAGCTCAGGGCTCGGCATTCGGATGGTGCTGCGAGCCACAAAAAGATTCCCTTACAGGCTTAGGGCTCGGCATTCGGATGGCATCGCGAGCCACAAAAAACTACACCTTTCCCATCTTCCTGAGAACAAGTGTGGGGGCTCGTCATCGACCCCGAACATGGCCGTGGCTTTCTTCAAAGCTGCTCGACCGTTACGCTCGGCGACGACCTTCAACTACGCCCATTACTGACTTTCTCCATGGTGTGGGGGTTCGGCATTTGCCCCGAGCATGGTTTGGGCTTTTTCAAGACCATCAACCTATGCGCTCGGTGGCAACCGCCAACTACACCCTTACCATCTTCCTGAGAACAAGTGTGGGGGCTCGTCGTCGACCCCGAGCAAGGCCGTGGCTTTCTTCAAAGCCACTCGACTGTTACGCTTGGCGACGATCTTCAGCTACGCCCATTACTGGCTTTCTCCATGGTGTGGGGGATTGGCATCTGCCCCGAGCAAGGTTTGGGCTTTTTTCAAGACCATCAAACTATGCGCTCGGCGGCAACCGCCAGCTACACCCTTGCCATCTTCCTGTGAACAAGTGTGGGGGCTCGTCGTCGACCCCGAGTAAGGCTGTGGCTTTCTTCAAAGCCACTCGACCGTTACGCTCGGCGACGACCTTCAGCTATGCCCAATACTGGCTTTCTCTATGGTGTGAGGGCTCGGTATCTGCCTCAAGCATGGTTTGGACTTTTTCAAGACCATCAACCTATGTGCTCGGCGGCAACCGCTAGCTACACTCTTGCCATCTTCCTGAGAACAAGTGTAAGGGCTCATCGTCGACCCCGAGCAAGGCCGTGGCTTTCTTCAAAGTCGTTCGACCATTACGCTCGGCGACGACCTTCAGCTACGCCCATTACTAGCTTTCTCCATGGTGTGGGGGCTCAGCATCTGCCCCGAGCATGGTTTGGGCTTTTTTCAAGACCATCAACCTATGCGCTCGGCGGCAACTACCAACTACACCCTTGCCATCTTCCTGAGAACAAGTGTGGGGGCTCGTTGTCGATCCCGAGTAAGGCCATGACTTTCTTCAAAGCCACTTGACCGTTACGCTCGGCGACGACCTTCAGCTACGCCCATTACTGGCTTTTTCCATAGTGTGGGGGCTCGGCATCTGCCCCGAGCATGGTTTGGGCTTTTTCAAGACCATCAACCTATGCGCTCGGCGGCAACCGCCAGCTACACCCTTGCCATCTTCCTGAGAACATGTGTGGGGGCTCGTCATCGATCCCAAGCAAGGCCGTAGCTTTTTTCAAAGCCACTCGACCGTTACGTTCGGCGACGACCTTCGGCTACGCCCATTACTGGCTTTCTCCATGGTGTGGGGGCTCAACATCTGTCCCGAGCATGGTTTGGGCTTTTTCAAGACCATCAACCTATGCGCTTGGCGGAAAACACCAGCTACACCCTTGCCATCTTCCTGAGAACAAGTGTGGGACTTGTCATTGACCCCGAGCAAGGCCATGACTTTCTTCAAAGTCACTCGACCGTTACGCTCGGCGACGACCTTCAGCCACGACCGTTTCAAAAAAGTTTTCATTAAGGTTTAGGGCACCCGCCTTCGGCAAATGCCCCGAGCTTCGGGTCGTTGGTTGACCCTTCTCTCACCCACGAGCAACTCGGGGTTTGTGGCTTTCAAGATCCAAAACTTCGAATTGTTCCAGGGTGACAGGGGAGCCACCGACCCAAGACTGTCTTCGAGCCTCGAAACCAATTGGTCGGCGCACCACTCACCAACGAACAACCCGGGGTTTTAAGGCCCTCAAAGCCAAAACCCCGAATTGTTCGAGGGTGATTGGTGCGCCACCAATTCGGAACCCTCGGACTAAAGTTCTACTTCTAGGACGCCCGCCTTCGGTGGGCACCCGAATCATGTGGCAGAGGAGCCAATCCCTACCCCTAATAAAAAAAATGAGGGGATGAGGGTTTATAGCCCCCTGAGAAGCACATTTATTGCATCGGAAAGTCCAAACAGCGGAAGGCGAAACGTCGCAATAAATGCTTATCAGAAGGCGCAATGCCACTAATTATGCATTGCCTGCAAGAAGTTACCGTGTGGCCTTTCCCCCTCGGCGGCGACCCCTTACAAGGCCGAGCCAGGCAACAATCCTCACTCAATGAATCGTCAAGGTTAAAGAAGTCGGGAGTTTTTTTATTAGTACTCATCGTGCGCTAGTAACGGCAGTAGAAATAGAATGAAAAGCTTACAAATCACTCATGCTCGGCTTAAAACTCAAATTCGGCGCTTCCTTCGGGTTCCTTCTCACGCTCGGTTGGCCCGGCCGGGGAAGGCTCTCCCGCGACTGAGCTTTCCGCATCATCAAGCTGGGCCCCCTCCAATAAAAAAGTCGGAGAAGGTCCTAGTCCCGAATTATTCGCCTCCTCGATCAAACCGGCGCCTAGAACCAGCTTCAACCTATGGATCTCCAACTCTTTCTTAACAACGGCCTCACGAAGAAAAGACTCCGAAGCCGACCGTCCACTCGAGGCATCCGAGATCGACCAGTTCGTCTCAATTACCCACCAGTCCCGGTCGGCTATGGCTTTCCTCAAACGAGCAACCTCCAAGCTGAGCTCTCTAGACTTGTTCATGAAGTAATTCACTGCGGCCGCTCGGTCTCGAGTCTGCTTTTATTGGCGAGCCAGAGCTGCCTCCATGGCCCCCTGCCCAGCTCGGACCAAGGAGGCCTCGGTAGAAATATGGTCGGCACCGAGGACCTCATGTGTCTATCAAAAAGAAGGGAAAAATAACAAGTTACAAAAGAGACTAAAAAAACACAAGTCATGGAGCATCGGCCAAAAAATTATCTTTCATTAAATTCAAAATTTTTGTGCTACAAAGGGCAGTGGCCAGTCCGCGCAAGGCGTTTACAAAATCAAAAAGGAGAACTTAAACTATGCTTGAGGGGGGGGGGGGTTTGGCACCTCTTCTTCAGTAGGGTTGCCCCCGACCTCCTCTTGGCAAGGATCCCCCATCTCCTCACCGCCGGGTGTCAACGGATGCTCGGGCTGCCAGTTGTAGTGGAGGTAGTCGACCCTCTTGTCTGGATAGGTCAACCGAAAATGCTCCTTAGCCTTGTCATAGGCCTCATCCTGCTTCAGGATTAGGGTATCCGCCATGGTGATCTTCGCCTCCTCCATAGTCTTCTGCGCCTTCTCAGCTTCTTCCCGGGCCTTCTCCTTGAGGTGATCCACCTCTTTCTTATGATAATCGGCTATCGAGGCCATCTGGGTCTCGTGGACTGCCTCCATACTCCGAGCCTCCTTTAGCTCGTCCGACACCATGGTCAACTCGCAGACATACTTCTCCAAGCACTTCTGAAAGTGCTACCCATGAAGCATCGCCTGTCCGAGGAAGAAAAAGTTAGAAGAAATCCTAGAGTCTAAACTCAAAGGAAAATTACGAGCACTCACCGAGAGCTGCGCCTAAGACCACCGCATAAAGGCCATCAGATGTCTGCGTCGCCAGAGCCATACGATCTCGCTTTGTGGCAAGGTTCCAGACCACCTCTATGGCCACGGGACCCTTAAGCAGGGAATCCCCTACGAGGACCGACCAATCAGGGGATGTGGCCTCAGCCCCTGTTGCCCAACCATCTGCTCGGTAGTGGGCCGAGGTAGAGGAAGCCTCTGCTCCGGGACCTCGGAAGTCTTCTTGCAACCGGAGCTTCCCCCTGCCTCCCTAGACGCCCTCGGTGTGTGGTGATGTTTCTTCACCCTCTTTGGGGACGGCTCCACAGCCTTCGAGGCCGGCCCCTTGCTGAACCCCGTGCCTTGGGCAGCCGCCTTATCCTGCTCCGTCTTCTTTTCCTTCTCTGCCCTCCTCTTGGCGGCAACGGCCAATAAGGCCTGCCTATTGTCGAGCTGCTTGGCCGTCATCTCTGCAAATATAAGAAGAGAGGCAAATGTTAATACGAAGGCAGAAAGATAAGAAAATTCAAAACAAAAACATACTAGGGTTGGCTGGGCTCAGTCCGGCTCGGGCCAGATGCATTTCCGTCACTCGGGGCCACCCTATGCTGTGCCCCCAACGATCTTCTCCACCTTCGCCCATTCTTTCTCCGTCAACTCGCTGCGCTTCGGAGGTTTATGGTTTGGCTTATAAAAGTTTCAGGCGGTCGGAATCCCTCAAGGCTTCTCGCTCCGGACTATAAAGTACTTCTCCTTCCACCCTTTGATGGAGTCCGGATGGCCGTGCATCACCTTCTTATGAGGCCTAGGCAAAAAATAGAAGATTCCCTCCGCGTCACCCAATGAGCTCATCCCCAAGATAGCGCAGAAGTATGTAAGCCTCGGCTTGACCCCCTTCTCTTGGCACTTCAAGATAAAGCAGAACAGGTGTTTCCAAGAATTGGGGCAGTTCTGCATCGGGCTCAACTTCGCCCAATTCATGACTCTCTTGATGAAGGGGTGCAATGACAGCCTAAGTCCCGAGATGAAGGCATCCTCGGGAAAAACACAGTAGCCCGACGCGAGAGTGGTGGTTGGATGAATACCGGGGCTCGAAATCAGGAGTTCGAATTCCTTGGGATAAAGTAGGCCGCTCTCAGGATGTGCAGGTAGTCCGCCCTCAGGACACATTGGATGCCATGCATCCTGATCTTCACCCGACTCTCGTCACCCGGCACGGAAGGGAGAGGAGCGAGATCCTTAACGTCATCAGGATACATCCTAATTGACCTGGGATTTTTGAAGGTGAAAGGGGCAAACTCGAATCCCGATCTAAGAGCATATTTATCTGGCGAGGGGGGGGGGCAATCCAGACGGATCCACTTCCTTTTCCTCCTACGAGGAAGAGTCTTCCTCTCCGGAGATGGGGTCGACAATGGTGGCAGAGGGGGGAGATCGCCCTCACCCTCGGCTACCCCACATGCGGTACCTTCCTCCGCATATCCTTGAACATCGTCTCCCCCGGCACCCTGACCGGGCTCCCCCTGGTTCCCCTCTGAATCTTCCTCGTCGTCTTCCTCGTCCTCAACGGTCCCCTCTCCCTCGGGATCCTACTCATCCTCGTCACCCTCCTCGTCCTCCTCGTCCTCAACGTCCCCTTCTCCCTCGGGGTCCTGCTCTTCTTCGTTGTCCTTCTCTTCCTCCTTGTCCTCGTCATCATCAACATCCCCCTCCCTCCTCTTCCTCCTCCCCCTTTCCCTCATCCACAGGCTCCTTCCCTGGCCTACAGGATCTCAAGGGTTGCACGAAGAAAACTACCTCATCCTCGCCATCCGACCCTGGATCTGACAGAACCTCCACTTTAATTCCATAATCGCCCAGGGACCAAGACATCAAGGGTGACTCAACTTCCTTCTCGAAACGGCTTGACGAGCTTGCCTCGGAGCCAGACTGAGAGCGCGACATTACGAATCAGAAATACTAACCTGAAAGTACCGTGCTAAAACAGAAAGATCACCGGAAAAAGGTCGCCGACGGCAGATGGGAAAAAACCCCTGTTTTTGAAAGTTGGAAAACACAAGTAAGGAAATGAAGGAAAGAAAAAGGGGGGGGGGAATTAATAACAGGGAAAGATACTCCTCGATTTTCACGAAAAGATCTAGCCGTTGGATCTTAATCATCAAGATCCAACGGCCACTAGGATCTAAGTCGCTTCGATTCTTGCGCATGTGACGTCAGCATGTGGCACATAATTACCCCAATACCCCCAGGCTTTTCCAACAAGTTAGGAAGGTCGACACTCGGATGGTACCACGAGCCGCCAAAAACCTCCAGGCTTTTCCAACAAGTCAGGAGGGTCGACGCTCGGATGGTACCGCGAGCCGCCAAGAAACTCCCAGGCTTTTCCAACAAGTCAGGAGGGTCGACGCTCGGATGGCACCGCAAGCTTCAAAATCCTCCTCTGTTCCACAGGAGGCTCGGAGCTCAGATGGCACTGCAAGCCCCAAAATCCTCCCCTTTGTTCAACAGGAGGCACCACAAGCCCCAAAATCCTCCCCTTTGTTCAACAGGAGGTTCGGAGCTCGGATGGCACCGCGAGCCCCAAAATCCTTCTCTCTTCAATAGGAGGCTCGATGCTCGGATGGCACCGCGAGTCCCAAAATCCTCCTCTTTTCAACAGCAGGCTCAGATCCCAGATGGCACCACGAGCCCCAAAATTCTTCTCTATTCAACAGGAGGCTCGGGTCTCGGATGGCACCGCGAGCCCCAAAATCCTCCTCTATTCACCAGGAGGCTCGGAGCTCAAATGGCGCCGCGAGCCCCAAAATCCTCCTCTATTCCACAGTAGGCTCGGAGTACGGATGGCACCGCGAGCCCCAAAACCCTTCCCAATTCGATAGGAGGCTTAGAGCTCGGATGGCACCGTGAGCCCCAAAATCCTCCTCTATTCCACAGGAGGCTCGGAGCTCGGATGGCACCGCGAGACCCAAAATCCTCCCCTTTTCGATAGGAGGCTCGGAGCTCAGATGGCACCGCGAGCCCCAAAATCATCTTCTATTTGACAGGAGGCTCGGAGCTTGGATGACACCACGAGCCCCAAAATCCTCCTCTATTCGCAGGAGGCTCGGAGCTCGGATTGCACCGCGAGCCCCAAAATCCTCCTCTATTCGACAGGAGGCTCGGAGCCCGGATTGTACCACGAGCCGCGATGGTCCCCCTTGCTTTTCCAATAAGTGAGGGGGCTCGTCCACCGACCCTCGACGCTCAGCCAAAAGACCCCCTACTCTACAGATCTCGGTGATCCCCCTTACTTTTCCAACAAGTGATGGGGCTCTTCCACCGACCCTCGATGCTCAGCCAAAAGACCCCCTACTCCACAGATCGCGATGATCCCCCTTGCTTTTCCAACAAGTGATGGGGGCTCGTCCACCGACCCTCGACGCTCGGCAAACCGAGCTCCGACTCTTCTGCGCCCGGCACTCCGCATGACTCCAATAGGGGATCCCTTCACCCTACCCCCCTGACCTCTTCTAGAAGATACAGATCTCATTTCTCGCCGTACACACCACCCTACTCTTCCTACAGAGGCAAAGAACCATTCCTACACGACTGGGTCACCCAGCCCTCCCAGAGTGGGGAGCTCCTGATATGGGTCAGATGATGTGGCCCCTCCTGAGCCACATGATCCCCTCAAAGGGCGTTCACCGTCGGATCATCCGGGTCTGCCACCTCAGCCTGAAAACCACCCAGGCCTTCGCCATGTCAGCCCTAAACCACCCCGAGGCCGTGCCACGTCAGTCCTATACCACTTGGGCTTCTGCCATGCCAGGCCCACGGGCAACCGGGTCCAGACCCGGCCCCAAACGGGTCCAGACCAGGTTGGCTTTTTCTATAAATACCAGACCCTCTACCCCTTCCGAAGGTAATCAATCTTTCCCCTCTCAAACTCTAGTTACTGTTACTCTCCTTCCGTAATTGACTAGATCGTCGGAGGGTCTGCCACCGGGACCAACCCCAGTGTTTCTAGACCGAGTGCAGGTACACGAGACCTCTGGATCCGAGCCGAGCCTCCAGATCCAAGCCGGGCATCCAATCTCCACCTCACTCCCGCCTACTCCCGAGTCGTTCCCCCGGCTGAGGGTCGGGCGTACCATCCGTACCAAAGCTTCTGCAAAAATACAAATCGAGAAGAACTCACACCTGGTGCAGCCACCCCAAAAACAAATCGCATCAAGTATCTTATTTATACATCATTATTTTGTCTATTACTTCACTACATGCGAAAGAAAGAAGAATAATTAGATGGAGTTAACAATCTTTTTTTTATATAAAGAATAAACTTCTTAAATTTGAATCTCTAAAAAAAAGTTAGCCACATACCAAAGTTTAAAGAAATAAAAAGGAATCAGTCATTTTGTGAGGAACATTAACTGTTGAATTTTCTCAGTAATTAGTTTGCTGAGAAAAATTAGTGACAATATCAACATTTTCTTACGAATTCTGAACCACTAATTCTTCTGCTGGGGGAAACGCCATAAATCGCGACCAAGATCAATACCAAAATGAGAATGAGGAAGGAAAAGATACTGAGATGTATATACGAACAATCTCCCACTTGGACTAAATACATGACGTTTCAAAGTTATTTAAGACCACACTCTGAACAATCTCCCACTTGGACCAAATGCATAATATTTCAAAGTTATTGTATCTTTACATTGTAAATCAACCTCGGGGGGGGGGGGGGGGGGGGGGGGGGGGGGGGGGGAATAGGGTGATTGTGCGGAATAAAAATAATTCAAATAAAGTGCAGAGTAAATAAAAAGAGTTAAAAAGAGCAAACGCAGATAGTACAAGTGACGCAGCGATGTAACGTGATTCGACCCCCAGGTCTACGTCCACACCTCCTACTTGTAGCAATTCTCCGCCACAAGCATTCCACTATACTCAAAACTCTTGTACAATGATTCTCGGATTCAGGCCGAAAGACTTATTACACCCACATGACTTCTAACACAAGTCCCGTCAATCTCACCGAAGTGGAAGAAAAGAAAAACTCAAGATCCTAAATGATCCTGACTGAAGAATACAAAAATTATCACACACACACTTGGATTGATTATTGAAAGATTAGTTCAGAAGATTTTTCTCAAAAGCAATAGGTAAGGAATACTCAGTGGGTCCGGCCAATTAAATAGATTGGGAAGTGTATCTATCAAAATTAGAAACGATACATTCCGAAAATGTGAACAGCGGAAAGTGCGGTCGACCGCAATCTTGGTGCAGTCGACCGTTCATCTCTCCGACATAAAGTAGAGAGATGAAGGGTCAATAGCTTTTTACGCAACTGAGAGTTGCTGTCAACTACGATCCGGTCGACCGACATGAGGTGCGGTCGACCGGTATCGCGCTGTTCATATCGAATCCACTTTATATTCTTACCAAAAGAACTAATCAATCAATCAATCAATTTTACACAGAATTAAATCTCACAAATATAGAATGATAGCAACTGGTCTTGATAGCTTTCTTGGACATTAATTAATCAACTTTTCTTTTTGAATATCTTCTTCTTTTGCTTAATTTCTCAATCTTTCTTTATTACTTTCCTTCTTTGAATATTCTTGAATCTCTCTTGAATCTCTTATGGATATTATTTGATCCTGAAAATCTGAATAACTCAATTCAAACTTATTAGTATTTATAGACACATTTTGTGTACACCAAACTAGGAGTCAACAATCTCCTCCTTTTGGTATGAACAAAACATACCTTTAAATATTGAAAGTAAAAAAGGTTAAACAATTTGGCATAAGAATACTCCCCATGAATTCAGTACTTCCTGTAACACAGATTTTCATAGGTAAGGAGAGATTTGTAAATACTCCCCCTTAATTTAATATTTCATTAAAAATAAAAACTATTTACTTATGTTTACTTTCACGCATTAATAATACTCATAATATTCTCCCCCTTTTTGGAACACACCAACAGGCGGCAAAAGACAAGTATAAATTACTCCTCACGAAAATTATTTGTAAATGAAAAAAACTTTCATTAAGCATAATAAGAGATATAAAGTTGTGAGAGATATAAATTTTTTTATATAAAAAAAAGGAGGAAAATCTACTTACATGATACCGTTGATAGCGAGACTCTTTGATATACAGGGAGAGTTCTTCATGGTATCATAGATTTGAGATTTTTTCAATACAGATGCGAAGCAAGGATAAGAAGAACGAATTTCAAGAAATTGAGGTTATAGGAAAATTAGTAGAGAAAAAAATTTCAACTTGGAACCAGAAAGAGAACCGGTCGACCGCACGGTCAACCGCAAAACCAATTAGTCAAAAATTTTCCAGAGAGAAAACCGTTCGACCGCACTCCTATTTCATAAACACAACGAATCACTGAGGGTGAACCAGTTTACCGTTTATCTTGTAAAGACCAAAACGTAAAACAGAGGATGAGCAGGTGGACCGCAAATACTGAAAGCCAATATTTTGCAAGTAGGGTGTAAAACAAATTTTACCCGAGAGTAAACCGGTCGACCGTGCAGTCGACCGTACACCCTCACAGGCGTACAGTCACCCGTCCAGTCGACCAAAATGAAATTTCAAGCTGAGATATCAATAACATTTAGTTCTCCTTTCAAAAAATAAAATCGTTTTTTCATCTAAAGATTTGGTAAAAATATCAGCAAGTTGTGAATTAGTAGAAACATATTCAAGAATAATATCTCCTTTTTGAAATGGTCTTTAATAAAGTGATACCGAATATCAATGTGTTTAGTGCAACTGTGTTGATCAAAGTTCTTTGTCATATGAACCGTACTAGTGTTATCACATTTAATTGGAATGTGATCAAAAAATACCTTGTAGTCCTCTAGAGTGTGTTTCATCCAAAGTACCTGCACACAGCAAGATCCTGCGGCAATATATTCAGCTTCGGCAGTTGAGAGAGTTACAGAGCTTTGCTGCTGCTAGTGCTTTTTCTGTCTGTTAAGCTACCGGCATAATCTGCACTAGAGAATCCTACAAGAGAAAATTTTCTATTTTTCGGGTACCGAAGTCCAGTATTTAGTGTGCCATTGAGATATCGAATGATACGCTTAACGGCAACCAAATGCGATTCTTTGGGATACGATTGAAAATGTGCACATAAACAAACACTAAACATAATATCTGGACGAGATGCAATAATATAAAGTAAACTACCAATCATACCTCGATAAGTAGAAATATCAACATTGTTACCAGATTCATCTTTTGAAAGCTTAGTAGTAGTGGCCATAGGTGTTTTGTAAGCATTTGTATTTTCAAGTCCGAACTTTTTGACTAGTTCCTTTGCATACTTGGATTGATTTATAAAGATGTCATCCTTTCTTTGGTGTATTTGAAGCCCAAGAAAATAAGTTATTTCTCCCATCATACTCATTTTGAACTAATCCTGTATTAGCTTTGAGAATTCCTTACAAAGATTTTCATTAGTGGATCCAAATATAATATCATCAACATAAATTTGAACGATTAAAATATCCTTAGAAACATATTTTATAAATAGTGTAGTGTCTACTTTTCCTTTAGAATAACCTATGTGAAGTATAAATGAACTTAGTCATTCATACCAAGCACGAGGAGTTTGCTTCAAACCATATAATATTTTATCAAGACGAAATACATGGTTTGGGTGTGTGGAATTAGTGAATCCCGGTGATTGTGTAACATAAACTTCTTCCGAAATAAAACCATTTAAAAATGCACTTTTAACATCCATTTGAAAGAGAGTAAAATCCATATAAGCAGCAAATGCAAGTAAGATACGAATGGCTTCAAGCCGTGCAACAGGTGCAAAAATTTCATCAAAATCTACACCTTCTTGTTGGTTATAACCTTGTGCAACAAGACATGCCTTATTTCTAGTGATTGAACCGGATTCGTCTAACTTGTTTCTAAACACCCACTTAGTTCCAAGTATAGTTCTATTTTGAGGTCTGGGAACAAGTCTCCATACTTGATTCCGTTCGAATTGATTAAGTTCTTCTTGCATTGCAATGATCCAGTCATTATCTTGCAGGGCCTCCTTAATATTCTTAGGTTCAAGTATGGAAACGAAAGCAGAAAAACACAAATTTTGAGCTTGTGTATGAGTGGTTACCTCTTTTGACATATCGCTTCGTATAAGAGTTGGTGGATGGCTAGACATGATTTTCCATGTGGGACGTCTTTCACTGGTGGAAATTTGATGTTGTACATGTTCATCTTCCATGGCATCAATTTGTTGTGTAGGCATCTCTTCTATTTGCGATTTGGATGCATCTTCATCTTGATGAGATTTTGGATTTTGATCATTCATATTTGGATCTTCTTCAATGTGAACATGTTTCTTTTCAACCCGAACACCTGTCTCATCATCATCAACAATATGCAATATTTTTTTGGTGTGGGGATTAGTTTCATAAAAAATAGCATCAATGGATTCCTGAACTGTGCATCTTTTTTTATTAAATACACGATATGCTTTGCTACTAAGAGAATATCTTAAGAACACACCTTCATCACTTTTACGATCAAAATTTTCCAAATTATCGAGAGTATTTAAAATGAACATTTTACATCTGAAGACGAGAAAGTAGCTTAAGTTGGGAATTTCGACATAATATAGTTCAAAAGGAGTTTTCTCAAGATATTTTCTAATGATTACTTGATTAATTGTATAACATGCTGTATTGATAGCCTCTGCCCAAAATGATTTAGGTAAATCTTTTTCACTAAGCATGGTTTCAGGCCATTTCTCGAAGAGATCGATTTTTCCTTTCAACAACTCCATTTTGTTGGGGAGTGCGAGGACAAGCGAACTCATGTTTTATTCCCTTTTTGTCACAAAATGAGGTGAAAAGTTCGTTTTGAAATTACCATGATCACTACGAATAGTTAAAATGGTGAGGCTTTTCTCATTTTCCACTCTACGACAGAATTTTTAAAATACATACAATGTGTCATCTTTTTTGTGGCAAAAAGGCAACCCAAGAAAATCTACTAAAATCATCAACAATTAAAAAGGCATATCATACACCTCCATTACTATGTGTTCGTGATGGTCCAAAAAGATCCATGTGCAAGAGTTCAAGGGGTCTAGAAGTTGATACCATTTTCTTAGGCTTGTGAGAACTTTTAGTTTGCTTACCGAATTGGCACGACCCACACGGTTTATCTTTCTCAAATTTGATTCTAGGAATCCCCCTCACAAGCTCCTTGGTTACAAGTTTTTTGAGATTTTCCATGGCCGTGTGTCCAAGTCTTCGATGCTATAACCAACCATCATCATTTCTTGCGACAAAGCACCTCATATTTTTCTATGCTAATTCATTAGAATTTATAACATATACATTGTTACACCGGTTAGCGAGAAGTAAACAAGATTTATTGCTATCTAGCACAGTGCATATATTTTTATTAAAATTAACTGTGTAACCTTTATCACATAATTGGCTAACACTAATTAAATTATGTTTTAAACCTCTTACCAATAGAACATCCTCAATGGAGCATGAGGAGCCAAAGTTTATTTTACCTTTACCAATGATTTAACCAGTGCTAATATCTCCAAAGATGATTTCTTTCCCTTTTTTCCTTGACAGTGATGTAAAGTATCTGGTGTCACCTGTCATATGATTTGAGCATCCACTATCAAGGTACCACCGATCTTTAGTCTTGATACGTTGAGTTACCTACATCAAGATTAGTAGGTATAATTTTGCGTGCCCAAGTTTGTGTTGAACCTGCATTTACATCCTTTCTTATCCAGAAAAAGTTAGTGTTTCTTTTTAATGAGCATTTATATGAAATATGTCATAGTCTACAGCAGTAATGACATATGATACGACTATGTCTTGAGTCATGCACACTTGCATGGTTTTGAGTTGGTTTATAATTATGTTGGGATTGTGCAAGTGTGTATGACATGATGATTTAAATTTTTGATGGTACATTGGCTCTTCGTAACCAAGCCCTCGATTATCATGATAGGATCTTGAATTTTTTGTGATAAGGTAACTGGGCCCTTCATATTTTTCCACAGCTTTTTTAAGCTCAGTTACTCTTTTACATAGTTTTTTCCTAGTCATCTCATCGTCTTTTGTATTCCAACGAAGAGTGTCTAGTGTAGCATCAAGAATCCTATTTTGTTCAAGTGCTCAATTACATCCTTCCACTACCTCATCAAATTTCCTTTTGCACTCTTTTAAGTCATCTGTGAGTTTGGCGATATAAACAGGTTTCTCATGAATTTCTCTTAAGTGATCATCATGTGTTGCTAAGGACTCTCGTATTTGTTGTTTTAAAAGTTCATTTTCCTCTAGCAATACATCATGATCTTTTCTAAATGACTCAAATTTTTCCAAGATCAAGGCATTCTTATTTTTTAGTTTTTGATTTTTTGCAATACAAGAGTCATGTGTTTCACTTGGAATTTGTTTATATTGCCTAAGTTCACGACTTAGTTTCTTAGCATAGTCTTTTAAATCATTACAAATGTCTACTAGCTCATCATAAGTGGGTTCTTCGATTACCTTTTCTTGAGATGGTGATTGCACCTCACCATTCCCAAGAGCCATGAAGCCGATCTCATCGTAGCCTTACTCTCCCTCACTTGAATTGGAGTCTAACCATGTTGCTTTCAGTGCCTTCTTTTTCAGACCTGGGTTTGAGCGATAGTAGTCCTTATTCCTGTCTTGTGAGATGGGACAATTTGCACGGATGTGTTCAGGCTTCTTGCACTTATAGCACATATCATCTTTATCTTTCTCCCTTTCTCCTTGGTACCTGCCAAATTTTTTATGTTTGAGGTAATTACAAAATTGCTTAGTTAATAGGGAATGTCCTCGTCTGACTCCTCACGATCTGAATCTGCTTTTGATGGTCAGGATTTTTCTGCTTTTAATGCGATGGTTTTCTCTTCGGTTTTTGGTTCAATCCCGATATTTTGTCTGTATCTTTTGGTTTCCGACATTTCCATCTCGTATGTCTTCAGCTTTCTTTGGAATGTGTAGTAGTTGAAATCCTTTTCTTCGAGGGTCTCCCTCATTGCAGCAGCCTTTACATCCCACTCTGACATGAGACAGCTTATGAGTTTTCCGACCTTTCGGTCATCATCCAACCCCCTACCTAAGCTCTCAAGTTTGTGGGCAATGATATCGAAATGGGCGAGCATTTGATCTACATTTTCCCCTGGCAACATGCGAAACACATCAAACTTATAAAAACATAAATTAACTTTAGCTTTTACCTCAGAAGCGGTTCCTTCATGCCGCTTCAGCATGTTGTTCCAGATCTCGTATGCTGTCTTATAGTTTCATCCGCATCGCATTAGTTCTTTGTTATTCAACCGTACATAGAGAGCCGTCATGGCTTTGAAATTTGCTGTCTTGAGAGCCAACTCTGCTTTTGTGAAAGCTGTCTTTCCGTCGCTGACTGGAATATCTGTTTTATTAATGCACACATTCCATACTTCTTCTCCAAGCATCTATAGAAAATGAAACATACGAACTTTCCAAACATCATATTATTTTCCATCAAAAAATGGTGAGCTTGTAAGGATTGTCCCATTGGATACGAATGGCTCCGATGAGTACAAGTTTTCGACATGAGGGATTTCAGCCATTGGGCCTTTTGCTTAAGCTTTTAAGCTTTTGATAAGCACCTCGCTCTGATACCACTGTAAATCACCCTGGGGGGGATGAATAGGGTGATTGTGCGGAATAAAAGTAATTAAAATAAAGTGCAGAGTAAATAAAAAGAGTTAAGAAGAGAAAACGCAGATAGTACAAGTGACACAGCGATGTAACGTGGTTCGATTCACAGATCTATGTCCACACCTACTACTTGTAGCAATTCTCCGCCACAAGCGTTTCACTATACTCAAAACCCTTGTACAGTGATTCTCGAATTCAGGCCGAGAGACCTATTACACCTACAGAACTTCTAACACAAGTCCCGTCAATCTCACCGAAATGGAAGAAAAGAAAAACTCAAGATCCTAAATGATCCTGACTGAATAATACAAAAATTATCACACACACACACCCAGATTGATAATTGAAAGATTAGTTCAGAAGAATTTTTCTCAGAAGTAATAGGTGAGGAATACTCAGTGGGTTCGACCAATTAAATAGATTGGAAAGTGTATCCATCAAAATTAGAAACGATACATTCCGAAAATGTGAACAGCGGAAAGTGCGGTCGACCGCAATCTTGGTGCAGTCGACCGTTCATCTCTCTAACGTAAAGTAGAGCGATGAAGGGTCGACTGCTTCTTACGCAACTGAGAGTTGCAGTCGACTGCGATGCGGTCGACCGGCATGAGGTGCAGTCGACCGGTATCGCACTGTTCATATTGAATCCACTTTATATTCTTACCAAAATAACTAATCAATCAATCAATTAATTTTACACAGAATTAAATCTCACAAATATAGAATGATAGCAGCTGGTCTTGATAACTTTCTTGGATATTAATCAATCAACTTTTCTTTTTGAATATCTTCTTATTTTGCTTGATTTCTCAATCTTTCTTTATTACTTTCGTTCTTTGAATATTCTTGAATCTCTCTTGAATCTCTTATGGATATTATTTGATCCTAAAAATCTGAATAACTCAATTTGAACTTATTAGTATTTATAGACACATTTTTTGCACACCAAACTAGGAGTCAACATACATCGCATTATCTCTGCCAGTCTTCCAAAACTCATGAAATACCCAAGTATTCACTCTCATGAAAATCACCTCCGCCACTCCACCATGTGGAATGCACAACCAATCCTCTTAGGCTCATGAAGGATGTTCCCTACCAATCGCATAGGGCATAAATAACAGAGAAATAATCTCCGTTGTCGGATTCCGTGTTACAAGACTTCCCAATTTGCAGAATCTCCATTAACACCTGCTATTTTTAAAATATTATTTTTAAAGGTTTATAAATGACTAAAATAATTTTTGGAGAATTTATGAATATTTTCAGAAAAAATTATCTTTTTACACGTGCAAAACACGTGCAAATACTTTCTTGAGAAGTTTGAAAGTCAAGTTTGCTTCATGAAAAATCATTATTTAATATTTGGAATTTATTTAGTATTTTTCCAAATTTTTCTGAAATTAATTGGAACTATTTGCAAATTTTGAGAAAAGAAGGACCTTTTTGCAATTTGTCATTTTTAGGGGTTAAAATGTAAAATGTACTTTCTGGACGTTTTGAACAGTACAGGTTGAGATTTAGGATTATATTTTACTTTTAAATCCTAATTTAAATGAATTTTATTGAATTTCCAAGAATAGAGCTATATATATAAAGTTGTATTTTGAAGGGATTATTTTGCAAAGTGGGTAAAACCCTAAACTCCTTCCCGGATATTTAAAGGGAAATTCGCAGCCATCTTTTGCTGCAAAAACATAAAGCTTTATTATTTTATTGGAGAACTTGGGAGAGGATTTTGGATCTCACAAAGGAAGGGACTTCTTGTCAAGGAATTTCTTCATTTAAGGTGAGTGACATTGTTTTGCTTTATTTTGTTTTGTTATTTTGATTTCGGTGAGTGATTGTTTTGTTTTATTTTGTTTTGTGAGTAATACGAAATTTGTTTTGTGGTTTGATTTATGTGAACGATTGTTGTGTTGTTTGTTTGGCATGTATGTTATTTAGTATTTTGCATGAGAACGATGCAAAGGTTGTTGTTTGTACCATGTATGTGAAATCTAAGAATGTTGAGTAAATCTTGGTTCATAAAATTGTATTGCTAGAAAGCATGTTTAAGATTTGAGTATGGTTATGATCGGATGGGTGAGCATCTGGATCTTGTGTTTACAAATCAGATCTTGGTTATGAGTTGTGAAAGAAATTCAGTATTGAGAAATCCTAATGGAAGAATTAGGAATTTAGAACATGAGAACTTGAGTTTTGAGATATTGGATGTTTTGAGTAATGTATCCGATCTGAGAATACTTTGAGACGGTCGTTTTTATTGAAATACAACTTATTTTAGTAAACAATGATTTCTTTTGGTAAACTCTAATTTTGATTATCATGAACAACCAAAACTATGCAGACTGTAGGCCGACAGTCGACTGGCAGACCTATCAGTCGACTGGCACGACCCAGCTGCTGTAACTTTAGTTTTCTTGAAAATCCGTTCTGGACAGTCGACTTAGACCCTTTTCAGTCGACTGGTACACTTAGGATTTATTTTTCAAAGTTATCGTAGATTTTTCTCTGGTAAGTCGACTTATGACCTTTTAAGTCGACTTATATTCTCTTTTAAGTTGACTTATGACTTTGCAAGTCGACTTATAACACTTAGAATATTTTCTTAAAAGTTTTTTTGAAATTTCTCTCTGGTAAGTCGACTTATGTTTTTATAAGTCAACTTATGATCTGGTAAGTCAACTTATGACTTTTATAAGTCAACTTATATTACTTAACTTATTTTCTTAAAATCATGGATATTTTTTCCTCTGGACAGTCGACTTACTACAGTAATAAGTCGACTGGTACTGATGAGTTTTCATAAACTTGAATGTTCTTCCGAATGATTAGTCTGCAAATATTTTAGTCTATACTTTGTCTTCTGTTAAGCATATGATTTTAAGATATTCAGTTGAGCTATTTATGGTGGAAAGTTGGTTTAGACATTTGAGTTTGAGTCTCTAGAGGATGTGTGTGATCCTAGTATACCGGCGTTGAGTTATTTTGTTGAGACCTGTTGAGGCATTTCAGTTGTTCAGTTTTGAGTTAAGTCCGGTAGGGTACACCAACTCTAGGAGATTCGTTGAGTAATTAAGTAACCCAAAAATAATAAGGACAGGCACTAGTGGTGATATGATGAACGAGAACATGGGTCAAGTACCTCAGTATGGCTTTCGGTGTGGGATTTAATCTCCGGAATTATCACGGTAGATTACTTGTGGTGTGGAATATATCTCCGGAATTATCACGGTAGATTACTTGTGGTGTGGGATTTATCTTCGGAATTATCACGGTAATTACTTGTAGTGTGGGATTGATCTCCGGAATTATCGGAGTCGAGGCGACGCACATGTGGTATTCGTGTGATGATGTGTCAATGTTTCGGTGTGGGATGGTCTCCGGAATTATCCAGGTAAACTACCTGCGATGTGGGATTCATCTCCGGAATTATCGGGGCATGGGCTAATACTCACAGTTTATCTTTATCTCGTAGTAGTCATCGTGTTAGGATTAGTTGCATAGCGGGGATTGAACCCTATAATGTGGAGACGTTAAGGGCTTGCACCGAACCTATGTAGAGTGGGATGCATAGACTTCGACAAGTACGCATTAGAGAGTCCGCATATAGAATTTGTGTTTCTTGACTCGGTTTTATGCATGTGGCTTTCCTGTTTTCTACACTTGACACTTGGTTTAGTATCACTTTTTTTGATGTAAGCGGATAGAGTCAACCGACTCCAGCCCGATCAAAAAATATATTGATAATACGATAAAAATCTGTACAAGCCACTAATCAGGGGTTTTACAAGAAGTAAAACAAAACGTCAGCCGACTAACAAGACACTGACCACAAATTAATACAGGAGACGATTAAAAACTAGAGACTATACAACAGGAAGTGAAATATTAAATAGCATAAGAGGCGGGCTGGTCGGGGAACGACAATGCGACAAAACACCGAGACTCCACACCATCAGCGCTAGCATCCATCGCGGCAGGAAGAAGAGGCGCTTGCGCACAGCCGGATGAGGACCGTGGTCCGATAACAAGGGAGCCGTGAGAGCGACAAAGCACCGAACGAAGGATGTAGATCCACCAGAAAAACGCATGGCACCACCGGATTAGGGGGATAGCTACCGAGGTCGAATCACTAAATAGGGCCACAATCTGCGATAAAGGACCTAGAGCCAAAGACTCTGGGCCTTCAGCACAAAACAAAAGAAGGCACCATGACTAAAGAGCCAAGAGAAGCTCAGAGGAAGAAAAAATAAAAGTCCATAAATCCAGGACAAAGGCTACAAACAACCACCCAAAGACCAATCCAGAATGCCCAGTGAGTGCAATAGCAAGACAAAAAAACTAAAGCCCAGATTAAAAAAAACGATCTGAAACGAAACACAGAAAGCAAAACACAGCCATCGCAACCCACATAAAGCATACAGCACATAAATGTACACAAAGGAGGGGAGGGATCCCTCTATGAAACAACAGTCAGTAACCAACAATACCACGAGACCTTAGGGTGGCGAGAGACAGCTAGGAACACAAGTCAAGGAGATAGAACGCTATAAAACCATCGCGCGCTCACCCTCCTAACTTGTAACCACATTCCACAAAAATGAAAGAAAATACAAAGAGAAACTACAGTAGCAATAACAAAAGTGCTGCCTTGAGGCTAAAGCACTAACAGAAAAGAGGATCCCTGACCAAAACCCATGAGCCAAACAAAAAGAATTCGCTAGCGGCGCGAGCGGAAACAAACCAGGAACCAAAAGCTTCAGCGAACCCTCAGAGATAGGCCAAAGTACCAGACACTTAAACCTGCATTAGAATCAGCATAAAGGCAAAGAAACAGTGAATAGATGAACGATAATATACACTCTGACTGCAAAGCAGTTTAATAGAAAACCTTAACTCAAAAGCCGAAAACAAACAAACCATAAACAAAGACAAGAAACACTCATAATGCATTTAGACTTGAGAGAACAGTAAGGGATTCATCCAAACGATGATAGAAATAAGACTGTCGACTATCGGCTTTCAACTGCGAAGTCCAAAATTTAAAAAGAAATGAAAGTTCTGCTATAAGTGAATGGATAGGGGAGGCTCTGTGCGCGAACAATCTACGGTTCCTTTCCATCCAGACTATCCAAATAATAATATGGACGGAAAGGTTCCAAGCCTTGATGTATATAGGGGGCACAGCGGGGGATTTCCAGCAGGAGAGAAGGTTAGATGGTAAGGCTGGGTTAACCAATGCGAGAGCAACAACTTTCCAAAGAGGAGAGATGAAAGAGCAATCAACAAAGAGGTGATTAGCGTCTTCCGAGGCACTTAAGCATAAGGGACAGAGTTGACCCCACGCTAAGTTCCTGTTGTTGAGCACCTGAACAGTGAGGAGCTTGTTATGGAAGGCCAACCAAGAATTAATTTTAACCTTGAGAGGGACACAGGATTTCCAGATAAAATCTGCTGAGGGGGAAACGATGCCTCGGAAATTGAGAAACTTGTAGAAAGACTTAACTGTGAAAAATCCCGAGACGTTCCATCGCCAAGCAATGTCTTCCGATTGTTTCCACTCGTAGTGATTGAGTGATGCAATCAGGTGATGCAGATCAGCTATCAGAGGAGGAGTTAGCTGGATAAAAAAGGGATATGCCAACTCCTAGAGGATTGAGTCCAAACGAAGGATTCCTCGACAGTGGCATTCGGGCAGGCAGCATAACTGAAAAGAGAGGGGTATGCTGTGGAGAGGGAAGTGTTGCCTAACCAAAGATCGGTCCAGAGTTTGGTTCTAGACCCGTCAGCACAAAGCCTAGAGATGCTAGACTGGAAAGTAGGAGCAGCTTTCCAAACCCCTTTCCAGAAAGGGGAAGCAAAGCGATGGATAGGGGCATTGAATTGCCACCAAGGAGTGGAAGAATAATTAGACTCCTTGATGCATTGAACCCATGATAAATGAGGAGATTTATGAAATCTCCATAACCATTTACCTAAGAGAGCGAGGTTATGGTCACGAAGATTCAAAACCCCCAGTCCACCATTTGCTTTCGAAGAACAGATGATGTCCCAATTGCACAAATGCGAGCCCTGCTTGTAAAGAGCCGCACCAGTCCAAAAGAAATTGCTACGAATCTGATCGATCCTTTTGAGGACCCAGGAAGGGAAGAAATAGAATGACATCATATATAGAGGAATAGCAGAAATAACCGAGTTAAGAAGAATTAATCTTCCTCCTCGGGATAACAATTTACCCGTCCAAACATTGAGCCTAGATTCGATTTTATCAATAACAGGGAACCAGTCCGATCTGTGGAGTTTTCCCCATCTCAGGGGGATGCCCAGGTAAGAGATGGGGAAGGAAGCAATACGGCAGTTAAAAAATTGTGAGACTTCGTGATGGGGATTATCATCCCCACCGAGCCAATACACAGAAGATTTGTTAAAATTGATGGCAAGACCAGAAGCCTGTTCAAAGCAGTAAAGCAAAAGTTTTAGGTTGCGCAATGAGGTGCGCTCAGGTTTGGTGAAAATAATGGTATCATCTGCATATTGCAAGTTGAGGATACCATCAAAATTATGAGAACGGCCGATGCCTTCGATGACTTGGGCTTCGCGAGCGTTGCGAAGCAGCCTGCTAAAAACGTCAGCAACCAGAGAAAAAAGGAGGGATGAGAGTGGGTCTCCCTGGCGGAGACCACGCTTGACTTTAAATTTATGGCCTTCAGAACCGTTGATAAGGATAGAAGATGTGCCAGAGTTTAAACTGGATTTAACCCATCCAATCCATTTCGGGCCAAATCCACGATTCGCCAAAATGTCAAGGAGAAAGTCCCAATTAACATTATCGTAAGCTTTTTGGAAATCAAGCTTAAGAAGGATACCTTCTAATTTGTGGTGATGACAAAGCATAATAATCTCTTGAGCAGTAGCGACACTGTCAAGAATAAAGCGCTCTTTGATAAAACCTGACTGGGCAGGGTCTATCAGAGGCGGGATAATAGCACTAAGCCTAGTAGCCAGAACTTTCATAATAATTTTGAACGAAGTGTTAATAAGGCTAATGGGCCTAAACTCTGTAACTGCATTGGCACCCGGCACTTTTGGGATGAGAACGATGTGGGCATAATTGATGCGATCAAAAGAAAGGGAGCCTTGATGCAGATCTTGGAAAAGATCGAACAGATCATCCTTAATCCAAGACCATAATTTTTGGAAAAAGAAAGCCGGGAAACCGTCAGGACCTGGCGCTGAATCGCTTTTTAAAGCAAAAACAGCCGCCTTAATCTCGTCCAAAGTATCACTTGTTGTTTACATTTCTTACTACTTCATATTTTATGTATTTTGATTCACTACATGTTGTTTAAGAATCCTTGCTTAATGATTATTTATGTTGTTTGTTTGTTCTTATGTCACTCACATCATTTATGGCTGACCCCTTTAGTTTTGGGGGTTATAGATCATCTCTAGCCTCATGTGTTGCAGGTTGTTGCTTAGAGTTGGGAGGTTTGGATGCTTGAGATAGTTTTGAGATAAATTGGTTTAATGGAGTTTTGTGTAAAATTGTAAAAAAACAGTGTTGTGATTAAAGGAAAGTTATGTTTTGAGATATTTTGTATTCCGCTGTGCTATGTAAATGATTATTGTAATGAAAGTTGGAAAAATTTTATTGGTGTTGGTTGTGTTTAATGTTACATTGAAGTTGATGCTGGGATTGTGCCACGTATTTTCTAAGATATTATATTAGAAATTCGGGGTGCTACAACACCGGACATGGTTCAAAGCCTCTCAATGCACCCTCTGCACTAGAAGTCTCCATGGACGACACCTCCACAATATCCGTACACTGCTCAACCCCTACAACTTCATTTCGGTTACACTTACCGACATCACCCCGCATATCGATATCAGTGCTCTTTACCTCACAAGAGCAACTTGAAGCTTCTCCTGCCATATCACAAAGAACCCTCACCGCAGTAACGTCTTACTCTCTAGGATCGCTCTCATGGCCGGCAGCTTCCACTAAATGTGTAATCTTCTCAGAGAATCCACCCCACGACTGAAAGAAATCGATTGCACCTCACACAACCTACTACTCGATCCTGGCTAAGAGTCAACTACATGAGAAACACCCTTCATGTCTTTAAGCAAATATAGCGTTCTCTCACGCTTCCCTCTTGCTATCATCCTTAAACCTGCAACTATAAACTACTCCCCACTACCAAGTATAGTAGAGAAGCCCTCTTTTTCTGGCCTTCCTACCGAGATAAGATTTTTCTTCAAGTTTGGAACATGTCTTGTCTCCCACAAGATAAAACTCTGATTATCACTAGCTTTCACGCGAACAGTAAAAACACCACTTATAGGACCCTTACCTATGATCACATCTCCGAAAGAACCCTCTATATAGTCCTCAAACACCTCCCTCCTCAAAGTGCAATGAAAATAACCTTCCGAATCAATACAACAATCTCGTGTGTCCAACTCTACCCTAGCTGACATGCATAACTCACCATTTTCAATGGCCACCACATTGACTTCCTTTGGTTTTTCCTGCTTCTTCTTCATAAAGGCCTTACAACTGCGGATCATGTGACCCTGCTTGTGGCAATGCCAATACTCAAGTCCACGTATCTTATTGCTGTCATCAGATCCACTCTTAGACGAACTAATCTGATACTTTCTTCGTTGACTGCTCTTAGATCTGCAACGTATCTTCTCAACTTACAGTGCAGAGTCCTTAGAAGAAGATATCCTCCGTTTCTCACCCTTCTCATCTCCTTGTTCAGAATGTTACACTACAACATATATGGCATTTGACAACATTCATAAAATTATATAGAAAGTCTATGACAGCATTTTCAAAATGTTGTCAAAGCCCCCGCTATAATATCTTTATAGCGTTCTGTTAAAACACTATCCTTTTTATAGTATTTCGGAAACGCTGTCAATTTATAGCGTTTCGGAAACAATGTCTTTTTTATAGCATTTTGAAAACGCTATCTTTTGACAACGTTCTGAAAACGCTATAAAAAAGATAGCATTTTCAAAACGCTATAAAAAATACTGCATTTTCAAAACGCTATCTTTTGACAGCATTTTCAAAACACCATTGTAAAATTCAGTGTTTTGAAAACACATTCAAACATACAACTTTTTGAAAAAGCTGTCTTTTGACACTGTTATGAAAGCGGTGTTTTTTTTACAGTGTTTTAGGAACGTTATATTTTTTTTTACCTGCATACCAAAAGAATTCTCCGGATGCAAATAAAAATTGGTATATAGAAAAAGCTAACACACCATTGAAACTTTAATAGTTTTGAAAATTCGTTTACAAGTATATTAAAACCTAGCATCATAAAAAAAGTCGTACAATAAACTTGAATGTACAATAGTTACTACAAAATATAGAGTCACAATGCTTTAGCATAAAAAAGACATTCAAAAGACACTCAAAATATAGTCCCAGTGCTGCAACATGGTCAGAGATGCTATGACGGTTCTTGGGCATCATTGATGTAGCCCTGTCATTGTCTTAATGTCGTGCCAGTGGCAGTTGATTATGCAAAATGGAAAATTTGAAGTAGGAAGTATATTTGGAAATACTAAATTTCTAGTAAAACTGATTTGCAAACTGAACTTGAAGGTTCTTACACTCTCCGTCTTCATTTAGACAAATGTTAAAAGGAAAGACGTTAGAAAATGTAGGGTAATGAGTAAGTGCTTCTGGTGTATATAGAATACATGTGAGTTACAGAGAGAGTTTAGTAAAGATTTTTTTGAAGAAAAAAAACCAGAAGAAGAGCAAATGTTCAAGGAGAGCAGGTTTGCAAAAGTTCAGCTAAAGCAGGTCATGCAAAAACATCGAGCAAACACTATTTTTGAGGTTTCGCCAATGTAAATTGATTTTGCAGAAATTATAATTATTGTAGCCATGTAGCAACACCTAATAGTTTTGGATAGTTGGAATGATAATGCGAATTTTGATCGAATGTAATAATTTTTAGAATTATAGCACTTCTGCAGGTTTGCAGAAGTTAATTATAATGTCCCTGTGTTTCGCAAATGATGATAATTTATGTAAGTAGTTAGCAAAGAACTTTCGGATCTACAGAACGTTTATGATAATTTTAGTGTTCAGAAAAGTTTTGAAAGAGTTGGTGCATACCTCTTGATCTCTTCAATGCAATTATGTATAGTAACCTCTGTTAAGTAGCTTACAACATGCACATGACATCCAAAGTTAGGTACAGGCTGGATATTAATTTCAGTAATACTAGTTAATTTACTTCAAATCTACCAAACTAATTAAATTAACTAATTAACTCATACTCAAATCATGCCACCATTTGTCATTCAGCATTCACAAGATATTGGCTTTAGGTCAATTGTCGGGATCAATCCCAAAGATTTGTGAACAAAAACGGTTGAATGGCACAATATTCAACATATATATATATATGTATACGAAAGAGACTGATTCCAACAATTGACCTAAAGCCTTGTTGTGTGTATTTGAGGCCACACTTTCTAACATGCATGTACTGAAATATTTCTTCATCTTCAAATATGATAACATTCTTTCGCATTGACACATACATTTTGAAACTACAAAAGAAAATATTTATTAAGATATTGTTCTCCGGAGTGAATACATTTTTTAAAAAATTTTAATGAAGGGCTACAGGTAAATACATCTCCGGTGTGCATACATTTGTTACAAAGTACGAGGTCAACAAAAACATGAGAGGTATACGTATATATATAGCTATTTATTTATAGCCCCAGAGAGGGGTTTGCGTCGCTGGTAACAGAGTTGGTAGATACTCTAATAATATAATTTACATCCGATTCCATATTCATATTTTCCGTATTAAAGATGTCTTACTCACATATGAGATCTTCCTATTCTAAACTGGGACACACAGAGAACTTCTGGAATGTTTTAAGAGAGATCTGAATACCTAGATGCATGAACATGCGAGACTAAGTTGAAGGACAAAGTTAATGTCTATTTAGTGTTGATGTTTGCATGAACAAATCCAACAGATCTATAACATTCATTCCTTAATATATGTTCTGTGAAGCATATGACAAACTCATTTTTCTTACCTATCGTACTTCAATTTACTCAGGTTCTGATTGCACATAAATTTGGGTTTTATATTCAAATATTGTCATCGAGTTAACTAATCGGGAACATATATTCATAATTTTCCAAGCAAGTTGCAATCAAACTACCTGTACCAATAGCATGTGAGGAAGAGGGTTTTATGTACGAAGTTGAGCTTCTAACCACCTGTTCACTAGTTTTGGTTGTTGAGGAATGGAGGTTAGATACGCATGTGAAGAGAATGGTACAGGCTAAACTTTAAAAAAAAAAAAAAAAAAAAAAAATTTAAAAACAAAACTACATAATTTATGCAGAAAATTGCCTTGAACTTTTTTATGTGCAAAAAATCTCACTAAAGTATGTTTTCAAAAAACTGATTTCCGACAATGTGAGCTTTCTGTTAATTTTTTTACATAACATAAAAGTTAAGTAAGATTTTTTGACAATAATGAAAAAGATGCATGATGTTTTCTAAACCACCTTGCAAAACTGATTGGGGGTAATCTAATACAAGCAGGAAGTTAGATGTGGTTTTTTTGATAAAACCCGGAAGGAATTTTTGAAAACATACTTTAGAGGTGTTTTTTGTGCAAAAAATTATTTTAGACGGTTTTCTGCAGAAAATGTATAGTTGAAGGGGTTTCTTAAAATTTAGATAAAGAAATGGGAGGTAGGGGCTTCTTTTTGCCAGATGCGCAAAAAAAAAAAATTTAAGACGGTTGAAAAGGATAGTTCAAGGGTTTTTTTAAAATTTAGATAAAGGAATGAGAGGTAGGGGTTTATTTTTGCCAGATAGCTTCATCTTATTATTCAATTTTGTTATATTTAGCCAATGGTATATAAAGGAATGGGAGGTAGTTGCCAGATAGCTTCATCTTATTCAAGTTTGTTCTATTCTCTTCTCCATCTTTACTTTATTAACTTGAGCAGTGTCACTGTTTCAGTAAATGCAATCCTGCTAGTTTTGTTAGTCAAATCAAACTTAATTTTGCGCGAGAGTTAGTGAGTGGGTTTTAGAGAGAAACTGAGAGAAATGGCGAGGAAGAAGAATAATAATAGCCAAAAGAGTAGCCGAGTGAAGATGGTAGTGGAGGTGAATAAGGGAGCTTGGACTGCTCAAGAGGATCAAAAGCTAGTGAATTATGTTGTTGTTCACGGTGACAGGAATTGGAGATCTCTTCCTCTCAATGCTGGTATCGTTGCATTTAATATTGTTTTCGGTACTAACTTTAAGTATATACATTTTCTGGTACGTGTATATATATGTATGATTTTCTAAATGGATATAGAATTATGAAAGTTAGGGGCAGTTTGGTACATGGATTGGAAGATTCTCAGGAACAAGAGGATTTCCGAGAATGTGAGGGTAGGAATGAAAATTTTTGGGAATATTGCATTATCACGTTTGGTATAGTACATTGCATTTTCGGGAATTCTTTATAATTGTATTTTTTTGGTTATTTTATTGTTTATTATGGAAATCTCATTAGAATCCTCAAATCCCATGATTTTAGGGGGAGATTTTTTCCTTTTTTTTGTTACGTTATTGTTTATTATGGAAATCCTCATAGGAATTCTCAAATCCTATGGTTTTTTTAGGGAAATTGAAAGTCTTCCAAACTAAGGATTTTAATTTCCATGGGAATCTGTCATTCCTTCCAAAACTATACTTGCTGCATACCAAACAAGGTAATCTAAGGGGGGAATCTGAGATTCTCTGGCACATTCCCACACGTACCAAACACTACTAAGATCCTTTTGGTTAATTGAGCACATCTTGTTTGCACAAGAAAATTATTATATCGTTAACTTTGAGTTTGTAAAAATCTTATTGCTTTACAAAAGTTGTACTGTTAGTGTATATATCCAGATACGAAGTTTAGTTAATTATGTTATATCCAAGCTTGGGATAAATCAAAAAGGAAAAATAGTATTAGGTTAAAATCGCGGAATTGAATAGTTACCCAACAACTCATTATTCTTGGATGAATTTGACAAAATAAAACAGATTTACAACAAGTAGAAAAGTAGTATAAAATAGAACAAGGAATTAATTTTCGGAGCCAACATTCAATTAGATTTGCCTCTTAGTCTCTCTTTCTCTTTCCCTCTTATTACAATAATCTATCAATTAAATAGCTAGTTCTTAATTTTTTTCTATTGGCATTTATTTGACTTAATTTCATGGATACAATCTAGCTATTCTCATGTATTTATAGTCTTTGACTTAGTGGCCAACTAAACTTAACACTCAAGTTAAATATATTTTCCCAATCAAATTATGAATAAATCTCTAACAAATATCCCAAGATAATTACAGAAGATTTCATCAATTATTTCAAGGGTCAATTCCACACGGGTCACCAACAAATGTGGAAATTCCATAAACCTCATTCACAAATTGATAATTCCATATAACTCACTAACTTGCTAATCTCACTCTTCTTATGTTAAATTTTATCACGAGTTTAAAAATAACTATTTTGCCCTCTATTAAAATTAAGGGTTAGGGTTGAGGGTTAATGCTATTTCTAAAATTAAAAGTTAAAAATGACTATTTTGCCATTTTTAAAATCCTAACCTTAACTCTAAAATAATCCTAACGCTAAACCATACACCCTAAACCCTAAACCGTAAATCCCTAAGCCTAATCCTAAAAGAAGGACAAAATAGCTATTTTTAAACTCAGGGTAAGATTTAAAATAAGTAGAGTGATAATAAAAAAAAAAAAACTTTCTAGATATTATATGGAAATATTAATTTTTGAATGAGGTATATAGAATTTCTATATTTGTTAGAGCATCCACAGTCGTTTTCTAAAATTCCCATATTTCCAAATTATAGCAAACGAATACAAAAGAGACGCTGCAGTCGTTTTTCAAATTCCCATATTTTGGCAAACTTGCTATTTCCATTTCTCAAATATGAGAAACGATCTGAGCATTCTCAAATTATAAAGGATGGGGTATGATACCCCGTCTCTTCGATTTAATTATTTTTTAATCCTATCGGACGGAGGATCATATACCGTCTCTCCTATTTTCTTAATTTTTTTTTTTAAAAGGTCGGACGGGGAATGATACCCCGGACGGGGTATCAAACCCCGTCTCTCCCTTTTTTTTATTTGTTCTTTTTTTTTTTTAATAAAACGAACGCTCAGGATTGAGCGATAGAAAAAACAAAAAAAAAAGGTGGGACGGGGACACATACCCCCCCCCCCCCCCCCCCCCCGTCCGGGGTATGATACCCGTCCATATAAGAAGGAGCATTTAATGCTGTGCAGGATATTAATTAGGAGTAGTTTTAGTATATTAATTAGGTTTAGTTAGTATATTAATTAGGTTTAGTTATTTTTATATTATTTAATTTAGTTAATTAATATAGTTTAATAGTTAATAAGTAATTATTTTTTTTTAATTTATTTGAAACGATCGGACGGGGTATGATACCCGTCTCTCTAAAAAATAGAAAAAATATAGCAAACGACGACTGCAGTGAACGATCGTATTTGCTATTACTGTAGCTGCCATATTATAGTAAATGAGAAAAACGACTGTGGATGCTCTTAGTGACCCCATGTGGGGAAAATGCTTATTCCAAATATAGAAAGATATAAATTTAAAAGAAAAGAACCACAGAATAAATGTTCTAAATTTTAGATAAATATTCTCTAAAATTTGAGGCATATTTCCGACAAATAGTACCATGTCTGATGTGCGCATTAACGATATCCAACAAAATAGTACATGTTATGATATCTGATTAGATTCTGATGTTTGTATTTTATATAATGAAGACACCAGCTAGCTAATTGTCTGAAAAGTTAAACAGGGCTAAAAAGATGCGGGAAGAGTTGCAGGTTGAGGTGGCTGAACTATCTTAGGCCTGGAATCAAGAGAGGGAATATCACTGAGGAGGAAGAAGACCTCATAATTCGACTTCATAATTTGCTTGGAAATCGGTAATTAATTAGTGAAACTGGCTATCTATTACAACTATGTTTTAGAGCTTATATGTGAATGGTACCAATATTTTTTATGTGTAATAATATTCAAGAGCACCTTTGTGGAAAATATACCAAAAATCTTACTTCCCTTATTTGATTGAAGAGCATAAAATGTTCATATTTTTGGGAAACCATTAGCACTGGTAACGGGACGGGTCGGATCGGGTAGCTCAATACCCGGATCCGGACCCGGTCATTGACGGGTCCAAATACTGGACCCGGACTCAGACCCATGAAATTCAGGTCCGGGTCCGGGTCCGGTTCCCCACAAGAAATGTTACCCGTTCGCTTTTGGATCCGGGTCCGGGTCCGGGTCCTATTTTTAATCACGGGTCCGATTCGGTTCTGGATCTTTAAAGTATAACACAATATTACATAATACGACTCGTGACTGCCATAATCAGTAAGTGCCACTCACTAACTCAAAATTAGTCAGGTAAAGAGGTAAAGATTAATCAGTACTGAGTGCTAGTGGCACCTGCCTTCTCTCTGATATACATTCAAAATGATATGTATTGGATACTTGAGAGACTAATTTTATTCTCAAACAGTTCTCATTTAATAGGGTGAAACTAATTTGGCTCTCTGTTGCTTCACAAATGTAATTTTGGCATTCATTGCACAAGCAGTTTCTTTCAATTTCATATTAGAAGTACATGGTTTTGAAATTCTATTAGAATAACAACTTGTCTATTTCAGGTATCATCTATACAGATTCTCAAACTAATAAATCTATTCCTTATGCTTATTGCACTTTGCACTGCCTACTTGAAAGCAGAATGAGTTTTGCACCTCAATAAATCTTAGGATTACATCACTATAGTTGGTTAACATATTTGGTACCAGAGCATTTATGGTTCGAAGTTATATTATTCCCCTCTACATCATTTATATACTAAAGTATCTAAACGGGGCTCATGGGTTAATTGTAAGTAAGCCCCCAATTTAGGTAGATTCGGCAAATAATTGGTGAGCAGAAACTAAGATTTCGTTTTCCTTAAAAGATTTTGGGAGCGCAGGAAGTTGAAAAAATAAACTTTAAGATGGTTATTTGTGCTACTTAAAATTAGGGGTACCGATTTTGATATACTGACTAATTTATGAGTCAGTGATTGGCAATCTATTTTTGATATACTGAGTGGCACTGATAACGGGTAACGGGTCGGGTCCGGGTCGGGTCCGCTTCGTTTATTGATTAATTCTCTATTGCGGGTTCGGGTCCGGGTCCAGGTCGGTTCGATTTTTAGGGGACCCAGACCCGAACCGAAATGTCAACGGGTAGTTATTTAGGACCCATACTCTACCCAAATTAGATCGGGTCGGTTCCGATCCAACGCCGGGTCCGGGTCGGGTCCGGGTCGGGTCCGGGTTTCGGGTTTTAGTACCAATGCTAGAAACCATTACTGTTTTAAATTTCCTTCGATACGGCCGAAATTTCGTTTTTGCTAGTTTTCCGATGCGAAATCACATATTTTATATTCTACATCGTTTTAAACCGAAATGTGTAGATTTCAGCCAAAATTGTCAAAATATCAACCGAAATATTGCCGAAATTAGCAAAATATCAGGCGAAATAGACACAAATTATTGTGAATATATTTTAAAAATTGTTAGACTTTTTTTGCATATATGTCTTTCAATATAGGACCTTAAGCTAAATATTGTGAGGATTTCGTATCGCTATTGTTTATATATATGCAAAGTCTAGTAAGTTTATTAACTAATACATTTTTTCTAATCAATACAAATTCAATTTAGTTATATACTTATATTACATTCTCTTCTATATTATTGTTAAATTATGCGAAGATTTACCATAATTGATTCATATTATTAGTTACATTATACAGTATTGACATGTAGAACATATAATATCTTATTTAGTAACAATTTTTTTAAATTTTATTGAGCATAGGAAATGAACATCCGATATGATCACATTTTTCCGAGATATCCGATTCGAGACGAAACACCCCCTACCGAGACGAATTCAAAATCCGAAATTTAAAACCATGGAAACCATTAGTCTTGCATGTAACTGCGAGATGCAGAGAAGAAGAACAAAAGAATCACAAGTTCGATCTTTGGTTTATGTGCATATTTAACCAAAAGATTAAAAATGATTTTACCAGTACTTTATACGAACGATAACTTGTATAATGTTGGAACATAACATGGGAGATTAATTTGTTTTGCAGGTGGTCGCTGATAGCGGGAAGAATTCCAGGTCGAACTGATAACGAGATAAAGAACCACTGGAATACTCGGTTGAGAAGGCGGTCCTTAACTATACAAGATCTCAACCTTAAGCTCCGTAATTATGCAACGCCTCCCACCCCCACCAACCTTGATATCACCACCCCACCTTTAACAACTACTTCCGTGCCCCTTAATGATCGGTCAATCCCAGCAGACCCAATCCTGACGAGCAGTACTAGTAATACTCCAAACGATGATGCTCAAACCCAGTGCTTCGGGTTGCCTGATTCAGACTTCAACTTTGAACAACTACTAAATTGTAGTAGTGATGAGTTAGGGTTAATGGATGAGTACCGCATTAACGACGACAGCTTTAATAACGATGGGTGTTTGTATTCCTCTGAACAGTTGAGGGGCCTTCACAACTCCGACCTTGATGATTTGGACCAGTTCTTAAATTGCCAGGACCATGGGCTTTGTTTCTCTGACAGTTAGTTAGACATAGTGAAGAAATGGACAGCGACGAAGAAGAATCGGGGAGGAGCAAGTGGTCATAAGTTCAATATTTAGTCCTCGCAAAAATTGTACCTATTGTATGGGAGAATTTATATATTAATTAGTTTGTTACCGATTTGAAATCAATGCATAAGTAATACTTATGTGATTACTACTATATATTGCTTTCCCATGTATCTGTGGTGCACGAGTCTCATATTGTAGAGCAATATCCTGAAATAATTGAATGTGTACGATTATGATGAGTGTCAGGAAATAATGTGTATGTTAGATATTGTATTATATAGTCTCATATTGGTTATATATGAGTTTAATATTTGGTTCTCTCCTATATATATAGAAGTTATTGTACTCAGTTATAATCAATTCTCAATTCAATAATATTTTCCAACATCTCTATTAACCTTATCGTGGTATCAGAGCCCTAACTCTAAATTCCTTTCTTCCTCACTAATCACTAACTCTAATCACACAAATTTACTTCTTCTCAACAACAAACAACAACTTCGGCGACAATAACTCCGACGACATCATCATCATCGTCATCATCGTCATCATAAGAAGTATTTGTAGGGTTATATGATTAGACAGAAATAAATTTATTTATTTGTCATTTCATTAATAGAGCAATTTTTGGTTTATTCACAACTTTTTAAATTCTCATCATAATCATTATGGGGTTCCTCAAACCATAAACTTATAGGGAAAAATTGGATGACTAATCTTATGGTTACAATTTTCGTTGGGAAAATTTGCTCCCACTAACTAGCGGAAAACCCATTAATTTTCTTAGACTTGATATGTTAAATTAACATCCGATTTCTTTGGCCTCCCATACTTAATGATAAATATCCGTTGGGAAGTTTACCATTATTTATTGGTCGAGTGTGCACCATTATCAAGAATCTAAAATTAATTGCATGAATTAAGTTCTCGATGGGAGAATCCCTTTTCATGCTACCAATTGATATTCTAACTTAAAGAAAATAACACTTATAGTTCATGTTAAGTACCCTCCGTTAGGGAGCTTCACAAATGAAGACGATGTACCGTTTTAATACTATTGAGAATAGATAATGGAAGGTCATGGGTTTTATTAAGAACCCTCTCCCACTCGATATTTATATATGAGAAAATTAAAAGACATATCTATTTTTGGCTCAATTAACATTCAATGCAATTTAAAACAGAAATATCAACAAAAATAAAACGTTCATCCCCCAACCAAATACATGTCCAGAACAATATTTAGTTGTATCCCTGCAATAGAGAGAGATCTAGTCTTCATGTCCTCTTTCTTTGTTTTGTCTTTGCTCCATCAACATTTACAAAATTTAAACTACAGGAGGTTTATATTAAATTACAATAAAACTACCTCAACATAAGAAGGTTTACATCACAGAACAACAGAATAAAAAATAACAAGTTTTGGTCGTGGGGGGATTCTCACAAACATACACATACATCGACAGGCAGTATAATAATGTAACGCAGCGGAAAACAAAATTATACAATCCTTTAATTATAACTGTTTCTACCAATATCATCTAAGATCTCAAAATATCAAGTTAATATCAATAAAAAAAATCTAACAATCATGAATAATTATTAGATCCAAACTTATATTTTTAAAAAAATTGAGATCTAAATTATTGGTATAGTTAATAATAAAAAAAAAATCAAAACAATTTAGATCATAAAACCATATGAACAGAATCATAAAACTAAACGGTGTATACACTTTATGATCTAAATTATTAACAGTAAGGGTGGGAGTACAGCGGCTTGACTCCCCATCAAAAAAAAAATCTCAATGGATCTGGAGTACGGGGCGCTGGTCATATTCTAGTTCTGCATACAATCTCATATAATGGATGATTTACATTCAATGCTTAAATTGAAAACTTCCAAAAGTATTTGTATGACCAATAATCTAGATCTGATGATTGATGTAACATTCAATGCTTAAAATGAAAACATACAAATGTATGTGTATGACCAAAATATCTCTGGGTCTGGAGTACGACGGCTGTACTCAATTTATTATTATTATTATTTTAAATTTAAGAATCAATTAAAAGATTGATTAAAAATAGATCAAAGTGGCTCTGATATCACTGTTGGGATTTTGTTCTTTTCTATTTCTAAGATCACAATGATCTAATACTTAATCTAATTTCAAATAAAATAAAAAAATTAGAAATCAATAAATATTACCTTCAAGCTTTGATTTCTTGTTACTCTTCCTCCTTCAATTCTAACTCTAGTTCTTCCTCTCATTTTCTTCTATATCTTGTTGGGAGGCATAAGAGAAACAGCTAGGTTTTAGCTTTGCTCTCATATTTATAGAGGAGATGAAAGCCTACGGTTAGAAACTTTAGGAAATCATAGTTGGAATAAAATTACAATACTGTCCACTATTTATTTGTATTTTGCTTCCTAACTAAAATCTGCATTATTATTAGACCCTGTCACAATATAGTTCTACAAGACACCCCTCCTTTACCGATATTCACAAATGCACCATTGGAATCCGTGATACCACCTTCATGGGTCAATTTGTAACTTAAACCATGTTTTCGCATTTAACCTTTTATACAATCTGACAATGACTCTAAAATTTATTTTTTACAAAATAAAATTTTGTATATAATAAAATATTTTTTCTGTAAAATATACCCATGGGATTTTATTGTCAGATTATAATCTTCGTTAAATGAACAAGAGAATATATTCTCTTTTAGAGATAGGATTCTGTATTACAAATACATGTTCTCATATTCTAATAAGACACATCCAATCCTCCATATTCTTAACTCAACAACTCAACTCACCATATTATCAACAATTGTCTGGACAATCGCAGCTCAGGACAAAAGTTTGAAAACCCTAGATCTAACCCCTTGGGGCGGCGGCGGCTTGCCCTCAGCGCTGCCCCCCCCCCCCCCCCCCCCCGTCGTCCCCCCCTCTCCTCTTCTCCACGCCCCACCGACCCCGACCTTCTCCATCGCAGCTCAGGCGCGCGATCTCCTTCGCAGCTCTGGCAGAGCCTTCGACGGGGCGGCACGGCTAGCGAGCGGCGCGTCCAGCGAGTTGCGGCTGGTTTGGGGCCAGGCAGCCCCCCCACCCCACCACACCCACCCCCAGTTTGGGTGCCCCACCTCCTCCGATTCTGTAGCGCCCCAAATTTCTAATATGAGAGCTTAGAAAATAAGTGGCGAAATCCCAGCAATCCACTTCAATACAACAATAAACACCAACCACACCACTAAAATTTTTCTTCTTTATTACAACAATTATTACAATTACAGCGGAAGTTTAAACGTCTCAACACACATTAATATTTTATTTACAACTCAGTAATGATCTCAAATATCCTTTACAGTTTTACACCAATCACCAAATAATCCAATTATCTCAACCTGCCCACTCAAGCATCCAACCTCCAATCTAAGCAATAACCTGCAACATGTGAGGCTAGAGTTGAACCCTAACCCCAAAACTACGGGGTCAGCCATAAATGGTGTGAGTGGTAACAAATCAAACCAATAGCATAAATGAACTTAAAACATAATATCCAACAAATAATAATCAAACACTAACGTATGAAGTACGACAAAAGAATAATGGGTGATACCAAAACCAAAAGCCAAGTGTGTAAAAACAGAAAATCCGAATGCATAAAAGTGATTCAAGAAAACATCATGACTACATGCTGACAACGATGACTACTAAGAGATGAAGATAAACTATGATAATTTGCCCATGCTTGATCATTCCGGAGATTGATCCCACATCACAGGTATTTTTCCTGGATAATTCAGGAGATCATCCCACATCTAAACATAGGTTCCTTATCACAATAATACCCCAAAAGCGTCGCCTCGACTCCGATCATTCCGTAGTTCAATCCCACATCACAAGATAATTACTTGGATAATTCAGGAGATATACCTCACATCACAGGTTAACTACCTGGATAATTCCGGAGATAAATCACACATCACAAGTTAACTACTTGGATAATTCAGGAGATTAAATCCTACATCAAAAGCCATACTGAGGTGCATAACTCAAGTTCCCATTCGTCATGACACTACTAATGCCTGTCCTTATTAGTTTGGGTTACTGAACAAATCTTCTAGAGTAGTGTACCCTACCGGACTCAAAATCTGAATAACTGAAAATTTGCCACGATGGGCCTCAACAAATAACTGAACAAACACCGGTATACTAGGGTCACCTACCTCTAGAGACTCAAGAACAAATATCTGAACAAATTCCACTTAACAAGTGGCTCAACAAAATATCTCAAAATCATGTTCTTAACTGAACATCTCAAAATCAAATACTGAACAAATATCTCAACATCAAATACTGAACAATATCTCAGGATCAAGTACTGAACAAATGTCTCAAAATCAAACACTAAACAAAATATCTCAAATCAAATACAAAGATCCTACAGGACCAGTCGACTGCATAAATAACCAGTCGACTGTCCAGAGGACATATCCCAACATTTTATAAAAATAATCTAAGGCATGACCAGTCGACTTGACAAGTCATCAGTCGACTACCCCGAGACAAATTCAAATAGTCCTCATCAAAATAATCTAAGTATTTAAGTCGACTGAAAGGTCATAGGTCGACTGTCCCGAAAGGACTGAACAAAATCACATACAGAGGATCAGTCGACTGACCTCAGTCTAGGTCGACTGTCCCGAACAAAACTCAAGACTGAAAATACACAGTAGGCTCGTACCAGTCGACTGCTTCGCAGTCCAGTCGACTGTCGGCTACAGATTTACAAAAAGTATAGGTCTGAACACAAATCAAACGGGTGTATTCTAAAGATTCATCGATCATAAAATCAATTTATATCCAGGCAAATAAACAATTCTCAATAATCTCCATCATGGTCACATTACTCAATCGATCAATTTCTCCAATCTCATATTCTCATGATCTCAATTCTTAATTCTCCCATTAGGGTTTTTCTCAACAAAATGTCTTCCATAACTTAATCCAAATCTGATTTACAACCATAAGGTCCAGGTGTTTACTATCTAATCACAACAAAATCAATTCTTAATATGTCTCCCAACAATACGATCTCATAGATCAACATTTTCTCAACAAATCTTAATATTTTCTCATACATGGTTCAATTATCAACAAGAGTTCTCATCCTCCATAACAAATAAAAGATCCATACCATACATTCAATGGGACTAACAAAATAATGGCATAATGATCACAAACAAGCATAACAAGATCTTACGTCATTCATCAATCAAGACAAACAAAACAAGCAAAGCAAAACAAAACAACAAAACAAACCACTCACCTTTGATTTGATGAAAATCCGCCAAAAGCTTTCTCCTTGCTAGATCCAAGAATCCTCCTTTTTGCTCCTCAAAATAATCTCAAATTCTGTGAGTTCTCAATGACGGCTGGGAAAAGGATTTTCCTTATATATGCCGGATAGAATATTAGGGTTATATTCCCTCTTTTGCAAAATACTCCTTTCCCAAAACACATCTTGCATATATAATTCTATTCTTGAAATTTAAATCAAATATCATTTAAGTTAGGATCTAATAGAAAAATATATATTTTTTTTGTTTTAAACTTCAACAAATACTGATCGAAATGTCCAGCAAATGCATTTTGCACTTCAACCCTCAAAATGTCAATTTTGCAAATAAGTCCTTCTTTTCTCAAAAATTGCAAATAGGCATGATTAATTTCAGAAAAATCTGGAAAAATATTAAATAATTTTCAAATAATAAATAAGGATTTTTCATAAGGAAAACTAAATTTTTCAAACTTCTCAAAAGTCATTTGCACGTGTTTTGCACGTGTACAAAAGATAAATTTCCTAGAAAATATTTTTCAAATACTCAAAATCATTTAAAGTTCATTTTCAAATAATTAAAATAATATTTGAAAATACGGGGTTCTACAGATTCTGCTATGATTCCACTTCTTCTAGAGTGAGTCTCATCGATTTGAAGATGGCATCAAAGGAGGAGAGAATGGTGCCGTTGGCGGCGCTGATCAGTATGGAGCTGACGGCGGAGAAGATGGAGAAGCCGGGGGTTCGTTTCGGGACTTCGGCTTAGTCTAGGAAAGGGGAGGATTACTCTATGGTGAAGCTGGATTGTCAGAGAGTTTGTGGCAATCCCTCATCCGTTTTCTCCGGTGTCGCTGTAAGTGGATTTTTTATAAAAGATTTTCTAGATCTGGTAGATAGATCTAGAAGATCTGATTTGCTGTGCCCCCAGTTGGGTGCCCCCCCCCCCCCGACCTCGATGCTGTGGTTGCAATTGGGACCCCCCCCCCACCACCGATCTGATTTCCTGTGGTTGAGGGTGCTTTTGTCAGTGCTTTTGCTGGGGCTGGGGTGGGAAGCTTGTAGTTTTGTGCGAGTGACGTTTGTGGAGCTTGGGCCCAAAGATGGGGTCCCTCCGTGATGTGTGAAGTCGGTTTGTTGGGGGGTGAGGGGGTGTGGGGTTGGGGTGTGGTGGGTCGGGTGTGTCCTACGATGTCGTCGGTGCAGTATCCACAGCGCTTACTATCTGGCTATTGAGCTTCCTCCAGCTTAGGCCACTGCCTCGTGACAGCGTCACCTCTTCCCTCGTATTGGGAGTTTGAGGTGAGATAAGTCTGTGTGGTGAGAAATTGCCGGAGAGAGCTTGAGCGTGAGAGAGGTAAGGTATCCTCTACACGGCTCTCTCCTGGAGGGTGGTGTTAGGTGGGGGGAGCTATATAGTTGCTTGGTGAGAAATCGCAGGAGAAGAGCGCGATCGTGTGAGAGGTGAAGGTATCCTCTCCACGGCTATTTCTTTGATAGCGGCTGTAGGAGCGGCTGGCGTGCTTGTAGGATGAGTGGTGAAGTTGGTGGGAGGCTGCGAGTTTCGAAGTTGGTGGGAGGCTGCGAGTTTCGATCTGCGGGGCTTGGGCCCAAAGATGGGGTCCCCCAAGCGAGGTGAAGGCAGGAAGCGACGGGTGATAAAATTCTGTCAGACTTGTTTCAGGTAGGTGTGCATGTGCCGTGGAGGCACTGTACGAAGCTAAACTGATGTACTCACAATTTTGCTGGACCGAGCTAGTGTGTCGGCCCACCTCCAGGGTTGTTGGAGGGGCTTGTTGTTAGTAGTCATGTTGCTTCATGTATGTTTTATTTTATGTCTGTAGTTTGTATTTGGGCCCAGTACTCTGGGTTTGTTTCGTTAAGCTCTTATTAATGAAACAGGGTGGCCTTATTCCACCTTTTCCCTCAAAAAAAAAAAAAGACACATCCAATGCATCGAGGTATTGGTCTAGAAGACCTCACTCTTTGATTTATCAAAATGCACGATATTAAAAAATGAGTTCACTATGTGTTCAGGATTTAGAGATCATGTTTATATTGCCTTCAACGATAACACTGTCTTGTGGTTATTTACAAGTGTAATCATTCTTTGTTCCATCAATTCGTACTAAACGAACTAGCACAACAAGTTCGAGTCAACCCTCTCACTTGTTGTGCTACAGTCTGCCAAATAGAATGCCCAGTTCTATTATTGATTGTGAATATATTCTTTGTGCATAGACATAATTACTATGCAGCATGGACCTTATTGATGCACAATATCAATATTTGTGAATAAACCAAAAATTGCGCTATTAATGAAATGACTAATAAATAAATTTATTTCTGTCTAATCATATAACCCTACAATGAAAGTTGCGATGAAAGCATTAATGAATGTTGAGATGGCTGAGGGTACTCCTGTTCGTGAGCATGTCTTGAAAATGATGGGGTTCCTTAATGAACTTCAGATTTTTGGTGCAATAATCGATAAGGAAACCCAAGTTGATATGATCCTTCAGACGCTACCACACTCATTCAATCAGTTCACGCTCAATTACAAAATGAGCAAAATGAATCTGTCCCTTTCCGAACTGATGAATGAGTTGATTGCGGCTGAAGGAATCGTTAAGCCAAAAAGTAGTGTTTTCATTGGTGAAACTTCTTCTATCAAACCGAAAGGTAAGATAGGAAAGAAGAAGCAAGGCAAAAATTTTAATGGTAAATCTGGTTTTAGAAAACCAACAAAGCTTGTGAATCAGAAGAATAAACCAAAGGAAAAATGTTTCCACTGCGGTATCAAAGGGCATTGGAAAGGGAATTGCGTGAAATATCTTGCAAAGAAAAATGCCAACTCAGGTATGCCTGAATCACTAGTTGTTGAAACATGTTTTGTGGAGAAGTCTATAGACACTTGGTGTTTTGACTCAGGAGTCACTGATCATGTTTGTAATTCCATGCAGGGGTTCAAGACAACAAGGGAACTAAGTGATGGCAAAGTTGACATTTATCTAGGATCGCAACATCGAGTTAAAGCTGTAGCAGTAGGATCAGTTGATTTGCAGTTTAGTGATGGAAGATCTTTAGTTTTGAATAATGTTCTTTATGTTCCAGATATGAGGAGAAAATTAATTTCAATTAAATCTTTATGGAAACATGGATATTCTACTTTATTTGAGGACAAAGCCATAGTTCGTAAAAATGACAAGTTTATTTGTTCTGGAATAATAAAAGATGAATTATATTTGCTTCATACTATTTCTTCCAAACTGCCTATTAATAAAACTAATGCCTTATCTAGTACTATATCAAACAAAAGGAAAATACCTTCTAGTAATTCTAAGGCTTTTTGGCACTTACGTCTAGGACATATTAACCCTGATAGGATTGACAAATTGGTGAAAAGTGGATCTTTGGGTCCCTTGGTAGAGGAGCCTATGCCAATTTGTGAATCTTGTTTGCAAGGAAAAATGACTAGAAGACCGTATTCTGGAAAAAAATAGAGCCAAAGAACCTTTAGAATTGGTACACACAGATGTATGCGGACCTATGAGCACTAGTGCAAGGGGAGGATATGAGTATTTTGTGACTTTCATAGATGATTACTCAAGATATGGCTATGTATACCTAATGCGTCACAAGTCTAAAACTTTTGAGAAATTTAAGGAGTTTAAGATAGAAAGTGAAAATCAATTAGGTAAACACTTGAAGATTCTTCGATCAGATCGAGGAGGGGAGTATCTCTCTAGTGAGTTTCGAGATTATCTTACGCAGTGTGGGATTGTACCATAGTTATCTGCACCTAACTGTCCTCAATAGAATGGTGTAGCTGAGAGGAGGAATAGAAATTTACTTGATATGGTTAGATCTATGATGAGTTACGCTACATTACCTATATCTTGTTGGGGATATGCCCTACTTACAACAGTTTATCTTTTGAACTTGGTTCCATCTAAGGCTGTTGATAGCACACCTACTCAGTTATGGAGTGGGAGACAACTAAGTATACAACATTTGCGTATATGGGTTTGTACTGCATATGTGCGGAAGCAACAACCAGATAAGTTGGAAACAAGATCAGAAGCTTGTCTGTTCATTGGGTATCCAAAAGGAACTCGTAGAGGCATGTTCTATAGTCCTAGTGAACAGAAAGTATTTGTTTCAACACGTGCTGTTTATCTAGAGGAAGACTATGTGATAAAACATATTTCACGGAGTGACTTGATTTTGCATGAGTTGTTAGATAATCTGATACCAAGTCCTGATAGTATAGATGCAAATTTACCTGATACTACTTTAGTTACCATAGAAAATTCTAATATTGCACCGGTACTTCGTCGTAGTGGGAGAGAAACCAGACTACCTGGAAGATACATGCTTTTGGGGGAAGCCTCCGGGCCCATTCCTGATGAGCATGACTCAGATCCCAGACACTACAAATAGGCACTTAAAGATGTTGATTCAGAATCCTGGCAAAAGGCCATGAAATCAGAAATGGAGTCTATGTACTCCAACAAAGTCTGGAATCTTGTAGAACCACCTGTAAATATTAAACCTATTGGATGCAAGTGGGTATACAAGAGAAAGAGAGGAGTAGATGGGAAGGTTGAAACCTTCAAGGCATGATTAGTGGCAAAAGGTTTTAATCAAAAGGAAGGTATTGATTATGAAGAAGCCTTTTCGCCAGTGGCTATATTGAAATTTATTCGAACTCTCTTATCCATTGCAGCTCATTTCGATTATGAAATTTGGCAAATGGATGTCAAGACTGCATTCTTAAATGGGCATCTTGAAGAAGAGATTTACATGTCTCAACCAGATAGTTTCATAGTTAAGGGCAAAGAGGATAAAGTATGCAAGTTGGATAGATCCATTTATGGACTAAAACAATCACTAGGAGTTGGAACATGTGCTTTGATCAAAAGATAAAGTCTTATGGTTTCGATCAAAACGAAGATGAATACTGTGTGTACAAAAGATTGTGGGCGAAGTAGTGGTATTTTTAATTCTTCATGTTGATGATATTCTGCTATTAGTAATGATGTAGGAGTCATGATAACGATCAAGATTTAGTTGTCAAAACAGTTTGATATGAAGGAATTTGGGGAAGCTAGTTATATTCTTGGCATTAAGCTATTTCGAGATCGCCAGAAAAGAAAAATTGGGCTTTCCCAAGTTGCGTATATAGATAAGATACTGGTTCGTTTTGGCATGCAAAATTCTAAGAAAGGTCTTTTACCTTTTAGACACGGAATACCTCTTTCCAATGAACAATGTCCAAAAATAGCCGAGGAAAGAGAGAAAATGAGATCAATTCCTTATGCATCAGCAGTAGGAAGTCTCATGTATGCTATTCTTTGTACACGACCAGACATCTATCACGCAGTTGGCATGGTCAGCAGGTATCAATCAGATCCAGGCTTCGAAAATTGGTTAGCTGTTAAACACATATTGAAGTATCTCAATGCTAAAAAATATTATGTGTTAGTATACAGCAGTTCCGAATTGTCACCAAGAGGGATCAGATTGCTATTTTTTGAGTGATTGTTAGTATGTCCTCAAAGTTTATCTTTAAACTAGGAGTGCAAGTGGGAGTTGTAGGGTTATATGATTAGACAGAAATAAATTTATTTATTTGTCATTTCATTAATAGAGCAATTTTTGGTTTATTCACAAATATTGATATTGTGCATCAATAAGGTCCATGCTGCATAGTAATTATGTCTATGCACAAAGAACATATTCACAGTCAATAATAGAACTGGGCATTCTGTTTGGCAGACTATAGCACAACAAGTGAGAGGGTTGACTCGAACTTGTTGTGCTAGTTCGTTTAGTACGAATTGATGGAACAAAGAATGATTACACTTGCAAATAACCACAAGATAGTGTTATCGTTAAAGGCAATATAAACATGATCTCTAAATCCTACACACATAGTGAACTCATTTTTTAATATCGCGCATTTTGATAAATCAAAGAGTCTGGTCTTCTAGACCAATACCTCGATGCATTGGATGTGTCTTATTAGAAATATGAGAACATGTATTTGTAATACGGAATCATATCTCTAAAAGAGAAGATATTCCCTTGTTTATTTAACGAAGGTTATAATCTGACAATAAAATCCCATGGGTATATTTTACAGAAAAATATTTTATTATATACAAAATTTTATTTTGTAAAAAATAAATTTTAGAGTCATTGTCAGATTGTATAAAGGTTAAATGTGAAAACAGGGTTTAAGTTACAAATTGACCCGTGAAGGTGGTATCACGAATTCCAAGGGTGCATTTGTGAATATCGGTAAAGGAAAGGTGTCTTGTAGAACTATATTGTGTCAGGGTCTATTAATAATGTAGATTTTAGTTGGGGAGCAAAATACAAATACATAGTGGATAGTATTGTAATTTTATCCCAACTAGGATTTCCTAAAGTTCCTAACCCTAGGCTTTCATCTCCTCTATAAATATGAGAGTAAGGGTAAAACCTAGCTATCTCTCTTGTGCCTCCCACCAGGATATAGAAGAAAAGGAGAGGAAGAACTAGAGTTAGAACTGAAGGAGGAAAAGAAACAAGAAATCAAAGCTTGAAGGTAATATATATTGATTTCTATTCTTTTTATTTTATTTGAGATTAGATTAAGTATTAGATCATTGTGATCTTGGAAATAGGGAAGAACAAAATCCCAATAGTATCGAAACACATCGTCAGCATCAATTTTGACCACATCAGAAGATCCACTTTCGACCAGAAACCCATCGTCGGCATCGAAACCCTAGCCGCCTCATCCATCTCCCCGTCGAATCCAATACCCAACTCCCAAACCGTAGGCACCTCATCTATCTCCCCGTCGACCCACCTCGACTTCCATAACCGAAACCCTAGCCGCCAAATCTCCACTCTCCTCAAACCTTAAACCCAATATCCGAATCTATACCCAAACTTCTGATTCTAAACCTAATACCCTATACTAAACTGAATTTATACTAAATCCAATACTTTATAATAAACCCAATACCTGAATCCCACCACCCGAACCCAACCCACTAAACCTTTACTTTAAAAAAAAGGTCTCTAACCCTACCCAATTTTAACCAAATACGAACCCGATATTCAAATCGAAATCACACACCTAACCGCACCCTTTGCCTCTTTGCTGCTACTACCGTCAGTTGCCACCATTGTCGTCACCACCGTCACCAGTCGTCAAATAATAATAATAATAATAATAATAATAAAATTTTTAAAAAATCAGGCACTGCCCCAATGGAACATCAGTTTCACCAGTATTCTTCTGTTTCCACTAACTCCGCTACTGCTGCATCCTCGTCTTCCCTCTCCCTCACATCTCGATCATCATCTACACTCAAACACCAGTAGCGCCGCCCTCATTCTCCTTCCGGACTCCTACATTCTCTCAGCATAATCTCTAACCCTACCCCACCCCTTCTTCCGACACCGGCAACTCCATCCAGCTCCCTATCAGGATCTCGACACCAGCAACATCCCAGTCTTCATTTTGATCCCTACCACGACAACACTGGTCTCATTCCTCCTCACCGTCCTTCTTCCCTTACATCCTTGGCCATGACTGTTGCTACAGCCTTGCCATCTTCTACTGATTGGGCTAATTTTCAACATTGCCTCGCTCAACTAGAACTCGAGCTCTTAGGTCAGTCTGTCACTGTTGGTCCTTCTGCCCATGCATTCTCTGTTACTCCCAGTATGAATTCTTCATGAATTTTAGATTCTGGTGCATCACATCATCTCACTAGTAATTATACGCTGCTCACCACCAGCACTGCATTTCCCTCTCTCCATCCCTACACATTGCCGATCGCTCACAACTTCTCACTACACACTCAAAGTCTATTAGCTCTCCCACTCTCAAATTGCCTTATGTTCATTATGCTGCTCATTTATCCATGAACCTTATTTCCATTAGTGCACTATGTGATAGTAGTCTTCTCGTTACATTTGACTTTTTAGGTTCCTCTATTACTGATTTACACACTGGTCAGGAGTTTAGGCGTGCTGGTCGACCTGGTCATCTATATCATCTAGATTTTCTTCATGTCCATAAATCTCATCCTCATTTTGCTGGTGTTGTGTTCTCTGATGCTGATATGTAACACAGACGTTTAAAATATATTAGTGAGTCCCAGCTCAAGACTTTAGCCCGTAGTGATGTCCTTGGTCCTCTTTCTTTTACTCATTTTTTCTGATTGTCAACACTCCCTTTTAATCAAAAAGTACTTCTCAAACCACCCATCATTTTCAACTTATTCTGTCTGACATATGGTGACCATCTCCTACATTTTCTCACAAAGGTTATCTCTATTATGTTAGTTTCATCGATAACTTTATTACATACACATGGGTGTTTCTTTTGTGCCAACGATTTGAGATACCTGACATTTACCAGTTCTTTATGAACATGGTTCACACTCAGTATGTTGTGCGTATTAAAACATTTCGCTCAGATGGTGCTCGTGAATACACTTCTACTACTATGAGATCGATCCTTCACTCTTGTGGTACACTCTTTCAGCAATCATATTCTGGCACACATGAACAAAATGGTGTAGCTGAACGCAAGCATCGTCATATCCCTGAGACAGTTCGTGCTCATCTACTCTCCTCTTTCGTTTCTCGTTCTTTCTGGGCTGAAGTAGTCATGACGTCTGTCAGAGTCATTAACATCACTCTCTCATCTGCTCTATCTGGCACATCATCTCATGAGGCTCTTCGTCACTCACCGCCGGACTACAATGTGCTCTGTATTTTTGGGTGCACTTGTTTTGTCCTTCTCCCTCCCACTGAGCGTACGAAGCACACCACTCGAGTTACTAAGTGTGTTCATCTAGGTCTCAGTCCAGAACATAAAGGATATCGTTGTTTTGGTCCTGTGGCAGGTCATGTTCATATTTTTCGATATGTCTCTTTTGTGGAAGACTCTTCCTACTACTTGACTTCTCCTGAGGATGCTAGTTTTCTTGATTCCCTTGTAGTTAGGCCTATCTCCTTGGGCCTAGCTTCACATATTCCATATGATCCCACTCTTTTGACTCCTTTCTCATCTCATACTGTCGTTCCACCTATTATTCCTCTTATGGAGACACTACCTGCATCCCCACAACATCCTCTACCTTCACCACTTGCATCCCCACAGCTGCATGAACCCACTCCACCTATCTCACCCCTACACACTACCCATTCACCACCGGTCCGTCAGTCTACACGTTCAACCTCAGGAATTCCATCGGCCCGTTACACACCTGATAACATTGGTCCTTCTGACCAGTTTGGCTTTACCACCTTTGCCTCCTACCCACCACAGTTTCATACATATCTCACTGTTATACACTCCACACATGAGCCCAGAACCTATCAGGAAGCTATTCAATTTTTTGAGTGGCGAAAAGCTATTGCAGAGGAGTTCCGTACATTTGATCAGACTGACACTTGGAATGTTGTTCCACTGCTTGTGGGCGTTCAGCATGTTAGCTGCAAGTAGATCTTCAAGGTCAAATATTGATCTGATGGCTCCATTGAGCGGCACAAGGCTCGTTTAGTTGCCCGAGGATTTACGCAGGAGCATGGCATTGATTATGATGAGACTTTTGCCCCAGTTGCACAGATGACTACAATTCGCACTCTCCTTGTCGTTGCCTCCATTCGTCAGTGGCCGTTATACCAGATAAACGTGAAGAATGCATTTCTTTATGGTACATTATCTGAGACTGTTTACATGCATCCTCCTTCTAGCCATACCACTCCTCCTCATCATGTTTGTCGTCTCCGTCGAGCTATATATGGCCTAAAACAGGCCCCTCGAGCTTGTTTCGAGTATTTTCACCATGTCATCACCTATGCTAGTTTCATTCAGAGTTCACAGGATCACTCTACGTTTATGCGGTCATCCCCGCAGGGGATGATACTTCCACTATTATATGTTGATGATATGATTATTACTGGGGATGACTCGACGGGCATTGCATCCACCCAAAACTACCTTTACCAGCAGTTCCATATAAAAGATCTTGGTAGACTATGCTACTTTATGGGTCTAGAGATTGTCCATGGATCTCGGGACATACTCATTTCTCAATAGAAATACCATCAGATGTTATCTCCGCTACATGTCTCTCTGACAGTCGATCAGCTGATACTCTCTTAGACCTTCGTGTGAAGCTTCGTCCCACAGATGGTAAGCTCCTTTCCGATCCTACTAGATACAGGCAGATTGTTGGACAGCTTGTCTACTTATGCATGACTAGACCCGATATTGCTCTGCAACCAGTGTTGTTAGTCAGTTTGTTTATGCTCCTACATTAGTTCACTATAATGCTCTTCTTTGGATTCTCAGATATCATCTAGGCACTATCACTCGCTTATTATTCATGCATTCTACATCAAAACTGGAACTCAGTGCATATTCTGATTCGAACTGGGCGGGTGATCCTACTACCAAACAGTCTACCGCAGGTTTTTGTCTATTTCTTGGTGATTCGCTGATCTCATGGAGAAGCAAGAAATAGGTAGTTGTTGCATGTTCTTCCACTAAAGCTGAGTACAGAGCAATAACAGCTACCACTAGAGAGATTGTTAATGTTCGTTAGCTGTTATCAAATATGAGTGTCACTCTCACAGGAGCTACCCATCTTCATTGTGATAACCGGAGTGCGTTGCACATTGCAAGCAACTCGGGCTTTCATAAGCGAACGAAGCACATAGAGATAGAGTGCCACTATGTTCCTGAGCGTCTTGAAGCATGTGCCATTTTCTTTCATTTTGTTACATCTTCACAACAAACAACAGACTCTTTCACAAAATCCCACACTGTTAAGAGATTTCGTTACTTGGTGGGCAAACTCACACTGTTCGACCCACCGTGAGTTTAAGAGGAGGTGTTAGATATTGTATTATATAGTCCCATATCGGGTTATTTATCAGTTTAGTATTTGGTTCTCCTATATATAGGGGTTATTGTACTCAGTTATAATCAATTCTTAATTCAATAATATTTCCCAATCTCCCTCTTAACCTTATCAGTGTAAAAAAAACCCTGTACAAACTTTAAGCAATGAGAACAGTTGTTCCAATAAACGACATGCTTTCTATATTTTCAAAATGGGTTCTTTTCTTTGGAGTACAAAATTTCCTACAGCTCGTATACTGTGTATATATTCTCTTTATATAAGATCCTAGATGTGCTCATTTTGACTGGCTAGTTAAATTCGGATTCCTTCCACCCATAATTTCGCTGACATGTTTTTTTTTTCTTTGAAGAAATTTCGCTGACATGTTGCCAGAGATTGTGGATCATCTATCATACTAGGTACTTCTGACCTATGCCCAAATTGCACCAGAACTGAGTTAAGCCAAAACCCTTATTTTGGAATAAAATTTGATCAGCTACTAATTTTTATTGATAAGAAATCAACAAACAGAAAGCAAATTCCTTCACTTCAGATTTGAAATCAGCAATATTTACTCGCTCCGGCAAAGAATAGCACAAGAACGCATCTAAACAAGATTATCCGGAAAAATAGGAAACTACAATTTTAGGGATTTAAACAAACTTAGTCTATTATAATTCATTAATATTTTTGTGGGCAAACTAAACACCCCCTCACAGTATTCTTCGTTTTTGTTTTAGACTAGCTCAACTAGTTGGGAAAAAAAGATTTTTTATTGTTGTTACTGTTGTTTTGGGCTATAATATAAACAAACTTTTAAAGCAGGAAATCGTTCCAGAAGATGATGAAACTTACTGTTTTGTTGGTACTAAAAAATTCTCATAATACTGTATGAAATCTACTGTTTTTTGGTACTAAAAAATTCTCATAACACTGTATTCTGGTTTTGTGAGCTTCAGCTAATGCCTACTCTCCATGGTCCAGTTTTGACTGACCTATACATGTATCTACTTTGAAACGAAACCTCATCAATTCAATGCCAACTGGGATTGCTGTATTGGTAGATTTTTAGAAATATTTGGAAGAAATAATGTGATAAATGTTATGGAGGCCCTAAGCCAAATATATATACAAGTACAAAACAAAAGAGAATAAGTTCTACACAATGTGGGACTAAAATGAAACTTACTACATGTATAATATACGTGTTTAGCAGCCCCCCTCAAATTTACACACTACAAGACATGATGGATTCCCCGGCGTTTATTCCCCGGCGTTTTACCAGAAACGCCGGGGTAGGAAGAGACCAGGAATGGGGCGTCAAAATGGATGGTTATACCACTACAAAATAAATGGTCTATCCCGGCATTTTTGTGTCGGCATTTTAATAAAACGCCGTTATAGACCCGTGCAAAAATCTAAGAGATCTATCAAGTCATTATTTAACGGCATTGATGGAAGGCACCACAATAGATATTATCTATCCCTGCGTTTGGTGGAGAAACACACCGGGATAGTCTCAAAACTTCTTAGAATCCCCTGTGACCTATCAAAATCCCCCAAGTCTCAAAACCCCCAAATCTCTCAAAATCCCCACAAGTCTCTGAACCCCCAAATCTCTCCAAACCCAAATCAAAACTGGTCACCGTCGTCGTCGTTGTCGTTGCCGCCGTCGTTGTTGCTGCCGCCGTCGCTGTTGCTGTCGACGTTGCTGTCGATGTCGACGTTGTTGTCACCGTCGCCGTCTTCAGCCCAATGCCAACACCATGTCTCTTCTCCTCTCCTTTCCTTTCCATTCCCAAGCCATCGACTTCCATCTCCACCTTCCTCCACCCTAGAGCTCTGAAAGTAGCTAGGGCATCCAAATCCCTCAATCTCTTTAATCGATCTCTCAGGTTCAGAAGTTTTCTCTAATCCAGATCCTTCAATATTTAGTTTATGTTTTGTACAATTTGAAGCGACTAATCTGAAAATTCTCCTCTTCTATTTAATGCGGAGACTCAAGCTAGGGTTTCACTCTTTTGCCGCCCCGCCTTCAATTATCTCTGGTAAAATTCCAAACCCTAAAAAAATTTCTTCATCAATTCCTCATATCTTTCATTGTTTAGATCCATTCCAGTTTTTAAATTTCGTGCGCTTGTTGTTGATTTGTAGGAAGGAGTGAAAAATCACAAAAGAAAGCAAATTTGGGGAACAATGAGGTCGGTATTTCTGATAGAAGTACTCAATTTTTGTTGTTCAATCATTCATTTTCTTGTTCATTTGATGTAGAAATGTTTGTTTGATTTATGTTTTTATCATTATGGAATGGTTAATCATTAAAGTTCTTTTTTTTAATATAATTAAATCTGAATAATAATGTGTTTAATCATGAAAAGGTCTCTACTTTGAAGGCTATTATGGTTTTGGAATCATGGGTTTTTTTGTTGGAAATATAAAACAGTAATAGAAAAAAATTAGGAGGAATATGAAGAAAATGTTATTAGAGATTGTTATATGAGTTGTTCGAAGGGATGGTATATGGTAAAGGGAGAGCATATTGTAAATTATCCTTATAATATGTATGCACACACATGTAACCTGCTTTTCTTAAACTATATATCCTAGCGACGAATCTGTGCAATGCACAGAATTAATATGATGCTATCTATGCAAATATTGAAGTGTTGGATGAAGGAATAATCAGTAGTCAGAAAAAAGTATGTTATACCTCTAAAAATGAATTCTTACCTAATGCCAAATCATTTATGCTAATTGTTTGATGGCATTTTGTGCATTTGCTAATTTTATTTTTTTTTGCAAGTAGCATATGTATATCTAGGAATGTAACTTCTCATGTTGTCCAATTATTCATGTTGATTTCCTTTCTTTAGTGTGTTAAATAGCAATCATATAACCCCATATGTGGCAGTATATGATCAACTACTTTGACTTGATGCCAATTGTTTTGTCTTAGCGCTGTTATGAGCTATAACGGCGCCAAAAAACGCCGCTATAGCCTTGTAAAAGCGTCGCTATAGCCTGTGCGGTTTGTAGTGTACGCCGGCGGAATCTAACAAATGCCGGGGAATTATGATATTCACCGGCGTTTTTTATTAAAACGCCGGTGAAGGCCATATTCACCGGCGTTTTAATAAAACACGCCGGTGAATATACAGATAAAAAATGTACCAAAAAATCTTCTCTCATTCACCGGCGTTTTTTAGTTAAAACGCCGGTATAGGGTTTGGGATAAATTTCCCCCAAACCCTACAGCAAGTCCTCCCTCCTTAGATCAAAAAAACAACAACAACAAAAAAATTTCCCCCTCTCTCCCGCACTCTCCCGCCTCTCCTATTTCCCCCACGCCGCCTCTCCTTTTTCCCCCAAATTCCCCTTTTAGTTCACGGTTCCATCTCTCTCTCTCTCTCTCTCTCTCTCTCTCTCTCTCTCTCTCTCTCTCTCTCCCGCCGTCATCCCTCGCCGTCCCCACCGCCGTCGTCCCTCGCCGTTGCTGTCTCCCTCTCCCGTCGTCGCCATTGCTGTCTCCCTCCCCCGCCATCGTCCCTCGCCGTCCCCTACTGTCTCCCTCCCCCGCCGTCGTTCCCCGCAGTCCTCCGCTGTCTCCCACCGTCGACGATCTTGTAATCTGGTAAAAACAAATTTAATGTTAATTTTATGGTTTTAGGGTTTTAGGGTTAATTTTGTTTTGGGATTTGTTAGTTGTAGGGTTAATTTTGTTAATTTTGTTTTGGGAAAATTTTACTGAATTGATTAGGGTTTAATTTTTACTGAATTGATTTGTTAGTTGTAGGATTTTAGGGTTCAATTTAGTTTCGATTCGATCCCAAAATCTGTAGTTGCAAAATTGTAGGAATGGTTTGGGAGTTAATCAAGTTGCTTACACGGAATCTAGTTCTATCCATGGTGAAAATCTAGTTGCTTATACTGTTTAGCTAAGAGATTTAAAGTAGCAAATAAAATGGTTTTCATATTTGGAAGGAGAAGAGATATGACAGAACAAGTCATTGGCATTTCCTAGCTAAGTCATTGACAGATCATTCTACTAGATATTTGATTGTTCAGTTATTATATTTGTTTGAATAATAATGGTTGTGATTAGTAATGTCTAACAGACTATTTTTTTTCCCTTAACAAAGTTCATTTATCTAATCAAAGATTGAGGTAAGTGAGCTCTGCCACTTTCCTATCCCTTTCTTTTAAACAAGTGATGAATCAATTAGATTTGTGAATATATTTTTCTTAACAAAGTTCATTTATCTAATCAATGAACATATTTTTTTGAATTCTCATTATGTTTTCCTTCAGAAGTTTGTCGATATGTATATGGTTTTTATATATATTAATAGCAAACATTGAGAGTTAGCAATATCTCTATGTAGACATTTGTAACGGTTGGATATAGAATACTTGTTATTAGATCAAATTACAGAAGCAAGCGAGCATTAAAAAAAACAAACAGCATGTACTATAGATACAAATACACGAGTTTACACATTAATTTAAATGCATCAATTCCACAAAGCAAATATGAATCTGTAACAGCTCACACCATTTTTGATAAATAAGTTCAACTTTTTCCAAGAGTATATCGAATTTGAAGGCACTATCAAATATGCCAACATTGCTTGATGTTGAGTAACCGACACATCAGCTCCTTTTGTTGCACCAAATACAATTGCAATTGCAGCAATAACAGCCTGCTAAAGGATGTAAATTTGTCATCGTTATAAGGGCCGGTGTGTCGTGTGACCAATTTGCTTTGCTGGAAGCTATTGTAGCACTTGCAATTTTTCTACAGCGTATGAATTTTAGTCTAGTTCCTGATCAAAAGATTAACATGACAACTGGGGCAACTATCCATACAACCAGCGTTAGTTTCTGACCCATAATTATTCTTGATCATTTTTTGTTAAGACTTAGTGAACCTTGTATTTGTTGGTCCAATATATATGTTTGGCCCGGGGACGCACTTTGGTTGTATTTTTTGTGGTGCATGAATTTGTTTTGCTACTTCTACTCTGTTAAGGACCACTTACTCCATAATGTGTGGTCTGTAGGGTGTTCATTTCTTTTGTTCTGATTGTTGTTCATTATATCTTCAATCATGTGCTTCTAATTATCTTCATGATGGCATTTTCTTCATAAGGATTGTGCTGTAAGTGGCACTCACTGATTGTGCTTCTTTATTTTATGAATCATCCTACTGAGTGCATTTTGCATATGGATCTATATTGATTTGGATCTATATTTATTATGCTTGGGTAATTTATGCCATAGTATTTGTGAGAACAACTAAATATGCTTGAGTAAAAACAGTGAACAAATGGAGTATCTTCTCATTATTTTCGAGTGAATGAGTGATGATGAGATGGATTATGCTTTTGAAGTTGCACACTATGTTTCATGATTCATTGAATAAATGAATTATAGGAGTAACTAGTGATGATTAAATCCTATCTGAGCATTTAATGATTAATCATTACCTGACATTTTGGGATTTTTTAGAGTGCATTTTGCAAAATTTATGAACAATCTAGCTACTTTTGATATACTGAGTGGCACTCACTGACTTCATCTTATATACTGACTAATTTGGATAATATGAGAAATTTGGAGAACAAAGATGAAAATTTTGAAATGTATGAACTGAAATACTATGGCACTGAGTCACTGACTTCATCTTATATTTACTTGTTCTCACAAATACTATGACATAAATTACTCAAGCATGATAAATATAGATCCAACCCAATATAGTTCCATATGCAACTTCAAAATGCACTCAGTAGGACTACTTTTGATATACTGACTAATTTATGAGTCAGTGATTGGCAATCCACTTTTGATATACTGAGTGGCACTCACTGATTAATCTTTACCTCCTTACCTGACTAATTTTGAGTCAGTAAGTGGCCCTCACTGATTGTGCTTCTCTATTTTATGAATCATCCTACTGAGTGCATTTTGCATATGGATCTATATTGATTTGGATCTATATTTATCATGCTTTAATAATTTATGCCATAGTATTTGTGAGAACAACTAAATATGCTTGAGTAAAAACAGTGAACAAATGGTGTTTCTTCTCATTATTTTCGAGTGAATGAGTGATGATGAGATAGATTATGCTTCTGAAGTTGCACACTATGTTTCACGATTCATTGAATAAATGAATTATAGGAGTAACTAGTGATGATTAAATCCTATCTGAGCATTTAATGATTAATCTTTACCTGACATTTTGGGGTTTTTCAGAGTGCATTTTTTTAGAGTGCATTTTAGGTAACTCCTACTGTCTGGCTTTTGTTTGTGAATCTCCTTTTCCTACCAGGATCCTCTTTGGTCGCACTTGATAAGCTATGGTAGCTGCACCGGTTAATTTCATTCCTAGTATTCTCAAATGTCAATTTCACCAAAAATGTAATTATGTAAGAAAGCATTTACCTTCTTAATTTTCTTTGAGAGCTACGAGCTTCTTCTTTCAATTGCCGAAGCTGCTAAGCATATGATAACCATGGTGGTGATTTTTTTTTCTTCCATTTTTATTGAGGTTATGGTTCTCCATTCAATTGCAATTTTGAGGAAATGAATAAGCTTGTGATACAGGAATATTGATGAGTTGGTATTGCCTCTATGCTGGATGAATTTCTGAGCTTTTGGCTGCTCTTCAAAAATGTTTGCCATCGGAACAACCTTTACCTTAGCATACTTCTGCTATGTATAATGTGAACTTTTGGGTTTCTTCATTTGCGCTTATAGAATGGCTGTTTTTTACTATGGATTCCTGGATGAATTTTGAGTCAGTGAGTGGCACTCACTGATATGCAGTAATTCTTTGTGATATGCAGTACTTCTTTGTTGCTAAATTCGAATGACTATATTCTTCATATGCAGTGCTCCTATTGTTTGTTTTAAGAATGATCAGTGTATGATCTAATGGGTCTCTTGCATTTGGTTTTGATTATAAGAGTGCTGTTTTTTTTTTTTTGGGAAAAATTTTAAAAAAAAAAAATTAGCTACACCGGCGTTTTTACAAGCGCCGGTGTAGCTTTCAGCAAGAATTTGCCAGTCTATACCGGCGTTTAAAAACGCCGGTGTAGGTCATGGAAAAAAAATGGTACCCACACATTCACCGGCGTTTTTATGGCCACCGGTGTAGTTTTAACCTACACCGGCGGCCGTAAAAAACGCCGGTGAATGTCCCTAAGCTACAGCGACGCACGATTCAGCGACACTTGCACCGGCGATTTATAAAACGCCGGTGGTATCTACAGCGGCGTTTATAAATGCCGGTAAATGTGCAAAAAAACGCCGGTAAAGACTGTTAGTCTTGTAGTGACAATGGATCAACCAACGAGAGTTTGCCTAAAAGAAATAGATGGCGACAAACTGGAAGAGCTTTGGTGAAGAAATCTACAACCAAAAGGGTTGGGGGTGTATATGGCAAGGAAATGGAATTCGTATCTAGTATAATGACAATCAACCTTAATGTGTTTTGCCCATTCATGAAAAACATGATTGTTAGAAACCTGAATAGCACTGGCATTATCACAATGCATAGGAGTAGAGTTAGAAATTTGGACACCCATGAATGCAAGTAAGAGTCGTAGCCAAACAATCTAAGCAGTAGTTGAAGACATAACACGATACTCAGACTCGGTACTGGAGCGGAAAACAACATCCTATTTCTTTGACTTCCAAGAAATTAAAGAATCACTGAGAAAGACACAATATCCAGTGGTGGAACGGCGATCAATAAGATCCCTAGACTAATCAGCATCACAGTAAGCTCGAAGAAGAAAGGAGAATGCAGAGGAGAAAAACAATGACCTGGTGGTAGTGCCACAGAGATATTGAAGTATGCGAAGAAGAGCATCATAATGTATGGTCGTATATGCAGAGACGTACTGGCTCATGATATGAACTGTATGTGAAATATCTGGGTGGCTAATAGTGAAAAAGGCAAGCATTCCAACAAGCTCTCAAAAGCGAGAGGGATTAAGTAATGGATCACCACCATCCATATGCAGTAGAAATAAACATTGCAGGATTCACCTGTAGTAGAAATAAACATTGCAAGGTCATTTGCACTAACAAGAAAACTAGCACTTTGAACAACCTGAGTGAAACGTCGATACAAAGCACGAGGAGCTTGCTTGAGGCCATAAAGAGAAGGATGCAATCGAAAAACATGACTACATGGATGAGAAAGAACAAGTGTAGGTATCATATAAATCTCTTCGGAGATGGGCTCATGAAGAAATGCATTCTTCATATCCATATGAAATGACAATCATTAGTGAGCAGCTACAACAGCAATGAGAGTGTAAACATTAGTCATCTTGACAACAAGGGCAAATGTATCATCATAATCAATTCCATACTCCTAAGTAAAATCACAAACAACCAGACAAGCTTTATGTTGTTCAATATAACCATCTGTATGAGTTTTAATTTTATAGATCCACTTGCAATTGATGGGCTTATTGTCAAGAGGTAACATACAAAGATCCCAAGTCCGAGCATGCTATACAACCTGTAATTCATCTGCCATAGCAAACTTCTATTCTGGGTGTGTGGCTGCCTCGCGGTAAGTTTGGGGTTCCTTATAACTTAATGTCACTGCCAGAAAGGCTTGAAAAGCAACAATGGTAAAATTTGGATCCATATGTTGAGGAGACATGTCAACATCAGGAGTGATAGATACCCTTTAGACATTCTTGAGGAGCTCTCTGTTCCAGAACTGGGTTGTCTAATAGTCTCAGATGGAGATGAAAGTGTATTATTGGTGGAGGAGAAAATTGGTGAGATCCCAACAATATCAAGAAACTCAACCCAACTTGGGGTAGGAAGTGGCAGCGGAACAGGTAGAGAGGGAAGAGCATAGTAAGGAAGGTTATCAAAGAATGTTGCAAAAGGGAAAATGTGACGACAGCGAGCTACAGGATCATAGCCATTATAGCCTTTATGTTGAAGACTATGTCCTAAGAAGACACATAGCTGATTGAGGAAAGAGTATGGTATGTTATGGTGCAGGAATGAGGACAAAACAAGTAACATCAAACACTCGCATACTTGAATAGTCAGGAGATGTATTATAAAGCTTCTGATAGGAAGTAAGACCTTGAAGAACGAAGGAGGGTATGCGATTGAGAATGCATACACTAGTGAGAACAACCTCGACCCAAAATGGATAGGAACATAGGCAGATAAAAGCAAAGATCTAGTGGCTTAAAGAATGTGGCGCTGACTTCTCTCAGTAACAACGTTCTGTTGATGCCCATGAGGACAAGAGAGCTGAGGTAGAGTTGTTAGGTTTCAAGGGGATACTCAGATCAAGGAAAAAATTACAAAAAAATAATAATTGAAACCTAGTCATGGATCCATGCGAAAACAATAAATCGTGTTTAAAGGCTATACTTTAAAGATTGATATGTTGTCTGCAAAAAAATTACCCCATCATCCCTTACCACCGCCAGAGAATGAACCCTTCATGTTTTAAGAAACCTTAACGCCACTGCAAACGACGCAGGTGCATGAACTATTCATTCTTTAAGGTATAACTTCTAAATATGATTTATGGTTTTCACTCACATACCAATGTTAGGTTTCGAGGGTAATCTCAGATTAAATATACAGCGGAAAAAATTATAAAAAAGTTTATCGAAACCTAGCCATGAATCCATGTGAAAACTATAAATCATGCTTAGGAGTTATACATTGAAGATGGATCTAATGTCTCCACAGTATGTCGATCACAGCACTACAATATTGTGGTGCCTCTACTATCCACAAGAACGGATCAAATCAAATTTCCCTCACACCACAGTGCTAGCTGCAAGAAGGGGATGTTCCTCACGACTCTCTCTCTCACACAATTTCTGCGATGGCTAGAGTTTTCTCATGCGTAACTTTTCCACAGATACATCTCATATATATAGGTACAGAAAATCAACCCTTAGAGAGTAATAAGACTGTTGGGCTCACAATCTGACCTGGTTCAGATTCGTGTGTAGGCATTTGAACTTTAGTCAGCCCATTTAATCTAATTAAATGTCCAATCAATGTCAGGAGTCCAAGTCTTACTAGGATTCCCAATTAAATTCATCTCATGAATTTAAATCCAATTTCAATCTATTCTAAGTGTGTGACCCTGTAGGTTCCCATTACGTTGGCACTAATACTAAAATCATATTCTAGTGTTACAAACAGTGAGCAGTACCTAGCAATACATCAGTGCTACTCAAGAAACGGGAATGCCAGTTATTTGACATAACCTATCTGTAACCAATGTTACCATGTAGTCTAGTCCTATTATCTAGATATCTAATTGACCACAAGGCATAGAGCGCGTCACCCTTGTATAGTTCAATCTTTCTTTTCTTGATGTCCGAGTAGACTTACTAAAATAAATGAGCCCAATATCTCATATTGACTCATTTGAGCACGGTCATGCATTTTGCAGACTCACTCAATCAAGGGGCCCGTAGATATCGCTCATGTTATGTAAAGGGACAAATCCTATCTAAGTCACTCACATCCCTCTGCATGATTTGTAGTATATCCAATAGTCGACTTTATAATCACCTTATTACATGTAGCGATTGACGACATTAAAACATATAACTTCTCATGTAGGGAACCGTAGTGACTTCAAGTTAAAAAAGGACTACGTACACTATGGTCACTGTGAGAACTGCTTATGACACTCACGTAACAATCCATGAAGCGTTCTCATGGTGGGTCAGTCCAGTACATTATTACTCTAATATGTACCCATATGAAGACTTGATATCTCATATTTATGACCCGTGAGATATGATTATCAGTCTACGCACATACTAGTCTCTATGTATTATTATCATAATTCACAATAATACTTGACTAGGGACCATTAATAATAGTGTTCTAATTACAACCAATAGGATCTCACAATCAAGTCTTGCACTTGATATCCCATGGTATTGAACCTACTATTCTAAAGACTTTATTATGTTCATTTAATCAAAATAAATAACACAATAAATGAAATGCCTCATATATGAAATAAATATCATACTACAATATAAACTAATAATGTCAATACACAACTAGCCTCTAGGGCTACACCAACAAGAGTACCTTTAAGGCCAGGAAATTTTTAAATCAATGAGATGTGTATTCCCCCCTTGAATCAGAGAAACAAAAATTTAACAGTGGAGAAAAACTAGGTAGTAAGCATAGCAGCAAGATTGATATAACATTCATAGACATCAGATTTTTATTTGAGAAACTAGATCCAAGTGAAATGAGAAAAATCATCTATGAAAATCACATAATATCTATTTTTACCATGAGATAAATAAGTGGAAGGTCCGCAAACAACAAAATAAATACTACAAGATTTTTAGTATACCCCAGCGAATCTACCCCGACGTTTGAGTAGTCGCGCCGGGGATTCGAAGGACTAAGAAAGAATTAGGAAATTATGGTAATCTACTCCGGCGTTTGTAAAAAACGCCGGTGTAGGGTATGCGTACTTCAGCATCTATTAGTTGAAATTCCCCCAAATCCTAACCCTATTTCACTCCCTAAATTCTTTTACTCCATTTCCTGTTTCCCTCTCTCTCTCTCTCTTGCGATCTTCCGCCACTCGTCGATGCCGGTTCATGGCCGCCATCGCTGTGCCCACGTCGCCGTCCACGCGCTCTCTATCCCGCTCACTCATTTCTCTCTCTCTCTCCTCCAGAAACCCCCACCGCGAATCCCACCTTCGCCGATCCCACCTTCGCCATCGCCATCCCCGCTCCCTCTCTATCCCTTTCACTTCTGTCGCCCCCCGTGGTCCAGTGCCAACCCCGACCGTTGACGACACACGGGTAAGTCTTTAGAGGTATGAAAACCAATTCTTGAGTGGATTTTAGGGTTGTAATAATAGATTATTGATTTTAGGGTTGTATGAATGGAGTTAATTTTGTTGTAATTTATTTGTTTTAGAGTAAATTTTGTTGAGAATTAATTGGTATCTACTTCCGGTGGGAGATTAGGTTCAGTGGAAGCAATTGCTGGGCAGATTATTAATCTATCTGTTTCTTCAGCTTAATTGTAGTGAGAAATTAGGAGTTAGGAGTTATCTTATAATTGATCATAACTTTAGGTTGTTTGCAGCATTTAGATAACTCTAGTCATTTATCTATTCACTGCAATTAAATGATGATATCTGACTTGAGGTTGGGATGGGAGAGAGCTGGGAGAGTTGGTCCATGTTGCAACTGGACCTCTTCAAGTGGATCAGTGCAAAACCGATTTGTATGTTGCTGAACAAAGGTCTGCAACTCCTTTCCAAAATCCTTGCCTTGGCCATCATTGTGTAGCCAAACTCCGTAATGATTGGCAGTTACAATTACCAGTTGGGTGTCTCAGTCCATCCCTGGAGTCAACCTTTACCTATGACCTGGCCTTCTACTCCGCTGATTTGATTTGTCCAAACCCAGGTACTTGAAGTATAGTCCTATTAAATCATCAAGTTCTTGACTTCAATCTGTAATCTAATAAAATAAGGTTGTTGGTGATGGTGAGAGCATAGACAACTCAAATGAAGGCGGGCTGCTGAAAAACATATTGGCGGAGTTGAAACAACTGCTCATACATGCTAATACACCTGTAAGTAAGCACGTAACATCTCCCCCTTCCCTCCACTAATTAGAAAAGGAAGGGAAAAAAAGAGAAGAAAAAGTACTCTCATTGTCTCTATCACTTCTTTGTTGGTAGCTGAGTTTGCTTTTCTGTTATGGTCAGCTTATGGTTGTTCCATGTTGATACCAGTTCGCAGGTGATGCTGCCATACTGTAATTTATGGACTTTTTGAGCTCCTACCCTCATATCTTCTTGCTGTCCCTTCCATTTAGTATTTCATGATATGGTATAGCACAATGCTCTTTTATCTTTTTTATAGTCTATGCTTGCCCCTTAGATCATTCTAGACTTTTGGTCAGTTATAGATAATTGAATTCTGTTTGGTAAATATATTTCACTGTCTCTAGCCATGTATTATGTAGAGAAGTAAACTTGTTACTTTTTTTTTGCAAGAATCAATCCTCTTAATTTGTTTCAAGCAATAAAAAAAGGCACTGTGTCAATTTTTTGTTGACACCAATTATTTCATCTCCCTCAGAGAGTGAAGGAGCTAACTAATTTTGTTTCTTCTTGATAATTTTGCAAGTTAATTGATCTTCCTTTGCTGGATGAAGTAAAGTGTTAACGACTTCTAAGCCATACTTTCCATTTCTAGAAGGAGTGCAATGTACTACCAAGTAAAGCAAGTTAACTGAATTTACAATTGTTCCTTCATACAAAATATGATGTGCATAATATCTCTTTAGAGATATTATTCCTTGAGTGTAGGGTGTTTATTTGTAAAATATGGATCTTTATTTGGTTTTTTCTGATTGTAATTGTGTCATGGCATTATTTTCTTCACCGCAGCACTTGAAGCACTTGATTTTCGCAAAGTTCAAATCATGTTTGCGCTCCTGCTGCTCGACACTTGTCTTTATGGTTAATTGTTAATTATTGGTGATCTTTATGATTGATTTTGAGATTGGGTCTGATGTTTGCACTTGATGGTTGTGTTTAGTTGACTACAAGAAAATAGTTCAGCTTGAGGGGTTACCTTGAGCTTCACGAGTTTGATTGATTTTGAGATTGGGTATGATTTGAAACTCTTGTTTCAGGTTAGTTCAGCTTCACGAGTTGCTTTTTTTTCTTCTGAATTTGGAGATGAGATGGATCATGTAGTTGAAGTTGCACACTATGAATTTTTTAGGAGTGACTAGTGATGGAATTTTTTTATCTAAACAATTATATCTTGATGTCTAGATGAGTATCAGTTTCTAAGATAATGTTCATGCTTGTTGCTTGGGTTTGAAAATGAGATTGTTCTTTCTCATTGGTTTTAAGTGATGATGAGATGGATTATGTAACTGAAGTTGCATACTATGATTTACAGATGAGTGACTAGTGATGAAATAATCCTGTTTGAACTTATGTTGTGGTTTCAATTGACAGTTATCTCATGAGTATTATAAAAGTATAAGTTTCATCTCAGTTAGTATCTTGTTTGCCTAAATTTGTGAGTGAAAATATTCTTTTTCACTCTTTGTAACTCAATATTTTGAACTCCATATTTTGGTTATGAATGTGATGAGATCACATTATTATGTTTCATTATGAGATTACAATTTGATGCTGTTATACTATTATGCTTCATTCATATTTTAGGACTGTGCAATGATGAACTTAATTTGGGTCTCTTTTAGTTTTGCAATAGGTTTTGGTTGTAAGAGTGCTGAAGTTCTTTTTTTTTTTTTAAAAAAAATTTTAAAAATATATATCTACCCTGGCGTTTTTACAAGCGTCGGGGTAGCTTTGAGCATTTTCCAAAAGTCTACACCGGCATTTTTACAAGCGCCGGTGTAGGTGATGGCCGAAAACGGGACCTAAAGCGAATACACCCTTTCGGTGGCGTTTTTCAACCGCCGGTGTAGTTTTAACATATACCGGCATTCGTAAAAAATGTCGGGGAATGTACCTAAGCTACAACGACACACGATTCAGCGACACTTGCACCGACATTTTATAAAATGCCGGTGGTATCTACTGCAGGGTTTATAAACGCCGGTGAATGTGAAAAAAAATGTCGGTAAAGGCTATTAGTATTGTAGTGAAATAAGTTCAAATAGAGAAGAGGAAATATACACACTAGAAGGAAAAGGAATGGCTAAATTGTTTTGCCATTACAAGGAAACAAAGAATTTGTTGAGAAGTTCCCTAAACAACCATTACTCGGAAGAAAACAAAAACGAGGTTATTAGATATATATTTTAGATATATTATTAGAGATATACGGCTGAGATCATTTTCTTTATCCTATATATATACTGGCTTTTAATGCCCAATAATATCATTCATTCCTTTCTGTCAATCTCTCTCTATTAACCTAACATTGTATCAGAGCTCTAATCTCAAACCCTAATCCCTAACTTCAATCACAAATTCCTGTCTAATCACAAATCCCTAATCTCCCACTAAACACACAGCCATCCCAACTTCTTCTCCTTCACTGTCTACCACCAAAACCCATCTCCATCATCTTCGGACATCATCAAACTCCAACCCAAACTCCACCACCATCCCACTAGGCTCCATTGCAGCCCCTCCTTATCACCAACCCGCAACTCGACAAAAATCCAACCCGAACCACCGCCATTGTTGCTGATTGATGTTGTTGTTGTTGCTTCTGTCTCTCATTACTGATGTTGTTTTTATCCCTTGCTGCAACCCGAAACCCACACCCGCTACTCCATACCCATAACCCTAACCCTAACCCTAACCCAAAAATCCAAACACGAAACCCACCACCTACTTTCTCTCTATTCCTTTCCTCCTTGACTGCCAATTGTTGTCATCGTCGCCCACCGTCAGCAAAAAAGATCCCAAAAAAATGTATTTTATTTTCTACATTATATTTCTCCATGGCACATCAGCTTCGTCAGTACCTTCTCTTCTCCACTGACTTCTGGGCTACCGCATCTTTCCCTACACTCATCCCTCATCCCGGTGTCAATAAGAGCAACACCATCCCGATCCCCATCCAGATCCCGACAATAGCAGCAACGCCACCTTCATCTCGATCCCTGCCTCCTCCCCCATCTCGGCATCAGCAACAACATCACCATCCTATCCCTGCCTCATCCTTCCTCCGGACACCAGCAACAGTAGTAAAATATCAATCCTGGCAACAACAGCAGCGTCGTCCTCATTTCGATCCTTACCACGGCAGCACCAGTCCCATTCCTTATCACCGTACTCCTTCCCCTAAATCTTCTGTCATGACAGTTACTTCAGCTTTGTCATCTTCTGCTATTGGGCCAATCTTCAGCGTCACATTATGCAACTGAAATTCAAGATCTTGGGTCAGTCTGTCAATGCTGCCTCCACTTCCCCTGCTTTCTTTGTTACTCCCGGTATGAATTTTTCACACCCCGCTTCCCAAAAGGAATACGGAATACGGATCGCGACTAAGCCCAGCGGATAGTTTTCACCATTCATAAGCTTTACGGATCTACTTGACTCATCACAACAGTAAATATAAAAAATAAACTCAACCAGGCATGCATAAATAATTATAATTCAACAGTATTTATTCGCAAGAATAATGAATATCCCAAACAAATACGAGATCTGAAATAAAATAATACTCTAGGACTACAAGCCTAAATACAAGTCTTAATACAGTTCATAAATAAAATAGTTCCAAACAAAACATTAAGCAAATTTTTCCAATGCGCAGATCAAAACTTTTGCTCACCAACTCCAGTAGGCAAGTGATCACCAAAACCTGCTCATATAGCAATTACAAGAAAAATAAGAAGACAAGAAAACATAATGCCCGTTAGATGTAAGTTCCGGGCCGCAAGAAGTACAAGCAAGAAAACGAAAAGGGAAAATTAAAATAAAACAGAAGAACTGACATGGAGATAATCAACAAAGGATGACAGTCTATGGATAGCAGAGAAAGCAGGATAACAGAAAAGAGTGTAGTAATAACAGTAACAGTGAGGTCAACAGTAACAGTAAAATCAACAGGCTCAATAACAGGATGTGACAGTGAAACAGTTATTCTTATGTCTAATGTTCATTACCATCTAGGTAGAACTTCATGCGTCCAAAATTATACCATATGGTTGCAACTTCAAACAGTTTCGTTTTAAGATTTCGTAGTGAAACCTATAGGGCAATATATTCAGGCAAAAAGTAACGGTAACAGTAATAACAAATAGTTTCTTGGATCATGCCCTCATGCATCCAGAGATAAACAGTGGGTACCACAGTAAACAGTAGGGAAAACGAGTTTCCTTCTGAATATGCATTTCTATATTGTCCACTATTAGATATTTCCCTTAAACCCAGGCTTGATTAGTTTTTATTATTATTAAACAGGTGTGAACGAATACAAACAGGGCAAAGGATAGGACAGAACAAAGGATAAGTCTAAGATGAATAGGAACACAAACGGTAAGAAAAATAACTTATACAGTCAAAACAACGAAACATCAAGTTTTGGACAGCAAGACACTACTGTACCAAATCTGAGATTATCGTTGCTACAGAACTGAAAATCTAGATCTGTCAGAAAATCCAGAAACTAGACTCTCTACCGAATCCAGTGCATATATACAAGTCATACATCAGTCACCGAAACGGGGTTGAAAACAGCGTTTAATACAAAACTTATGTTCAGCCAGAAAATACAAAATCTTGTTTATAAGCATGAAAAGGATTTGAAAACATCATAATTAAATCTAAGAAAAATATGGAAGATTTTCTAACATATCTAGTCTTAAAATATAAAATATCATGAATTTATATTACAGATAGTATAGTCAATAAAATTGGGAAACAGAGTAATGCAGCAAAATCTCAGTTCTGAAAGTTCAGACACAGCAGTACCAAAACAGAGATAACTCATAAAATACAATTTGAAATCCAGATCTGTCAAAAGGTTAGTAAAATAGAAAAATCAGACTACAGTTCATATTCACAAAGTTTTCATCAAGAACGAATAGAATCAGGTAGAAAATATAATTCTTTACTTAACAGCATGCAGTTTGGAAATATATCGATTGGTTTCTTAAGCATGAAATGAGATACAAAAGTCATTAATTAATTCCACAAAAATTAGGGATTGATCCCAGTCATGTTTAAACATACTCAACAAAATATAGAGTTCTATCAGTTTTAAAATAATATTTCATACAGAATACATATAGTGCAGAATATGGAATATACGATATGACTGCAGTAAAACAGCAATAACTTATGCATCAAAAATCAGAATTCAGATCCGTCGAAATATCTGAAAACTAGAAAACAAAACCTAAAAATTATGTTCACAACTTTATTTATTTTACTGATATTAACAGGGTCGAAATTACTGTACAAAAATATGGCAGTAGTGAAACAAAACTTCTTTTATACATTTTATCGAATAGTTTGATTGCAAACGATCCAAACTAAGATGGCATACAAAGCGGGGTATATAGGTAACTCAAATCAGCATGGCATGTGTATTAATGGTCTAAAATAAGATAATACATCATAGAAGCATCCATGAAGCAATCATTTACAACATATGATGTATCACAACAAGCATATAACCAAGATGTCCATCTAATCTAATTATTTTCAAGCAACTAGTGTCAACTACTGTGAACTACTCATTATCAAGAGATGAAGGAACGGTTCAACTAACAAAATATGGTCATCATGAGGGTACTAACAATTTCAATAGAGACTACTTATGGTATTTAGCTTGTATGACAAAAAAATACATTCAAGCTACTTGCCTGAAACGACGACGATGAAGAACAGAATAACGGGAACGGATCTCGAACGACAAACACAAACGAACAAGAGAACGCACGAACAAGGAGCGAGATCCAATACCAACCGAAAAACACGTGTTGTATACGTGCTTACACGCGCACAACCAAACAGCGACAACAGCAAGGGTGGACGATGCGGGCAGGCTATCGGGCTTCAAAGGCAGGACAACAACACTGGAAGACGACTACGGCGGGGGATCGGAGAGGTGCTGGGCTACGGGATCGCGGCGCTCGAGCGGGGCTCGGCACAGCGGGAAGAAGACGGCAGTGAGGGAGCACGGGGGGTCGTGAGGAAGATGGGTGGTTGCTGTAAGGGGGTCAGCGAGGTCAGGGATGAGGAGAGGCTTTCGGTAGGGAAATGGGTGTAGGGGGATCATCGGCATCTGGGGTAGACGACGACAGCAAGGAAGGGGAAGAGAGAGATCGGGAGTCGGGGGTAGGGCTAGGGCAGATGAAGGCTAAAGGAGAGAGAGAGAATAATTAGGGTTTGGGTACAATTAGGGGGTTATATAGAGTCAATATGGGTTTGGGTTAACTGAGTAGTATCCAATAGGAAGAAAAGAGTCCAATAAGAGACATATAGGTTATGAAATAGGTTTAAACAATAAATAAGATCAAGAACAAATTTATAGATCAAACGAATGAGAATATAAAGGCTAAATTAAGCAGAAATGAATCACAAGGAGAACAACAACACACAATCAAAAGGAACGAAAAGAAATACAATCAGAAATAAAATAAAATAACCAGAAATTTAATTAAATATAAATAAAAATACAAAAATGAGTAACAGGGGTTACAAATCCTACCCACCTAACAAGAAAAATTTCGTCATCGAAATTCAACAACAAGTACATAAGGTAACCCCCAAAAGAAAAGAAAACAATAGCAAAAGCAGATCAACAAAATAAGAACTACACAAACAAATGAGGAAACCTCCGCTGGATGTCCTCCTCCAGCTCCCAAGTCGACTCACCCAGAGAGTGAGGATTCCAAGAAACACGAACAAGCTTGATCACCTTGTTCTTCAAAACCTTCTCCCACTAGTCCACAATAGCAACTGGCAGAATTTTACAAGACAAATCCTGCCTCAAAGATAACTCCGAGTAGTCAATCACGTGGCTCTCATCACGGATATACTTCCTCAGTTGCGAGACATGGAAGACTTCGTGCACTCTAGATAAAGTCGGGGGCAATGCAAGACGATAGACCACCTTGCCTACTCGTTCCACGATGTTAAATGGTCCGATGAACCTGAGGCACAACTTGCCTCCTCCACCAAAACGAATGACACCTCACCACAGTGATATCTTAAGGAACACATGGTCTCCCACCTCAAACTCCAAGCCTCTCCGATGAACATCAGCCCATCTCTTATGTCTGTCGGCGCAGCTTGAAGATGCTTCCGGATCTGACTCACAGCATCCACCGTCCTGGTGATCAACTCTGGGCCCAAAAATTTCCTCTCACCAATGTCATCCCAGTATACTGGCGATCGAAACTTACGACCATATTGTGCCTCGAACGGAGCAGCTTTTAGACTGGTCTGAAAGCTATTATTGTATGAGAACTCTACAAGATGCAAGTGGTCCTCCCAAGAACCTCCAAATTGCAGCACACAGGAGCTCAACATGTCCTCTAGAGTCTGGATGGTCCTCTCTGACTGTCCATCGGTCTGAAGATGAAAAGTTGTGCTGTACTTCAACTTACTCCCCAGACTACTCTGAAGACTCTACCAAAACTGCGATATGAACCTTGTATCCCTGTCGGATACAATACTGAATGGAACCCCATGAAGTCTGATATTCTCTTGCATGTACTTCTCAGCTAGTCTCTCAGTAGATTGTCCAACTCTGAAGCGAACGAAGTGAGCACTCTTGGTTAACCTGTCCACAATCACCTAAAAGGCATTGTGACACTTAGGACTCCTTGTCAAAGCGGTCACAAAATCCATGGTGATATACTCCCGCTTCCACTCTGGAATGGGAAGAGGCTAAAGAAGTTCGGAGGTTCTCTGATGCTCTGCCTTCACCTGCTGGCAGATCAAGCACTGCGACACAAATCTCGCCACGGCCCTCTTCATACCATGCCACCAAAAATAAAGCTTCAGGTCCCGATACATCTTCGTACCACCAGGATGAATAGAGTACGACTACTGGTGGGCTTCCTCAAGCAACTTCTGACGAACCTCACCCTTCGGAACACACAATCTGGATCCAAAATGAAGAGATCCATCTGAGCGAACAACCATATCGGTCCTCATACCCGCTTCAACTTCGGCTCTGAACCCTTGCAATTACTCATCACCTGCTTGGGCCTTTTTAACCTGCTCAACAAGAGACGACTGCAACAGAAGCACCATGCAACTCCGATCAAAACCTATCAAGATCACATCCAAATCCAACATCCTCATCTGCTTAATAAGCTCTCTCTGCTGAGTTAGGAACATGGCGACTGTTCCCCTACTCAAAGCATCTGGCACCAATTTCACTTTACCAGGATGGTATTGCAAACTGATATCATAGTTAGCCATCAATTCCAACCATCGCTTCTTCCTCATATTTAGTTCCATCTGAGTGAAGACATACTTGAGACTTTTGTGGTCAGTAAAGATTTCTACTCGGTCACCAAGCAGATAGTGTCTCCACAACTTCAAAGCAAAGATCACCACAGCCAACTCTAAATCATGAGTAGGTTAGTTCTTCTCGTGTGGCCTCAACTGTCTGGACACATAAGCCACAACTCGACCCTTTTGCATCAACACTGCACCTAGGCCCTTGCCAGAAGCATCACAGTGAACCACAAAACCACCCGAACCATCCGGAATAATCAACACTGGCGCTAATGTCAACCGACTCTTCAACTCTTCCAAGCTCCACTGCAAGCTCCATCCCAGACAAACTTCTGATCTTTCCCAGTCAGCTTATTCAACGGACCAGCTATCTTCGAAAATTTTTGGACAAACTTTCGATAATACCCGAACAAACCAAGGAAACTTATCACTTCCGGAACTGACTTAAGAACAAGTCAATCCTGGACCGCAGAAATCTTGGTCGGATCGACAGAGATACCATCGCCTAAGATAATGTGCCCTCAAAAGGTAACCCGATCAAGCCAGAACTCACACTTACTGAGTTTCCCATACAGCTGATTCTCCCTCAAAGTCTGCAGAATCAACCTCAAATGATCAGCATGATCCTTTCGATTTCGAGAATACACCAGAATGTCGTCTATGAAGACCACCACGAATCTGTCCAAAAATGGAGAGAAAACTCTGTTCATCAGACTCATGAACACTGTCGGTGCATTCGTGACTCCGAAAGGCATCACTAGTAACTCATAGTGCCCATATCTGGTCCTGAACGCAGTTTTCTGCACATCAACTATCTTCACCTTCACTTGATGATAACCAGAGGAAGGTCCAACTTCGAAAAGACAGCAGCTCCACCTAGCTGATTAAACAAATATCAATCCTGGGTAGCAGATACCGGTTCTTCACTGTAACACCGTTCAGCTCACGGTAATCCACGCACAGATGACGACTGTCGTCCTTCTTGCAGACAAACAAGACAGGAGCATCCTACAGGGACACACTGGGCCTGATGAAGCCCAAATCCAGTAATCCTTGGACTTACACCTTCAGATATACTAGCTTAACTGGTGCCATCCGGTAGGGACTCTTCGATATCGGTGCAATACCTAGCTGAACCTCAATACCGAATTCCACTTCCCTATCTGGGGGTAGTCCAGGAAACTCCTCTGGAAACACATCCAAAAATTCCCATACTACAAGAGGCGCAGCCTCACAGCCTAAGTGCAACTCCATTGCACAACCTAGATCGACAACTACTTCCTGACCATGCCCAAGGGGTAACTCCCCAGCATGGAACTCAAACTCCGCATGGCCTGGCATCCTGAAAACAACTTTCTTCACTCGATAATCAATGATCGCGTGGGTCTCACCCAGCCAATCCATGCCGAGAATCACATCAAACCTTGAACTGCCGATTACAATCAGATCTGCTCTGAAATCAGCACTTCCAATCACCACGGGACTCTGCTTGCACTCTCAGAAACAGATAACAACACCGCCACCTGTGGTGACGTTCCAAGCTACTGACATCACACTGCACTCCAACTGATGTCGATCCACAAAGCGAGAGGAGACAAAGGAATGAGTTCACCCGGAATAAAAAAGAACACGAGCAGGAAAGGAATGAACAAGAATAACACCTAAGACAGAGTCAAAATAAAGGAAAAAGAGATGAACAGATGATAGATAACCAAGAAATATGAAAAGATGGTGCAGGAAAGACAACATGAAGAAAGATGCAAAAGAAATAAATAAAACAAGGAACAAATAACAGAACAACAAAAGAAAACAAAAAAGTATACCTGTAATGACTTCCTCCGTGGTCTCAGCTTCCTCCGTTATCAAGTTGAATGCCTGACCTCTCCCTGGAGCAGCGGTCCTTTGACCGACGATCTGACGCTAAGGGGGAAGTGGTGGTCAGACCTGACTACGGACTGGCTAGACTGCGGCCTGGTCATGCCTCCTCCGAGGAAAATCTCTAACCAAGTGATTGGCAGCACCACAACCGAGACACTGGCGGCTGGCCTTCCAGCAATCCTTGCACAAATGCCCAAGGGTCTGGCAAAAGTCGCAAACAACATCCCTCTGTGGAGGAGAAGGATGGTAGGGAGCTGTCCTAAGGGCAAGAACCAGAGCTGGCCTCCTAATCGGACCTCCAGTAGTCCTGGCAGCAATAGCAGCGGAGTACTGCACAACCCGCTGAGAAGGGGTCTCTCGAGCTCGAGTCTGCTCTGCCGCTCGATCTGCCTTCAAGGCATCCGCATATGTAAGGAGACGATGGGTGGCCAAGTGCACCTGAATACCCTAATCAAGATCCAAAAGGAACCTTCGAGCACAATCCTCCTCATTCGCTACCAAGGTGGTAGCAAAGCGGCTAAGTCTGGTGAACTCCGCGGCATACTCGTCCACGGATCTAGAGCCCTGTTCCAAGAAAAACTTAGTGTTACAATACTACATATATAATATGTAACAAAATCTCAAAACACGGCACTAATAAATCAATGAACCAACCTGCTTCAGGGCAAGAAACTGATGCTCCCTTTCTACCCGGGTGATGCAGGGGAAGAATTTCTTCCAGAAGCTCTGAGCAAAAGTAGTCCAAGCAATAGGCCGATCTAGCCTCTCGGATTCTGCCCTCCACCAGATGTGGGCCAAATCCACCAACTGGATGCATACCACATCCACACGATCGGCATCGGCGACCATAACTGTCTGTCGCAGACTTTCCGTCCGTATCAGCCACTACTTAGCCTCAAGTAGCATCTCAGTACTAGCAAACTTATTAGAGTGAAGCCTCATGAAGTCCGCAACGGTACCCGGACGAGGGTGCAAAACTACTGGGACAGGCACAACGGGGGTCTGAACAGCATTTCGGTTAGCAGCCTCCAAAACGGCCTTAACCAGTTCGTTGTGCTCCTGTTACATCTAGAAATCTGCTGGAGCACCTGAGTTACTACTGCCAACTCAGGATGGTCTTCTTGCGTGTAGCGCCCCGAATTTCTAATATAATAATTTAGAAAAATACGTGGCACAATCCCAGCAATCCACTTCAATGTAACAATAAACACAACCAACACCACTAAAATCTTCAACTTTATTACAACAACTTTTACAAATCACAGCGGAATTCAAACAACTCAAACAATATTTTCAGTCATTTACAACTCAAATTATATCAAAACTGCTTTTTACAATTTTACACAAAACTCTTATAAATCCATTTATCTCAAAAATGCCTCAAGCATCCAAACCTCCAAACTCTAAGCAACAACCTGCAACATGTGAGGCTAGAGATGATCCCTAACCCCCAAAACTAAAGGGGTTAGCCATAAATGGTGTGAGTGACATAAAATCAAACAATATAATTTAATCATAAAACATAAAGTCATCGACATCATGTATTAACCACAAAGATAGATAATGAAGAATAGCAAAGATGTAAAGCATGAAAACATCATAGAATGAAAACAACAAGTGCATCTAGTCTAAAGGTCAAGTGTAGGAAAACTGGAATACACATGCATAAAACCAGGTCAAGAAAACACAATTTCTATATGCGGACTCTCTAATGCATACTTGTCGAAGTCTATGCATCCCATTCTACATAGGTTCGGTGCAAGCCCTTAACGTATCCACTTCATATGGGTTCAATCCCCGCTATGCGACTATTCTTAACACGATGACTACTACGAGATAAAGATAAACTGTGAGAATTAGTCCATGCTTGATAATTCCGGAGATGGATCCCTCATCTCAGGCGTTTTACCTGGATAATTCCGGAGATCATCCCTCATCTAAACATTGACACATCATCACATGAATACCCCATGTGCGTCGCCTCGACTTCGATAATTCCAGAGTTCAATCCCGCATCTCAAGCACCACTTGGATAATTCCGGAGATATATCTCTCATCTCAGGGAATTTACCTGGATAATTCCGGAGATAAATCCCTCATCTCAAGAAAGTTACTTGGATAATTCAGGAGATCAAATCTCTCATCTAAAGCCGTATTGAGGTGCATAACTCATGTTCTCGTTCATCATATCGTCACTAGTGCCTGTCCTTATTATATTGTGGGTTATTTAATTACTTAACAAAATCTCCTAGAGTCGGTGTACCCTACCGGGATAACTCAAAACTGAATAACTGAATATGCCTCAATGGGCCTCAACAAAATAACTTAACAAATATCTCAACACCGGTATACTAGGGTCACCTACCTCTAGAGACTCAAACTCAAAGGGTCTAAACAAATTCCACTAAACAAAGGTGGCTCAACTGAACATCTTAAAACCAAATATTGAACTGAATATCTCAAAATCAAATACTGAACTGAAGATCAATTATAGGCTGAATTATCTGAAAACTAATCATTCGAAGTAACACTAAAGTTTACACAGATCCTTCAGTACCAGTCGACTTATACAGTGGTAAGTCGACTGTCCAGAGGACTATGTCCAAAATTTCACAAAGATAAACTAAGTCATATCAGTCGACCTCAGAGGTCACCAGTCGACTGCATACAGGCTAAGTCGACTGTCCCGAACGGACTGAACAAATTTCACACAATCGAATTCTCAGTGAACCAGTCGACTGCACAAAGGCCAAGTCGACTGTCCAGAAAGAACTGAACAAATTTTACTAAGAAGGTTCTCAGCAGACCAGTCGACTGACAGAAGTCTAAGTCGACTGTCCCGAACAATTTTCAAAGGTCTGAAGGTACAACAGTAGAGACGTACCAGTCGACTGCTTAGTAGGCCAGTCGACTGTCGGCCTACAGTTTTCATATTTTAGGTCTAAATACAAAAATCCAAACTGGAGCTTCTAAAGATTCATTGTTCATAAAAGTTAGTTGTTCTCAGGAAAAATAATCAACCTCAAATAAACTCCATTAAGGATACCTCACCCAATCATCCAAATGTCAAAATTTAATTCTCAAGATCCATAATCACTAATCTTTCAATTAGGGTTTCTCAAAACTAATTTCTTTCACAACTATGATCAAAATCTGATTTGTATACTCTAGACCCAGATATTCACCATCCGATCCCAACCATGATCAATTCTTAACATGTTTTCTAACATATAATCTCATAACTCAAGATCTACTCAATTTCCACAAGTTTCTCAACATGGTTCAACAATAACAATGGTTTACATCCATACCACAATATAAGATCCATATCATTCATATACAAAACAAGCAAACGTTGTCATTCACATAATTCAAAACAAACGATTTCATAACACTCACAAAATCAAACAATAACACAAACAATGTCACTCACCTTTGGTTTTAGAAGAATCCATGAAAAGTCTTCCTTTTGCTAGATCCAAAAATCCTCCTCCCGATCACCAAGAAAATAATATTTTAATAAATCTGGAGTTGTGCAGTGAATGACGGCTACACACCCTCTTTTATACAGGCTGGGGTTGAAAGGAATTAGGATTTTGAAGTACTTTTGCAAAATAGTCATTTTTCCAATTTATTACTCACATATATAACCTTTCTTAGTCAAAATAAGTTAAATAAATCAAAACTAAATAAAATCCTTTTACCACTAAGTTTTCCAACAACCCAGCACTGCCCAGAGATAAGAAAATCCCGGATTTACACTCAGGGTGGCGATTTTGCACAAAAGCCCTCCCTTTTGCAATATTTGCAAATACCTCATAAAATATTCATAAAAATCCAGAAAAATCCGAAATAATATATGGTAATACATATTATAGTTTCTAATAAAAATATTTGACTTTTAAATTCCAGAAAAACATTTGCACAAAGATCCAACATAAATTCTATATTTGCAAAAACACCCTTTTTGACTAAATCTTCACCAAATCGATTTTAAATAAATTTCAAATATATTTAAATTCAAATGATGACCATGGAGAACCAAAATATCAGTAAAAATAAATTTTCATAGTTTATTTAAGATCCAAACTTTTACATAAAAGCCCCTCTCTTTCGAGATATTTGTAAAGATAGTTTCTTTATTCAGAAAAATCCCAAAATTTAGAATACACTCCATAATAAGTATGAGAACTTATTAGAAATATAAAATTGTATTTTTACACCAAAATTATTTGCACGTGTTTCGCACGTGAAAAAAAGATAAATCTTTTAGAAAATATTTATTAAATTTCCAGTAATTCGTTTTAATTCATTTTCAAATATTTTAAAATAATATTTGAAAATACAGGGTTCTACATTGCGAGTGAGAAGTCAAAGCATTCCCACGAGCCATAGTCTGCACAAAACCCAAAACAATTAGCATTCAAATCAAGTTAATTAATAATTCTTTGTGCAGTGCATGGCCTGTTGGTAGTTAAGTAAATCCTGATCAAGTCAAGCCTGTCTAATGTATTAGTCAAACTAAAATATTAGCCAAACCTGAGATTTTGATACCACTCAAAACCTTGTCACGCCTCGCTTCCCAAAAGGAATACGGAATACGGATCATGACTAAGCCCAGCAGATAGTTTTCACCATCCATAAGCTGTACGGATCTACTTGACTCGTCACAACAGTAAATATAACAATATACTCAACCAGGCATGCATAAACAATTATAATTCAATAGTATTTATTCGCAATAATAATGAATATCCCAAACAAATACGAGATCTAAAACAAAATAATATCCTGGGACTATAAGCCCAAATACAAGTCTCAATACAGTTCATGAATAAAATAGTTCAAAACAAAACATTAAGCAAATTTTTTCAATGCGCAGCTCAAAACTTTTGCTCACCAACTCCAGTAGGCAAGCGATCACTAAAACCTACTCATATAGCAATTAAAAGAAAAATAGGAAGACAGGAAAACATAATGCCCGTTAGATGCAAGTTTCCGGCTGCAAGCAGTACAAGAAAGAAAGAGGAAAGGAAAAACTAAAATAAAACAGAAGCACTGACATGGAGATAATCAACAAAGGATGACAGTCTACGGATAGCAGAGATAGCAGGATAATAGTAAAGTGTGCAGTAATAACAGTAACAGTGAAATCAAAAGTAACAGTAACAGAATGTAACAGTGAAACAGTTATTCTTATGTCTAATGTTCATTACTATCTAGGTAGCACTTCATGCGTCCTAAATTATACCACATGGTTGCTTCATCAAACAGTTTCATTTTAAAATTCCGTAGTGGAACCTATATGGCAGTATATTCAGAAAAACAGTAACAGTAATAGTAATAAAAAACAGTGTCTTGGATCATGCTTTCATTCATCCAAAGCTAAACAGTGGGTACCACAGTAAACAGTGGAGAAAACGAGTTTCCTTCTGAATACGTATTTCTATATTGTCCACTACAAGATCTTTCCCTTAAATCCCGACTTGATTAGCTTTCATTATTATTAAACAGGTGTGAATGAATACAAACATGGCAAAGGACATGGCAGAAAAAAGGATAAGTCTAAGATAAATAAGAACACAAATGGCAACAAAAACAACTTATACAGTCAAAACAACGAAACTTCCAGTTCTGGATAGCAAGACACTACTGTACCAAATCTGAGATTCCCGTTGGTACAGAACTAAAAATCTAGATCCATTAGAAAATACAAAAACTAGAATCTCTGCCAAATCCAGCACATATATACAAGTCATACATCAGTCACAGAAACGAGGTTAATACAGAACTTATGTTCAGCCAGAAAATGCAAAATCTTGTTTATAAGCGTGAAAAGGATTTGAAAACATCATAATTAAATCTGAGAAAAATATGAAAGATTCCCTAACATATCTAGTCTCAAAATATAAAATATCATGAATTTATGTTACAGATATTATAGTCAATAAAATTGGGAAACAGAGTAATGCACTAAAATCTCAATTCTGAAAGTTCAGACACAGCAGTACCAAAACAGAGATAAATCATAAAATATAATTCGAAATCCAGATCCGTCAAAAAGTTATTAAAATAGACAAATCAGGCTACAGTTCATATTCACAAAGTTTTCATCAAAAACGAATAGAATCAGGTTGAAAGCATAATTCTTTACTGAACAGCATGCAGTTCGGAAATATATCGATTGGTTTCTTAAGCATGAAATGAGATACAAAAGTCATTAATTAATTCCACAAAAATTAGGAATTGATCCCTGTCATGTATAAATATACTCAACAAAATATAGAGTTCAAATTCTACTGTTAATATCAGTTTTAAAATAATATTTCTTACAAAATACATATAGTTCAGAATCTGGAATATACGATATGACTGTCGTAAAACAGCAATAACTCATGTACCGAAAATCAGAATTCAGATTCGTCGAAAGTTCTAAAAACTAGAAAACAAAAACTGCAAATCATGTTCACAACTTTATTTATTTTACTGATGTTAACAGGGTCAAAATTACTGTACAAAAATATGGCAGCAGTGAAACAAAACTTCTTTTATACATTTTATCAAATAGTTTAATTGCAAACGATCCAAACTAAGATGGAATATAAAGCGTGGTATATAAGTATCTCAAATCAGCATGTCTTGTTTATTAATGGTCTAAAATAAGATAATACATCGTACAAGCATTCATGAAGCAACCATCTACAACATACGATGTGTCACAACAAGCATACAACCAAGATGTCCATCTAATCTAATTGTTTTCATGCAATGGGTGTCAACTACTGTGAACTACTCATGATCAAGAGATGAAGGAACGGATCAACTAACAAAATATGATCATCATGAGGGTACTAACAATTTTATGCGAGACTACTTACGGTATTTAACTTGTATGACAAAAAAATACATACAAGCTACTTGCCTGAAAAAGACAACGATGAATAACAGAATAACGGGAACGGATCCCGAATAACGAACACAAACGAACAAGAGAACGCACGAACAAGGAGCGAGATCCAATACCAACCGAAAAACACGTGCTGTGTACGTGCTCACACGCGCACAACCAAACAGCGACAACAGCAAGGGTGGACGACACAAGGGCGGGGCTGTCGGGCTTCGACGGTAGCACAACAACACTGGAAGATGATGAAAGAGGGGGATCGGAGCGGCACTGGGCTAGGGGATCGCGGTGCTCGAGTGGGGGCTCGGCACAATAGGAAAACGACGGCAGTGAGGGAGCATGGGGGGTCGCGAGGAAGATGGGTGGTCGCTGTGAGGGGGTCAGCGAGGTCAGGGATGAGGAGAGGCTGTCAGCAGGGAAATGGGTGCAGGGGGATCGCCAGCATCGGGGGTAGACGACGACAACAAGGTAGGGGAAAAGAGAGATCGGGAGTCGAGGGTAGGGGTAGGGCAGATGATGGCTAGAGGAGAGAGAAAGAGAATAATTAGGGTTTTGGTAATTAGGGTTAGCGTACAATTAGGGGGTTATATAGAATCAATATGGGTTTGGGTTAACTGGGTAGTATCCAATTGGAAGAAAAGTGTCCAATAAGAGACAAATAGGCCATGAAATATGTTTAAACAATAAACAAGATCAACAACAAATTTGTAGATCAAACGAATGAGAATATATAGGCTAAATCAAAAGGAAATTAATCACAAGGAGAACAACAACACAATCGAAAGGAACGAAAAGAAATACAATCAAAAATAAAACAAAATAACCTTTAATTTAATTAAATACAAATAAAAATACAAAAATGAGTAACAGGGGTTACAGAATTCTTCATGGATTTTAGATTATGGTGCATTACATCATCTCACTAGTGATTATACATTGCTCACCACCAGCACTGCACTTCCCTCTCACTCTCCATCACTTCACACAGCCGTTGACTCCATACTCCTCACTATACACTAGGATCTATTATCTCTCTCACTCTCCCATTGCCTGTAATATCCCAGACGGATATTATATTTGGATAATTATTATTTTTAAATTAAAATATTTTAATGTAAATTACTTGGTTTTTCAAATAAAAAGTTATCTAGGTATATATACTAGTAAGTATATATACGTATTGTATCAGTTTTGTGCCCTTGTGCAAAATCGTGAAAAACACATTTTTGAGAAAAATGTCTGGAAAATACCAGGCAAATATTAAAAATTATTATTTTATTATTATTTTACTTTTATTTCTATAATTTAAATATTTTAGGTGGATATCACCCGGTTTTGATAATAAACACAATATATGTATACATACTAGTCGATATACGACTGTTTTGTATCAAATTGATACTGGAATCTTCCAAGCCAAGTAATAAAATTATTTTATTTTATTTCTCGGAATAAGAATATTTTTTACTGATTTGTTCGTTTTCACGAATGAAAAATATCTGTATAATCAGATATTCGCACGATATCGAAATGTATCGATTTCGGGCGTTTGAACAGATCGTTTAGTATGTGATTTGGGAAAATTTTCTTTTGTTTTTTATCCATCATGATGAAATTAAGGGTAGAGATTGGATTAGGGTTTGATTTCAATTTAAAAATTTGCAAATTGAAGGGATTAGGGTTTGATTGCAATTTAAATTTGCAAATGAAACCTAAATTAATTTGAGCCACAAATGAGAAAGACATGGCTCATTCTCTACCATGCCTTTCTCTCTCCCTCTCCTACATATTGGCCGCCACCCCCCCCCCCCCCTTCCCATTTTCATTTCCTTTGTGTTCTCATCCCTTCTCAAATCCATCTCATTTCCAATCTCTTCTTCTACCCATTCTTCTACTTGTTTTTATTTTAGAAAAAGAAAGAGAGGAAAAAGAAAGAGAGGTTGAATCAAAAGAAAAAGAAAAATAGAGGGATTTCATGGGTTCATTTCTTCATGATGGTGTTCTTGAAGGGTGCAAGAACAAGGAGCAAGGAGAAGAGCAAGTCCTTCCTACACTTTCCTAAGGTGGGAGTTTCTTAACTCATGTTTGTTTTTAGTTATTATTAGGTTTATTTTTGGTTGTATGTTATTTTATTGAAATGGTTTCATGTGCATATGGGCTAGAGTAGAGTGTATGTGAAATTTGAAGTGGTAGAACACCAATTAGAGGCATGAAGAATCGGTTTTAAAAGTTGTAGGGTTGATTTTGTTTACATATGTTATAGGTAGAATCTTGACCCGAAATTTTTGTGGGAGCTTCTCCTAGGTGTTATTAGTGTTCTCTAATTTTTATAGAATTTTCAGAGTAGATTTGGTGGGTGAAATGAGCCGTTTTCCCAAAACAACGAGGAATTCGCCCAAAACAGAAAACTGTGTTTTCGGGTTAGTATCGCAGTAGGTTCAAGTGGCTTTTAATTGGTCTTCCTGGCTGAATTAGAAGTTTGGACCCTTTAGAGAAGTTGTAGTAGAGATCCTGCCCTTTCTGAATCGACCTCTTGCGTTAAATTTGGATAAGAGATGCAAAAGTTACAGTCATTACAAAAACAGGGCAGCAACTTGACTGAGTTGCTCACTGTTTGGGTTGATTGCTGTTTTGAGCCTCTTAATGGTCGAATCTGAGGTATAGAACCTGTAGAGAAATTATAGTAGACATTCTTCCCTTTCCCTTTCTGAATTAACCTCTTGAGATAAATTCGAATAAGCGGAGTAGGAGTTATGGCCCTTGGAAAATACAGCAAAAAGCTGTCTGACTGGGCGGATACTGTTTTGACTCATTGTGATTTTTGAGGGTCTTAATGGTTGAATCTGAGGTAGAGACCCATTAGAGAAATTGTAGTAGACATCCTTCCCTTTCCGAATTGGCCTCTCGGGCTAAATTCTGATAAGCGGAGTGGGAGTTATGTTCTTTGCAAAATACAGTAATTAGTTGTTTGAACTAGGTTCTTGTTGTTTAACTTCTTGGTCATTTTTTAGGGTCTTGCTTGATGAATCTGAGGAGCCGACCCATTAGAGAAGTTGTAGTAGACGTTCTCCCCTTTCCGAATTGGCCTCTCGGGCTAGATTCCGATAAGTGGAGTAAAAGTTATGGGCTTTGAAGGTTTAGTTTTTCTTAGTTAAGTCGGCTGCTTTTGTTACCATTTGTGTGTTCAATGGGTAGAAACTTGGATTTCCTTACGGAATCTGAGCGACTGGTCAACTGAAAAGTTTTAGTAGATGTTCCCACCTTTTTAAATTGTTCAGTTTTGTTAGATTCTGGTAAGTGGAGCAAAAGTTACAAGCTACGGAAGTTTCGACTTTTTGTTAAAAATCGGTAGTTTGGTAACTGTTTGCGTATGTTCGACCGGTAGGAATTTAGATTTCCTTACGGAATCTGAGCAACTGGTCAACTAAGAAGTTTTAGTAGACATTCCCACCTTTTCAAATTGTCCAGTTTTGTTAGATTCCGATAAGTGGAGCAAAAGTTACAAGCTACGGAAGTTTAGACTTTTTGTTAAAAATCGGCAGTTTGGTAATTGTTTGCGTATGTTCGACGGGTAGGAATTTGGATTTCCTTACGGAATTTGAGCAACTGGTCAATTGGGAAGTTTTAGGAGACGTTCCCACCTTTTCAAATTTTCCAGTTTTGTTGGATTCCGATAAGTGGAGCAAAAGTTATAAGCTACGGAAGTTTTGACTTTTTGTTGAAAATCGGTAGTTTGGTAACTGTTTGCGTATGTTCGACGGGTAGGAATTTAGATTTCCTTACCGAATCTGAGCAACTGGTCAACTGGAAAGTTTTAGTGGACGTTCCCACCTTTTCAAATTGTCCAGTTTTATTAGATTCCGATAAGTGGAGCGAAAGTTAGAAGCTACGGAAGTTTAGACTTTTTGTTGAAAGTCGGTAGTTTGGTAATTGTTTGCGTATGTTCGACGGGTAGGAATTTGGATTTTCTTACGAAATCTGAGCAACTGGTCAACTGGAAAGTTTTAGTAGACGTTCCCACCTTTTCAAATTGTCCAGTTTTGTTACATTCCGATAAGTGGAGCAAAAGTTAGAAGCTACGGAAGTTTAGACTTTTTGTTGAAAATCGGTAGTTTGGTAATTGTTTGTGTATGTTCGACGGGTAGGAATTTGGATTTCCTTACGGAATCTGAGCAACTGGTCAACTGGAAAGTTTTAGTAGACGTTCCCACCTTTTCAAATTGTCCAGTTTTGTTAGATTCCGATAAGTGGAGCAAAAGTTACAAGCTACGGAAGTTTAGACTTTTTATTGAAAATCGGTAGTTTGGTAATTGTTTGCATATGTTCGACGGGTAGGAATTTGGATTTCTTTGCAGAATCTGAGCAACTGGTCAACTGGGAAGTTTTAGTAGATGTTCCCACCTTTTAAAATTGTCCAGTTTTGTTAGATTTCGATGAGTGGAGCAAAAGTTACCAACTTGCGAAGTTTCAACTTTTTGTTGAAAATCTGTAGTTGGGTTAAACTGTTTGCATGTGTTCGATGGACCGAATTTTGGATTCCTTACAAAATCTGAAATAATGTTCCACTAGAGAGTTGTGGAAGATGTTCTTAATTTTCTGAAAAGTATATTTCTGTTAAATTCCGACAAGCGTAGCACTGGTTGCTTCTACGCTGTCGGGAGGTTTTTATGTCGCTTTCAAGCTTTTCCTTGGTAGTATGTTTGTATTATACTGTTAGTAGATTCTTCTGTTGCTTCTAATTATAGAAGATCAAGTTTTGTTAGTAAGCATGTTTGATTGCTTCTAGGTTGATTAACTGTATGGTTGGTTTTATGTGTGATTTTGCTCATATGCGGCTCGACTGGCCCGTATGTAGCTGTGGTCTCATATATAGCTTATGTGGCTCATATGAATGTGATTGTCTCATATGCGGCTCGACTGGTCCGTATGTAGCTGTTGGTCTCGTACATAGCTTATTTTGCTCGTATATATGTTGTTATCTCATACGCAGCTTGCCTGGCTCGTATGTAGTTGTTGATCCCATACGTAGCTTGTTTAGCTCGTATGTGTTTTTTGGTTACTCGTATGTAGCTTCTTAGCTAATACGCAGTTTGTTGTGCTCATCTAGGGTGATATCATTGCCCTAAGGCTATCGACCATCAAGATGTGTGTTTACCTTACTCCCAAGGAACTTTGGACGAGTCATTCGCATGTACTGTCAGATCTTAACCGAGTTGGTTGATCGCGGACCGGAGTATGACGAAATCCAAGTTCAGGATAGTAGCATGCGAATATGTTCGTATTGCCAAGGTCTTGGATCGATAGGCCATGAACTAGATCCTTAGGGATCCTGGTAAGTCTAGGTTGAGTAGCTTAGTAGAGTTATCTTACGAAATCTAACTTAAGACCTAGCATGTTGTGTTTATAATATTGTCATCCCTAGGATTGTTCTGTAGCGCCCCGAATTTCTAATATAATATCTTAGAAAATACGTGGCACAATCCCAGCATCAACTTCAATGTAATAGTACACATAGCCCAAAACACAAATAATTTTATTTCAAACTTTTATTACATCAATCTTTACAACACAGCGGAAATACAAAACACCTTGAATTACAACTTTCTTTTTACAACACTTCTTTTACAAAGTTTTACACAAAAGCTCAATTATCTCAAAACTGTCTCAAGCATACCAGCCTCCAAACTCTAAGCAACAACCTGTGACACATGAGGCTAGAGATGATCCCTAACCCTCAAAACTAAAGGGGTCAGCCATAAATGGTGTGAGTGACATAAAAACATACATCATAATTAAATCATAAAACATAAAGTCATCAACAGCATGTATTAACAACAAGGATAAATGAATGAGAAATAACAAAGACGTAAAGCATGAAAACATCAGGGAATGAAAACAACAAGTGAAGCTAGACTAAGTGTCAAGTGTAGGAAAACTGGAAAAAACACAAGCATAAAACCAAGTCAAGAAACACAATTTCTATATGCGGACTCTCTAATGCGTACTTGTCGGAGTCTATGCATCCCATTCTACATAGGTCCGGTGCAAGCCCTTAAATAGTTATAGATCAACCTATTCAACACCGCAGTTTGGATACCCGGCTATCAATCACTTCCAATACCACAGATCGGATACCCGGTTATCAGTCACTCTCAATACCGCAGATCGGATACCCGGTTATCAATCACTCTCAGTGATTCTCAACACCGCAGAGTATACCCAACCCCGAAGATCAATGACTCTCAATACCGCAGAATATACCCAACTATCAATCACTCTCAATACCACAGATCGGATACCCGGTTATCAGTCACTCTCAACACCGTAGATCGGATACCCAGTTATCAATCACTGTCAGTGATTCTCAACACTGCAGATTATACCCAACCCCGGAGATCAATGACTCTCAATACCGCAGAATATACTCGACTGTCAATCACTCTCAATACCACAGATCGGATACCCGGTTATCAGTCACTCTCAACACCGCAGATCGGATACCCGGTTATCAATCACTCTCAGTGATTCTCAACACCGCAGAGTATACCCAACCCCGGAGATCAATGACTCTCAATACCACAGAATATACTCGACTATCAATCACTTTCAATACCACAGATCGGATACCCGGTTATCAGTCACTCTCAACACCGTAGATCGGATACCCGGTTATCAATCACTCTCAGTGATTCTCAACACTGCAGATTATACCCAACCCCGGAGATCAATGACTCTCAATACCGCAGAATATACTCGACTATCAATCACTCTCAATACCACAGATCGGATACCCGGTTATCAGTCACTCTCAACACCGCAGATCGGATACCCGGTTATCAATCACTCTCAGTGATTCTCAACACTGCAGAGTATACCCAACCCCGGAGATCAATGACTCTCAATACCGCAGAATATACTCGACTATCAATCACTCTCAATACCACAGATCGGATACCCGGTTATCAGTCACTCTCAACACTGCAGATCGGATACTCGGTTATCAATCACTCTCAGTGATTCTCAACACCGCAGAGTATACCCAACCCCGGAGATCAATGACTCTCAATACCACAGAATATACCCAACTATCAATTACTCTCAATACCACAGATCGGATACCCGGTTATCAGTCACTCTCAACACCGCAGATCGGATACCCGGTTATCAATCACTCTCAATGATTCTCAACACCACAGAGTATACCCAACCTCGGAGATCAATGACTCTCAACACCGCAGAATAAACCCGACCCCAAAGGTCAATAACTTGAAAGAACATTCATGGATATAAGAATACATCAGTACCAGTCGACTATAGAAAGCATAAGTCGACTGTCCAGAAGGAAAGTTCCATGATTTTAAGAAAATAAACTGAGGGTTATAAGTTGACTTATAAAAGTCATAAGTCGACTTACCAGAGTGTTTTAAGTTGACTTATAAAAGTCATAAGTCGACTTACCAGAGTGTTTTAAGTTGACTTATAGAAGTCATAAGTCGACTTACCAGAGAATATAAGTCGACTTAAAAAATCATAAGTCGACTTACCAGAGTGAAACTCCAGAGATCTTTAAAAAAATATTCTAAGTGTGCCAGTCGAATGAAAAGGGTCTAAGTCGACTGTCCAGAACGGATTTTCAAGGAAACTAAATATCACATCAGCCGGGTCGTACCAGTCGACTGAAAGGTCTGCCAGTCGACTGTCGGCCTACAGACTGCAAGGTTTGGTTGTACATGATAATCAAAATTAGGGTTTTCTTAAAATAATTTACTGATCGCTGAAATAGTTCGTATTCAGATCCAAACCATCTGATTATCAAAACTCAATAAAAATCCCAATTTGGGTGTATTTCCTCAATCTCAACTAAATTCTAAATTCTCCAATTTTCATGTCAAGATCTTTTGATTCATAACCCTTCCATTCAATTATCTCAAAAATCTGAATTTCTACCACAACTCATAACCAAAATCCGATTTGTAATCGCCAGATCCAATTGTTCATCCATCCAATCCTTTATTGTCATAATCATACTCAAATCCTAAACATGCTTTCTAGCAAATAAATTCGACATCCAAGATTAATCAAAACAATCATAGATCAACAACCAAATTATACTACTCATATACATAAACAAATCAACCAATCAATTACATTATTCACATATAAAACTCAAAGGACAAACCAAAACAATTACATTACTCACATAAAACATACACAAAGTAAAACAACATGTCACTCACCTTAGGAATGAAAAGATCCAACAAGAAAGCCTCCCCTTTTTTGCGAGATCCAAAATCCTCCTCTTGATTCTCCCAAAATCACAAAATATAATGTTGTGCAGCGAATGACGGCTGCACACCCACTTATATAGGCCGGAAATAATGATTTAGGGTTTTAGAAACGCATTTGCAAAATAGTCCTTCCAAGATATAACTTTACACATATATAGTTCTATTCTTGGAAACTCAATAAAACCATTTAAATTAGGATTTAAAAGTAAAAAATACTCATTAATCTCAACCGGTACTGTTCAAAACGTCCAGAAAATAGATTTTGCATTTGAACCCCTAAAAATAACAAATTTGCAAAAAGGTCCTTCTTTTCTCAAAATTTGCAAATAGATCCAATTAATTTCAGAAAAATCTGGAAAAATAATAAATAAATTTCAAATATTAAATAATGATTTTGCATAAAGAAAATTTGACTTTGAACTTCTCAAGAAAGTATTTGCACGTGTTTTGCACGTGTAAAAGATAACTCTTTAGAAAATATCTATATAAATCTCCAGAAAATCATTTTAATTCATTTCCAAATCTTTAAAATAATATTTGAAAATACGGGGTTCTACATGTTTAGGGTTAGTGACATCGTTAGGGTAGTAACTTATGGCTATTACTACTTAACCATTACTTATTATTATTATTCGCCGAAGGAAAAGAGTTGGTATTAAGGGTGATTCCTTATGATCCGACCTATCCTATAGACCGACACTAGGCGGTGATATTGGGTTGTACATTCCCGTCAAAGGGATACGTACGGTGCCTTCTCACGAGTTGGAAGCACGGGTTGCGTATCTCGTCTGTTAATTACTGAAATACCATGACTTGGGGTGCCACAGGATGCCTCGTGCAGTCCTGTGTTTGCGAGACCACAGGGGTGCCACAGGGTAGGCTTCGCACTATCCTGCACATGCGAAACCTATGTTCTTTTGATTTTCGAATGAGGCCCGGTACGCTGGGCAATAGTGACAAACATAGATACCACTATATGACTGCAGTAACGGAACTAGACTGTACCTGCAACCTTATTTTTGAGTGAGGTCCAGTACGCCGGGTAGTAGTGGCAAACTGAGACACTATAAGCGTACTGCATAGGGGGACTTAACCCCTTCTGCAACCTCACTAGTCATGTTGTATTGTCAGGAACAGGATTGTGTACAAAGTAGAATTCATAACGTGGGTTCAAATTTCTATATATGGAGAAACGGCTTGAGATGGGGCGTATGTAGTATGGGCTGCATACTGTTTCGGAGACTTGCTTGCATTAGAATAAGAGCATCATTGCATTGGTAATCTTGCATTAGAGTCTAAGTCATAACATACATTAACACATAAAATATATATGTACACATTTCTCTTTTCATCAATCTGTTTGCTATAGTTGAGATTCGCTGCTAGTTATCAGCCTTAAAGTGTCAGTGAATACTGACGTCTCCACTTCAATAGGTACTGGATTGTAGAAGTACAGGTATTGGATTGTAGAAGTACAGGTACAGGTACAGGTACAGAATTCAGAAGGACTCAAGGCAAGAAAGTAAGGACTCAATTTCATTAAAGTTTTCCGCTGTAAATATGTTGTACTTTCATTTGTAATAATTGTTGTAAATTATTTATTTGTTGGAAAGCATCTAAGTGGAATACCAAGTGTTGTTCTTTATTCATTGTACTCTGATGTAATATGTTGAAAGTTGTAACACTTGGGATTGTAAAGGTATTATTGTAACACTGTTGTAATGTATTGCAATTTTGTAACATTCAGATTTGTAATACATTTGTGTTAAATAAAAAGTTTTAAATTTTCCTGTTTTTCTGTGTATTGTGGCTAATTGAAGAAAAGATTCTGGCTTATGTCACGGTTTCCCAATTACCGAAAATCGGGGCGTTACATTGCCTTATGTTGTTTATGCTTCATATTTATTCATGAACCTTATTTTCATTAGTGCTCTGTGCGATAGTAATCGTGCTGTTACCTTCGATTCTTTAGGCTGTTTTATAAAGGATCCACACACTGGAAAGGAGATTAGGTGTGCTAGTCGACAAGATCGTCTATATCATCTAGACTTTCTACATGCATATGGATTTTATTCTAGTTTTGTTGGTGTTGTGTCCTCTTATGCCAATTTGTGGTAAAGACATTCAGGTCATGTTTGAATGTTTTGCCTAAAGATTTTAGCCCATAGTGGTGCCCTTGGTAATCTTTCTTTTAAACATTTGTTTGTTTGTCCGGGTTGTAAGTTTGCAAAACACATAGCACTTACTATTAATAATAAAAGCACTTCTCAGACCACTCATTATTTTCAGCTTGTTCATTCTAACATATGGAGACCCTCTCCTGTATCTTCTAGCAAAGGCTATATCTATTATGTTACCTTCATAGATAAATTCACTCGATACACATGAGTTTTCCATATGCGCCAACGATCCGAGATTCCTAATATTTAGAAACCTTGACGGCTATGATTCACACTCTGTTTGGTGTGCGCATCAAGATTTTTCGCTAAGACGGTCTCGTAAGTACACTTTCATTACTAAGCGATCGATTCTTCAGTCTCACGACACCCTTTTCCAGTAGTCATGCTCTCACACATATGAACAGAATGGTGTAGTTGAACATAAGCATCGTCACATTCTTGAGACGACTCGCAGTCTTCTACTATCTTCTTCTATTCCACGTACTTTCTGTGTTGAAGCTATCATGACATTTGTTGGTCTCATTAAGATCACCTACTTGTCTACCTTATATAGTACCATAAGACATGAGGCTCTTCACTACTCCCCACCGAACTACAGTATTCTCCATACCGTTAGGTGCACATGTTACGTTCTTCTCTCTCCCACGGAGAGCACGAAGCTGACCACCCGAGCCTCCAAGTGCATTCACAATATCATTGCTATGATCCCTTGACATGTGGTCTCCATCTCTCCCGTCATGTCTCCTTTGTGGAAGACTTCCCTTTCTTCCCCGCTCTGTGGATATTCAATTTCTCGAGTTCTGGTTTTATTGACTACCTCCCTGGATACATCTTCACGAATTCCATTTGATCCCACCCCTTTAGCTCCATTCCCACCTCACAAGACACTATAACTCTTATCACTCCTACATAGGCTCCTCACACACCACCTGCATCACCACCACCACAAGCACCTACACATTCACCTCCACATCTTTCACATCCACCAACAGTCCATCATTCTTCCTGTTCCACTTCGGGTATCCTGCCAGCACGTTTTACATCTGATGCCACTCGTCCTTCTAACCAGTTTGGCTTTACCACACTTTCACCTTACTCACCACAGTTTCATGCATACCTTACTACCATACACTCCACATTTGAGCTCAAATTTTATCAGGAAGCTATTCAATATCCCGAGTGGCGGGAAGCCATTGCCAAGGAATTTGCATTTGATTAGACTGGCACTTTAGATGTTGTTCCACTACAAGAGAGAATTACACATGTTAATTGTAAGTGGATCTTCAAGGTCAAATATCAACTTGATAGTTCCATTGAGCGACACAAGGCTCGTCTAGTTGTTAGAGCTTTTACTCAGGAGCATGGCATTGATTATGATGCGACTTTTGCTCCAGTTGCACAAATAACTACAGCTTGCACTCTCTTTGCCGTTGCCATCATCCGTCAGTGGTTGTTATCTCAGATGGACATAAAGAATGTCTTTCTTTATGGTACCTTATCTGAGGTTGTTTACATGCAGCCTCTTCTTGGCCTTACCATACCTCCTCGTCATGATTGTCGTCTACGCTAAGCTATATATGGTCTGAAACGGGATCCTTGAGCCTGGTATAAGTGCTTTCGCCGTGTCATCGCACAGGTAGGTTTCAATCAAAGCTCCACAAGATTACTCTATGTTTATGTAGTCATCACCACAGGGGAGGATACTTCTACTGCTACATGCTGATGATATGATTATTACTAGGAATGACTCGGAAGACATTGCAACCACTTAGAGATACCTTCACAAACAGTTTCACATTAAGAATATTGGCAGACTACATTATTTTCTGGGTTTAGAAATTGCACACGGCTCTCGGGGGATACTCCTTTCTCAGCAGAAATACTCATTAGACATTATTTTCGCTTCAGCTCTATCGGATAGTCGATCAGCTGATACTCTTAGAGCTTCTTGTGAAGCTTCATCCCATAGATGGTATGCTCCTCCCTGATCCCATTATTTATAGGCAGATTGTTGGACAGCTTGTTTACTTATACATGACCATACCAGAGTTTGCTCACGCAGTCAGTATTTTAAGGCAATTCATTTTAGCTCCTCGAACAGCTCGCTACAGTGCTCTTCTTTGGATCCTCAGATATCTTCGGGGTACTATCACTCACTTTCTGTTTATGTCTTCTATATATAGACTGGAGCTTAGTGCATATTCTGATCCAGCTTGGGCAGGGGACCCTACTACTAGATGGTCTATCACAAGTTTCTGAATCTTTCTTGGTGATTCACTGATCTCATGGCGAAGCAAAAAATATGCAGTTGTTGCATGTTGTTCCACAGAGGCCAAGTATAGAGCGTTGACAGCCACTACAAAGATTGTTCATGTTTGGTGACTATTATCAGATGGGTGTCACTCTTACAAGATCTACTCCTCTTCACTGTAACAACCGGAGTGTCTGGCACATTCCAAGCAACCCAGTCTTTTATGAGCGGATGAAGAACATAGAGATTGATTGCCACTATGCACATGAGCGCTTTGAGACATGAAACGTATTACTTCATTCTGTGACTTTTGCACGGAATCTCATAATGTACAGAGATTTTGATATTTAGTGGGCAAACTCACACTAGTAGATCCACAGTGAGTTTGAGAGAGGGTATTAGATATATATATGTTAGATATATTATTAGAGATGTTCGGCTGAGATCATTTTCTGTAACTTATATATACTGGCTTTTAGTCCCCAATAATATCATTCATTCTTTTCTCCCAATCTCTCTCTATTAACCTAACAAATGTAAAGATAAATGACCTAGACGACGATGTCAAACGTCACATGGAAAATGTGGAGTAATGACAAGACACATAACAACAGCTGGTAGAGAAAGCTTATCCACGTAATAAAGACCATCTTTCCAATGTATGATCCCGACCAGCATTCCTGTATGTGGATCATGTACAACTCACGAAGATAAATCAAAGGTAACTGTGTAATTCATATCAGCTAACTGACATACAGAAAATATGTTTAGAGTAACTTCAGGAACATGATGAACATGAGGAACAGAAAAACGTGGAGAATTGAGGAGATGACCAATAGAAATCATATGCAACTGTGTACCATCGACAGTATGAACGATAGAGGTGGGTGCTGACGGTTTGGTATGAATTAGGTGTGTGGTAGTAGATGTCAAGTGATTAGTTGCACTAGAATCTAATATTCATAAGGCAGAGACATTACCAGAATGAGTAGCAAACGGTAGATGGACTTGAAGGAGCAATACCTGTTAATTGCAGTGATTGCATAATCCCCTGCAATTGAGAATGATCCACTGGTGGAGCAGAAAAAATATATGTTGAATTTGCTTCGGTAGTGGCCGCCTGTCATGGAACAATAGTCTGTCGAGAGCACTGTAAAGCACGACTATGTGCAGTTGTATGACCCCACGTATGATGATGTTCACACCAGGGCGGAGGACTCGAGTGTAGCGAGTAATAGAATATTGTCTTGTAGGATGATACTGCTGATGTGAATAAGGCCGCGGTTGTACACCGACCGGTGTTCAAAGAACAATTAGTAGTGAGCACATGCGCATGAGATGGTCATGGTGTCGATTTAGATGGCATACAGGAAGACAATATGGCAATAGAGAGAATCTCGAATTGTACTGGGTTTCTCAAGAAACAATATTGAGTCCAATCAGGGAGCTGGACAAGCTTTTCCAAGGGAAGAAATATAATATGCACTAGTCTTCTATAGGTGAACTAGGGTTTCAGCTAAACTTTTCCAAGCGTGCTGGGACTTTTCAATTGATCTGTAACCAAGAGAATAAATTTGTAACATTTGACATTGTGAAATAACAAAATTTATACTAATTGATTACTAGCGAACCCTTATACAATATTGCACTAACTTTTCAAAATAAAAAATATATGTCTTTAAGAAGTTGCTACAACTATTTTCAAACACACAAATATCATAAACTATCATAATTATCAGCGTCTTCTCATACTTAAACATACAAAAAAATTATTATCATAAAATATACAGACAATTTTAATCTCAAAAATTAGATTACATAATTAGATTGCATAGTTAAATATACAGACAATCTTAATCAAAAAAATACAATGTGTAGCAATCAATTTAAGAGGACCTATTAGTCCAATTGAAAACTTGACACCCTGAAGGCTAAAAGAATTATTCTAACCAAGCACTAAGAACCACATTGTCAGATTGAATTCTGAACCAAAACAATACATTTAAAATATCTCACGAAAAGAAAATTTCAGAGAAATCAGATGAATATCATTCATATAATGTATACAAAGAAAAATGAACTTTCACATCCATGTCTACCTATTCTATGTTCACACAGTTATAATAATTAATGTGTAAATGTACCTCATAAGTAGTTAATCTCAATGGTTTAAGCAATCGTCCCCAAATGTTACTGCAAGTAAACTAAAGTTTAAAAAGAAAGTTAACAAATAATTGTTGGAAATATTTTTGGCATATTTTCCGGGCCGGATTCCGGTGGGCTCCGGCCACTGGTGGTACCGAAAAGTAATTGGATTACGTTCCTCTCGTCGAGTACTATTCCGTAATGTACTCATTTGCCAAAAATGGTTTCTGTATGAATGAGAAATGTAGGTCTAAAGTTGGGTACTCGAAATGTACTAACTTGGAAATTTGGAGAAAATGGATAGTCGCACATCGGAAGATGAGAAAGATTTATCTAGTATATATAAGCTAAAGAAATGGACTAAAGGGCGTAGTCCTGGGGTTACCACTAACGTGTAGTGAAGAGAGGACAGGCCAAAATTACAAACACACGCGCGCGCGCAGGCGCGCCCGGCCCGACTCCGGCTTTGCCGCCCTAATTTTCTGCTGGATCTAATTTTTGAGGCGTTTGAAATTATGTAACTGGTGCCATTATTCTGTAACAGCAGAATAATGAATCCATCAGTTACGTTTTTAGAGCCATTACTCTGCTGTTACAGAGTAATGGATCCATGATCCATCAATTACGCCCTCATCACCTATAAGACCCTGCAATTTTGTTTGCCAAAGACACAGTTTTTTGCACTACATAATCTTCTTCTTCTTCTCCCTCTGAGTCTGAGAGTACAACACAGCTACTGGTTCACTGATATCTCTGAAGCTAGGGTGCTGCTCTTCAGAAAAAGGTAATATACAGTTGTATCCTGGGAGGCAATTCGTCAACTACCGTCACACTGCGAGGTGAATTTTGCTTTAAGGACAGAGATCTTAATCTCGACTCTGTATTAAAGTGTCTGGTTTGTTCTTTCATTCCTGTAATTGTAGTTCTTCACAAACATTGTTAGGAATTTCTTAGTTTAGGATATTCGAATTCTAACAACCTTAGAGCAATAAAATTTCTCTATTCTGAATTTTTTTTTTGAAGATTCTTTACAGGTACTGTTATCATTTCGGAAAAACCAAAAACTAACAGTTGAATTTTAACTGTTTCAAAAAAAATAGAAACCACAAAAAATGTGAATGTCAGTGGAGTGCTCAGTGCTCAAACACCAGTGATCCAGAATGTGACTGCACAATCGGTTGCGGCACAAACGGTTGTTCTGCCCACATATATAACTGTGGGAGAAAAACTAGAAAAGTTCAATGAAACTGGTTTCAAGAAGTGGCAAGGGAAGATGCAGTTCTATCTGACCACCTTGAAGCTAGACATGTTTCTGACTGAAACTGCCCCTATGCTGGCTCCTATGGATGCGCACTCCATTGCTGCGATTGATGCATGAACTCAGGGTGATTATCTATGCAGAAATTACATCCTGGACGGCTTGGTAGACCCTCTATACAATGTCTACTATGTCTTCAAGACTTCCAAACTTCTGTGGGGGTCTTTGGAGAAGAAGTACAAAACAGAAGATGTCGGCTCCAAAAAGTTTGTAGTTGGCAAATTTCTGGACTACAAGATGGTTGACTCCAAGACTGTTGTAAGTCAAATTCATGAAATACAGGTGATAATGAGAACATGACGCCGTGTGAACCATTCCAGGTTGCAGCGTTTATTGAGAAACTTCCACCTGGATGGAAGGACTTCAAGAACTACCTCAAGCACAAGTGAAAGGAGATGTCTCTTGTAGACCTGATTGTCAGGTTGCAGATTGAAGAGGAGAATCGCAAGGCTGACAAGTCCTATGAAAATCAGTCCATTGAAAAGGCCAACATAGTGGAACACAAACAGAAGGGCAAAAAGCGGAAGTTCTTGCCACAGGCCTCGAACAAAAAATCTGCCGCAAAGAGGTTTGCTAAAAAATGCCACAAGTGTGGTAAGGTGGGGCACAAAATTTCTAACTGCCGAAGCAAGGATAACAACCGTGCTAGAACTGGACAGGCAAAAGGAAATAACAAATCACATTCGCACATTGCTGAGAACCTGTCCACTGGTCTCTCTGACTTGAACCTCTATGCTGTTGTATCGGAGGTCAATCTGGTGGGGAGCAATCTGCATGAGTGGTGGTATGATACAGGGGCCACCAAGCACATCTGCTCGGACAAGGATATGTTCACTTCGTACCAGACGTGCCACAAGAATGAACAGTTGTTCATGGAGAATTCTTCCACCTCCAAGATTGAATGAACAGGAAAGATAGTGCTGAAGATGACTTCTGGTAAGGAACTAACACTAACCAATGTGTTGCACGTTCCGGATATTCGAAAGAACCTGCTCTGGGGATCTTTGCTAAGCAAGAATGGATTTAGGATCCTTGCATATGATAATTTTGTACTTTCAAAGAATGGGGTGTACTTGGAAAAAGGGTATGTTATGGACTGTTCAAATTCAATGTAATAACAGTCATTCCAAAATCAGTTGTTCTCGTTGTTCCCAAAATTAATGAAATTAATCATGTTACTTATTTTGTTGAGTCTGATTCTGTTTGCCATGAAAGACTAGGCAATGTTAATTTCAATTCTCTGCGTCGATTAATTAACATGAATTTACTACCAAAATTTAAGGTAGACAACTGCGACAAATGTGAAGTTTGCACCGAGGCCGAACTCACTAAAACTCCATCCCGTTCTGTCAAAAGAAACACCGAAACTCTAGATCTAATTCACATGGGTTTGTGTGATTTAAAATATGTGCAGACCAGAGGCGGTAAAAGTGTTTTGTGACGTTCATAGACGATTGCACAAAATACTGCTATGTATACTTGTTACATAGCAAAAATGAGGCATTGGATAAATTCAAGGAATATAAGCTTGAGGTTGAGAATCATCTTGGCAAAACGATTAATATCGTTAGGAGTGATAAAGGAGGAGAATATGATGCACCGTTTAATATATTCTGTTCTGAATATGGAATAGTTCATCAGATCACTGCTCCTTACTTGCCTGAATCAAACAATAATGTCGAGCGCAAGAACCGAACTATAAAGGTGATGATGAATGCCATGTTGTTGAATTCTGGGTTACCCCAGAATATGTGGGGGGAAGCGTTGCTGACCGCTAATTATATTCTCAACAAAATACCTCACAAAAAAACTGGAAAGACACCATACGAACTGTGAAAATGTAATGTACCTTCGTATAAATACCTCAAAGTGTGGGGGTGTCTAGCAAATGTAGCAGTACTTAATCCTAAACATGTCACAATATAACCTAAAATTGATTGCATTTTCACAGGCTATGCACATAACAGCAGTGCATATCGGTTCATGGTATATAAATCAGATATACAGGATGTCCATGTGAATACAATAATAGAATCAAGGAATGCCTTCTTCTTTGAAAACGTGTTTCCGTGCAAGGATACTATATATCCCAAACGTACACGTCAGTAAGGGAGCACAAGTACCTCGGTTGATGAACCAGGAAATGATAATAATGAACCTAGACGAAGTAAACAGGTTAGAACATCAAAATCATTTAGTCCTGACTTTGTAACGGACTTTCTGTTAGAGAATGAGCCCAGAACATTCAAGGAAGCTATGTCTATGTCTGATGCTCCTATGTGGAAGGAAACAATCAAAAGTGAAATAGACTCCATCATGCAAAATCATACATGGGAGTTGGTCGATTTGCCTTCTGGGTGTAAAGCTCTAGGATGCAAATGGATTTTCAAACAAAAATTAAAACCAGATGGTTCAATAGAGAAACATAAGGCGAGACTTGTGGTACAAAGATTTAGGCAAAAGGAAAGTCTAGACTTCTTTGATACATAATTCCCGGTCACAAGAATAACTTCTATAAGAATGTTGATAGCTATTGCAGCTCTACGTAGCCTCGAAACACATCAAATGGATGTTAAAACCGCATTTCTAAATGGAGATTTAGAACAAAAAATATACATGAAATAACCTGATGGTTACATAGTTCCTAGACAGGAAAATAAGGTGTACGGCTTGTAAAATCCTTGTACGAACTGAAACAAGCTCCAAAGCAGTGGTATGCAAAATTTGACAATGTTATGATATCAAATGGTTTCAAAATAAATGAATGTGATAAGTATATCTACATCAAAGATACTCCAAATGGATATATTCTGGTGTGTCTATATGTAGATGACATGCTCATTATTGGTAACAATAATGACATTATCAAACAAACTAAGAACATGCTTAGTGGTAAGTTTGATATAAAAGATTTGGGAGTTGCAAATATCATACTAGAAATCAAAGTTTTCAGGATGTCTGAGGGAATTACTTTGCCTCAAGCTCATTACGCTGAGAAAGTACTTGAAAGATTCAAGAATTACTCAAATGGGACTGCCAAAAATCCTGTGGATCCCAGTCTTCACTTGTTCAAAAACAACGGTGACAGCATATCACAATTGAAACTTGCACGTGTAATCGGTAGTCTAATGTACTTAACGAATTGTACAAGATCGGACTTGGCACATTTAGTAAATGTACTGAGCTGCTATACAAGTAATCCAGAACGAAGTCACTGGAAATGAATAACTAAAGTATTGAACTACTTGCGACATACTTAGAGTTATGGGCTGTATTACACCAAATATCCAGTAGTCCTAAAAGGCTACAATGATGCCAACTGGATATCGAACTCCAAGAACTCGAATTCTACAAGTGGGTTTGTCTTCACTCTTGGTGGTGCAGCTGTGTCATGGAAATTCTCTAAACAAACGTTACTGGCAAGATCTACCACGAAATCTGAGTTTATTGCTTTAGACAAAGCGGCAAAGGAAGCAAAGTGGCTTCAAAATTTTTTAGAGGATATTCCCATGTGGAAAAACCAGTGCATGCTCTATGTGTACACTGTGACAGTTAATCGGATATAGTAAGGGCGCTGAGTTGTATGTAAATGGTAAGTCTCATCATATCAGAAGGCGACACAAAACTATTTGACAACTGCTCTCAAATGGAATAATCTCTACAGAGTATATAAAATCGACCGACAACCTAGCGGATCCATTTACTAAAGGTTTGTCACGAGAGCAAGTTGTGAGATCATCAAGAGGAATGGGTTTAAAGTCTATGAAGAAAGAGGAAACTTGATGGAAATCCTACCTAGGAATTGGAGATACCAAGATCTAGGTTCAAGGGGACAATTAAATTTTGTTGAATCGACGTGAGCACCGAGAGATTAAAATCTCGTACCAACTCTTAGGATGATAAAACAGTTCTGCCTGCAAAGGGTCAGGATAAGCTTGACTTTTAATGATTCACATTACTTTGAAATAAAAGTGGGGTATGGCAGTATACTCTTTGTGGACACTCACCTTGTGAGTGTGAGATGTGGTTGTTTCTAGGAGAATGAAGAGATGCTACATTCTCCAAGTTCACTCACTGTAATGCCCCAATTTTCATTTATGAAAATTTTTTAATTTTGCACGTAGTGTGCACGTGCAATTTTTGTAGTATTAAATTTTATAATTATTTTTATTATGGGGAGTGTATGTATATATATATATATATTCTTTAATTATTTTTTATATAAAGGCCCTTTTCAAATAAACATAAGCCTTTCTTCATTAGCCCAAATTTAATTTATTTATTATCTTTTTTATAACTATTATTTTGGCCCATAAACTAAAGCCCATGAGTTATTTTTATTTTTATTACAACTTGTAATGTAGCACACATTTTAAAGATTATTTTTATAGAAAATATAATGTACAATTTTTAAATGGAGACAATTGCATGCACGTGCATTGCACGTACACGTGCAAATGCACATGGTGTAGGCCGGTTTTTACAAGGAGGGAAAATGAAAAATTCAAGTGGAGTCATGGGTGGTGGTTACTTGATCATGCTTGGTTATTGTAACTCCTCCTTGAATCCTAGCCTTTTGTTTCTAACTCCTAGTTTGATCCTAGCCTTCCGTTTTCCCAAATTTTTAGTATAAATACCCCCCCCCCCCCCCTAGCCTAGTTATTTTGTACTAATTATTCTCCAAGTCCTATAGTATAAAATACATTATTAGTAGTTTAGTAAGTGAGTTAAAAGATTGAGAGTTGTGTGTAGGAGTTTTGCTTGGATCAAAGAGGAGAGGTTGGCATCAAAGGAGCTCGGGTGGCATCTTTGGAGGCTCGTGTGCGCATCGACGAGGAGGAGGATCGCTCTCTTGGCAAGGACTTTCGTTTAGGAGGTGTTGCTAATTGTACTTCTCTCCAATCAAGGTGGGTTATTTTCCACATTTCTAAATAGGAAGCATGCTAGAATTAAATTGAATTGATGATGCATGAAAAAGATTAATAAGAGTACATTTTAATTGGAAAAATGGCTTATTAATGGAGTGGAATGTTAATAAATGGCTTGTATGTGTTTCCATCATTTAATTTAAGTTGTGTGTAAATTAATCATAGCTATGGAATGTTTGAAGAAAAATTCATTACTAGCATTAAGAACTATATGCAAAAGTTAGTAGATGACAATGTTGCTTTATATGCTTAAATGGACTTTTTGCGATAATGTTATAATGAATGACTTAAAAGATATAATTTGTGAGTTTTTGAAATGAATAAAAACAGAGAATTGATACAGAGATTATTGAAATCAAAATTTAATAATGTGGTAGTAGTAGCCTTCAATTTAACCAAATTGTATGGAAAATATGTGTTTAATTATTGGAAAAATTATTTTTAATATACTGGAGTATAAACTATGATGGGAATAATTAATCTGGAAATTGACAGTAAGTTTAGTTAAAAGCAAAATCAAATGAGAGCTTTTTGAAAATCGAAATGTTCTATTAAACAGAAAGAATTGATTTAAGTAGACTTCGAGTTTTCTCTGAGACAACCCGAGCCTATAGCTCGAGTGGTCGGGATGCTCTTAATCGCTACAGTGGGCGGGGTGTCTTACAAGTCGATGGTTCGATTTCCAGTAGCACCACATATTTTGTTTTGAACATTTAAACAATAATAAGGTTACAGCCGAGAGCATTTATAGTTCTCAGCCCCTTTCTATATCGCTTAGCGTGAACGGCTTAGTGGCCAGCGCTTGTGGCTTGTTTCCCTCGGGTTGTTGGTTCGAAACCCAGTCTTGGCCTGGGTTTAATTTGTAAAAAAAAAATATTTTTTTTAAGTGGTTTTTGTTGGTTAAAAATTAGGAAAAAAATATGATTATTATTATAAAAATATGTGAGACTTATGAAAAAAAATTTGGTAGTTACCAAAATAAAATAGAGTATATTTTTGAGAACAAATGTATAAATAGAACTATGGTTCTACATTTATATTTTGTGGAGTTTATAATTCGCAAAGGAACTTGAAATGAAGTGGTAGAAAAGAATTATAATAAAGAAAGGAATTATATGAAGTGAAGTAGTATGAATTATTCTTATTGAAGAATAGTGTGACAATTATGAGTTGTGAATACTCATTTTGACTATATAACTAGTGATGTGATTTTAATGTGAAGATGATATTTCATGAATTACTTGATGAATAATTGAATTCCATGTATGGTTATGGACTCATAAATAATTTAGAAATCATGTGATTGGAAAAAAGAAATGTTATTGAGTATGAAAAACTCAAACATATAGATTATGAATTGAAATTGAAAATTAGAGTGTAACCAAAACTCACACCGGCAAGTGAAAGTGATGAATAATTATGATTATTGAAATTGAAAAGACCAGGTTGGGTCATTGTGAAATGAAAGAAATAAGACCGGTAGTAGTGAGAGGGCTAACTCTAAGAGATTGATTTTGTTCATGATTTTCATTAAATTTAAGGATTTAGTACATAGTGAAGAGGTGACGAAAGTGAGAGAAAAACACAAGTATGAGAACTTCGAGTTTACGATGCGGGTGTGAGCCACAGAATGCATGCTTGATGCGTCAAGACATGGCGTGGGCACTACTCAGAATGATCGAACCTTGGCGACGCTTGTGGGATGTTTGGTGACTGCAAGAGGATCGTATGCCATGAAGGAGGCTGAATTGTCACAGAATGCATGCTTGACGAGTCAAGACATGGCGTGGGATTTCCCTCCAGGTTTTCTGTACACGAGCTTGTACTCATAGATCATCTAGGATACTTACCGTAGTTACAGTAGTAGATTAAGTCATGACGAGGGATTAAACCCTACAAGATGAAGAACGATTAAAAGGCTTGCCCTCGGACCTATATAGTATGGGATGCATAGAATTCGAACAAGTGTGCATTAGTGTCATATAATATAAATAACTGCATTAAGGACTAAGTGCACAATCACAACACGATATCTATAGGGTATTTCCTTTAGTTTGATATGTGACAAGTTTGTGTTTGTTAAAATGGAAAATCAGTTATACTATTTTCGGTATAGAGAGGATGGTCGTGTATAATGTTCGTCGGTTGAATAAACTGACGTACCCACAGTTTTGTATGCAGGGTAAATGACATGATAAAGATTAAAGAAGCACAGATGCTTAGAGATTATTCAAATGTTGATGTACATTTATTTAAATGTTGTAAATTTGCTTCCGCTGTAAAATGTAAAGTGTAAAGTTTTCATGTAAACTCTGATGTAAAGTAAAAAGTTTTAATTTCCTTGTAAAATTGTACTAAATGAAGTGTAAAGATCCTGTGGAATCTCGAATTCAGTGTATTTTGGAATTCGGAGCGTTACAGAGTGGTATCAGAGCCACGCTTCACACTTATACAAATTTATAAGGAACGACACCCTAGAAGTGGACATTAGAGTATGTGTTTGAGTCTAGAGATTTAAATGTAAGTTACTTACATTTGTGTTGCTCTATGACTTATGCTTCTTCCTCCCTATTTCTAAGATGGCTGATCACTTCGACCCTGCTGGAGACGACAACTGGCATATCATCGAGGAAGATTATTATCCTGGACATGCAGATTCCGAGGAAGAGTACTACCCCGGGCAAGCAGATTCTAACGGAGAAGAATGGCCTGAATCCCGAGAGATCACCCCACCTCCGGATTCATCTGATGACTCTTCTGACGAAGAAGAAGAACCAGTTCCAAGTAGTCTTGTGATATCTCTTCAGAGGCAGGTAGAAACACTGTGGGAGAGAGTTGGACTATTGGAGGCTCAGTTGGCAAAGCGTAAGGACGACTTTTCAGTTCTCAGTCATCGTGTATGGGAACTCGAGAAGAGGAAGAATATGACCGATGTGCTGAAGGAAGAAGTTGAAGAACTACGGGGAGAACTTCGAGAAGCGAAGAGGAACCGTAGGAGTTAGATTGTTGTAGCTTCTACTGTTCTCATTCTAATGTCAAGAAATATTTTCAATTCGAATGTATAAAGTTTGGAATTCAATGAAATGCAAAATTGATTTAAAATTCATGTCTTATACTTCGAATTTAATGGATCTTTTGCATCAGAATATGGCTAGAAGAGGAGCTAGAAACGGTGAAGGTCTGGACTTGGAAACGAAACTTGCGAGGATCTATCAGACGCTCAACGCCGTGGCCATGAATCAGAACTAAGGAAGGGTACCTGCGAATCCGGTGCCTGAAGCAATCAAACTCGTGGAATCGTTCAAACGGATGAAACCACCTGTGTTCGAAGGGAAGTCAGACCCTGATGCGGCTGACAACTGGATTCGTCAGGTAGAGATGATCTTCGAAGTGCTGGAGACCCCTGAAGGCAGCAAGGTGAAGTTGGCGACTCTGCAACTTGAGAAGGATGCAGCTGTGTGGTGGCAGTCGATGAAGCGGACAATGGGAGGCATAGTTCTTGGCTGGGAGGAATTTCTGGAAGAATTCCACAGTCACTGTTTTCCCTCCGACGTCCAAGAGAAGAAGGCTATGGAGTTTCTATCACTACAGCAAGGTGGCATGTCAGTTAAAGAGTACGAGACCAAATTTACTCAGCTCTCTAGGTATGCTCCTGAATTAGTTATGGATGAGGCGAAGAAGGCTCATAAGTTTGAGCATGGATTTAGGCCAAGCTTGAGGTCCCGGATGATACCTCTTGGTATCAGAAGATTCGACAAGTTGGTCAAGCACGCGGCAGCCACGGAAGCAGACATGGAGCAGTTTCATGTTGTTCAGAATCGGAGGAACAACTGGCAGTCTGGGAAGAGGCCCGCAAATTCTGGGAATTTCAAGGGACAACCATCTGCACAAAGGTTCAAACCGACAGGGGCGAACGCTATTAGTGTGGCTGGAAGACCTGGGAACAATGTTGTGAGGCCTCCTACGGTAAATTGCTTCAACTGTGGTGAGACGGGACATTACCAATCTCAATGCCCCAAGTCACGGAATGGTAATCACAATGTACCAATGCAGCAGACTGGGAAGAGATCGTACCAACCAGGGTGAGTATTTGCCTTGACGGAAGCTGATGCCGATGAGGTGGATCATGTCATCACTAGTACGAGGGTGGATGTTTAGAGATTTATGTTGTTTCTTTTTCCCGTTTATTTAGTGAACTATTACGTAATGAGTGTGTATTATGTAACAGGGGAACTTTATTTAAATGGAATGAAAGCTGTTGTTTTGTTTGATACTGGATCCTCTCATACTTTTGTGTCTCCTAAATTTGCTAAAGTGTTGGGAGTTGAACCGAAGATTTTTCCAGGCAAGATCTTAGTAGTAGCTACTCCATCAGGAAAAACTTTAACCACTAATCGGTATTATGCAGATTGCGAGATTGTGATTGGGGACAGAATCTTCGGAATTGATCTGATCGAGCTGACTATCTTGGGAGTCGATGTTATCATTGGCATTGATTGGACGTCGGTGTACAGTGCAAGTATCGAGTGCAAGACCAAGACAGTAATAGTGAAGGCTCCAGGTGGACCTGAAGTCACTTTCCAAGGGAAGAAGAAGTGTTCTAGGCTGGTGGCAGCTATGCGCAAGGAAGAGATTCCTGTGGAGGTGCAAAGGATTTCTGTGGTTCGGGACTATCCGACCGTGTTCTTGGATGATTTTTCTGGGTTATCCCTGCATCGTGATGTAGAGTTCAGCATCACTGTTTAACCGGGAAGTGCACCCATTTCTAAGGCACCATATAGGATGGCTCCAGTGGAACAGGATGAGATGAAACGGCAGATTGAGGAACTGTTGGAGAAAGGCTTTATTCAACCTAGTGCGTCACCTTGGGGAGCACCAGTGCTTTTGGTAAAGAAGAAGGATGGATCGATGAGAATGTGTATCGATTACCGAAAGCTAAATAAGGTCACTGTTCAGAATAAGTATCCTATTCCCTGAATTGATGACTTGTTCGATCGTCTACAAGGAGCAGCTGTTTTCTCCAAAATAGATCTTCGATCAGGATATCACCAAGTTCGAGTGAAAGCTGAAGATGTGTACAAAACTGCGTTTAGAGCTCGACATGGGCAGTACGAATTCTTAGTTATGCCATTTGGAGTGACGAATGCACCCGCAATCTTCATGGATTTGATGAACAGAGTTCTGAGGCCGTTCATTGATTCTTTCGTCGTGGTGTTTATCGACGATATCCTCGTGTACTCCAAGTCAGAAGAGGAGCACGCCGAGCATCTAGCAGCAGTTTTGAAGAAGCTGGAAGAGCAGGAGTTGTATGCCAAGCAATCCAAGTGTGATTTCTAGAAATCTGAAGTGGCATTCCTAAGTCACATCCTTTCTAAGGAGGGAGTGGCAACTGACCCTCAGAAGATAGAGGCAGTGAGAGATTGGGCTAGACCTACTACTGTGAAGGAAGTCAGAAGTTTTCTTGGATTAACTGGATACTACAGGAGATTCATTCAAGGTTATGCTCAGTTAGCCGTACCGCTTACTAATTTGACCAAGAAGAATGTGAACTTTAAGTGGACTGAGCAATGTGAGGCGAGCTTTCAGGATTTGAAAGAGAAACTGACTACTGCACCTATTTTGGCTTTGCCTAGAGCAGGTGTTGAGTATGATGTTTACAGCGATGCTTCTCATCGTGGGCTTGGTTGTGTCTTAATGCAAGAAGGAAGAGTAATCGCTTATGGGTCTAGGCAACTACGACCGCATGAGAAGAATTACCCGACTCATGTTCTGGAGTTGGCTGCGATTATCTTTGCCCTAAAGCAATGGAGGCACTACGTGTACGGTGAGAAATTGAACATGTACACGGACCACATGAGTTTGAAGTACATATATCAGCAGAAGGATCTGAATTTGAGGCAGCGAAGATGGTTGGAAGTGCTTGAGGACATGCGACCTGAGATCAAGTATCATCTTGGGAAAACTAATGTTGTTACTGAAGCACTTAGTCGCAAGAGCAGTTTATCCAGTTTGATTACAACTCAGAAGCATGTGATTGAGGAATTGGATCGAGCAGGTATTGAAGTTGTCTTGCAAGGATTGGGAGCATCTTTAGCTCAGTCGAGGCTTCAGCCTACTTTGAATGGAAGGATCATTGCAAGTCAGGAAGTTGATGCTGATATCTTGGAGATGAAGGAGCAGGTTGGTGCTGGCAGGTTGCCCATATTTCAAATTAGGGAGGGTGTGTTGTGGTTCGGAGATAGGCTGTGTGTTCCGGATCAGGCGGACCTGAAAGAGAGTATTCTTCAGGACGTGCATGCTACTCTTTTGTCGGTACATCCTGGGAGTACTAAGATGTACCGAGACATCAAACTGCATTTCTGATGGTCAGGTTTGAAGCGGGATGTGACTGAATTTGTGGCGAAGTGTGAGGTTTGTCAGCAAGTCAAAGCCGAGAATCAGAGACCCGGAGGTCTATTACAACCGTTACCTATTCAGGAATGGAAGTGGGATAACATCAGTATGGATTTCATTACGGGATTGCCTAAGAGTCCTAAAGGCAATGATGTGATTTGGATTATAGTCGATCGACTAACCAAGTCCGCTCACTTTTTGGCGATGAAACTCACTACTTCGATGGACAAGTTAGCTGAGTTGTATGTTGGCGAGATCGTCCGGCTTCATGGTGTTCCGTCAACTATTGTGTCTGATCGAGATGCGCGGTTTACTTCACATTTCTGGAAAAGTCTTCAGACAGCTTTGGGTACCAAAATAGATTTCAGCACTACTTTTCATCCGCAAACCGATGGGCAGACCGAGAGAGTCAACCGTATTATTGAGGATATGCTCCGGTGTTGTGTACTAGACTTTGGAGGCAGTTGGGAAAGGCATTTACCTTTGGTAGAGTTTGCCTACAACAACAGTTTTCAGACTAGTATTGGGATGGCGTCGTACGATACGAAGCTCTGTATGGCAGGAAGTGCAGAACACCTGTTTTTTGGTTTGAAGTTGGAGAGCGTCAGTTTTTTGGGCCTGAGCTTGTGCAGCAAATCTCTGAAAAGATTGATCTGATCAGGAAAAGATTGGTAGAGGCTCAGAGCAGACAGAAAAGCTATGCAGACAACCGGAGAAGGGACCTTGAGTTTGAGGTAGGTGTCTTCGTCTTTCTGAAAGTATCGCCCAGTAAAGGTGTGATTCGATTTGGCAGAGGCGGGAAATTAGCCCCGAGGTTTATAGGCCCGTACAAGATATTGAAAAGGATCGAGAAAACTGCTTACCGGCTTGAGTTACCGGAAGAGTTATCTCAGGTGCACAATGTCTTTCATGTGTCTATGCTGAGAGGTTATATTCCAGATCCAAGTCATCATTTGCCTGAAGTGCCGGAAGGTTTGCAGTTGGATCTCAATTACATCGAATCTCCTGTCGAGATTGTTGATCGTCGAGAGAAAGTCTTGAGAAATAAGACGATCTCGATGGTTAAAGTAGTCTGGAGGAACCATTTGGTTGAAGAGACTACTTAGGTGTCTGAGGAGAGGATGTTGAAGAATTATCCTAAGCTTTTTGCTTGATTTGTATTTTTGTATTTTCTTGTGCTTGTTGTGAGTGTTTTGTTTCTCGCTCTTGACTGTAGTTCCGGGGACGGAACTATTCTAAGGAGGGAGTGTTGTAATGCCCCGATTTTTATTTATGAAAATTTTTTAATTTTGCACGTAGTGTGCACGTGCAATTTTTGTAGTATTAAATTTTATAATTATTTTTATTATGGGGAGTGTATGTATATATATATATATGTGCTCTTTAATTATTTTTATATAAAGGCCCTTTTCAAATAAACATAAGCCTTTCTTCTTTAGCCCAAATTTAATTTATTTATTATCTTTTTTATAACTATTATTTTGGCCCATAAACTAAAGCCCATGAGTTATTTTTATTTTTATTACAACTTGTAATGTAGCACACATTTTAAAGATTATTTTTATAGAAAATATAATGTACAATTTTTAAATGGAGACAATTGCATGCACGTGCATTGCACGTACACGTGCAAATGCACATGGTGTAGGCCGGTTTTTACAAGGAGGGAAAATGAAAATTTCAAGTGGAGTCATGGGTGGTGGTTACTTGATCATGGTTGGTTATTGTAACTCCTCCTTGAATCCTAGCCTTTTGTTTCTAACTCCTAGTTTGATCCTAGCCTTCCGTTTTCCCAAATTTTTAGTATAAATACACCCCCCCCCCCCCCCCAGCCTAGTTATTTTGTACTAATTATTCTCCAAGTCCTATAGTATAAAATACATTATTAGTAGTTTAGTAAGTGAGTTAAAAGATTGAGAGTTGTGTGTAGGAGTTTTGCTTGCATCAAAGAGGAGAGGTCGGCATCAAAGGAGCTCGGGTGGCATCTTTGGAGGCTCGTGTGCGCATCGACGAGGAGGAGGATCGCTCTCTTGGCAAGGACTTTCGTTTAGGAGGTGTTGCTAATTGTACTTCTCTCCAATCAAGGTGGGTTATTTTCCACATTTCTAAATAGGAAGCATGCTAGAATTAAATTGAATTGATGATGCATGAAAAAGATTAATAAGAGTACATTTTAATTGGAAAAATGGCTTATTAATGGAGTGGAATGTTAATAAATGGCTTGTATGTGTTTCCATCATTTAATTTAAGTTGTGTGTAAATTAATCATAGCTATGGAATGTTTGAAGAAAAATTCATTACTAGCATTATGAATGTTGCTTTATATGCAAAAGTTAGTAGATGACAATGTTGCTTTATATGCTTAAATGGACTTTTTGCGATAATGTTATAATGAATGACTTAAAAGATATAATTTGTGAGTTTGTGAAATGAATAAAAACAGAGAATTGATACAGAGATTATTGAAATCAAAATTTAATAAGAAATGTCGAAAAAGAAATGTGGTAGTAGTAGCCTTCAATTTAACCAAATTGTATGGAAAATATGTGTTTAATTATTGGAAAAATTATTTTTAATATATTGGAGTATAAACTATGATGGGAATAATTAATCTGGAAATTTACAGTAAGTTTAGTTAAAAGCAAAATCAAATGAGAGCTTTTTGAAAATCGAAATGTTCTATTAAACAGAAAGAATTGATTTAAGTAGACTTCGAGTTTTCTCTGAGACAACCCGAGCCTATAACTCGAGTGGTCGGGATGCTCTTAATCGCTACAGTGGGCGGGGTGTCTTACAAGTCGATGGTTCGATTCCCAGTAGCACCACATATTTTGTTTTGAACATTTAAACAATAATAAGGTTACAGCCGAGAGCATTTATAGCTCTCAGCCCCTTTCTATATCGCTTAGCGCGAACGGCCTAGTGGCCAGCGCTTGCAGCTTGTTTCCCTCGGGTTGTTGGTTCGAAACCCAGTCTCGGCCTGGGTTTAATTTGTGAAAAAAAAAATATTTTTTTTGAAGTGGTTTTTGTTGGTTAAAAATTAGGAAAAAAATATGATTATTATCCTAAAAATATGTAGAACTTATGAAAAATAATTTGGTAGTTACCAAAATAAAATAGAGTATATTTTTTGAGAACAAATGTATAAATAGAACTATGGTTCTACACTTATATTTTGTAGAGTTTATAATTCGCAAAGGAACTTGAAATAAAGTGGTAGAAAAGAATTATAATAAAGAAAGGAATTATATGAAGTGAAGTAGTATGAATTATTCTTATTGAAGAATAGTGTGACAATTATGAGTTGTGAATACTCATTTTGACTATATAACTAGTGATGTGATTTTAATGTGAAGATGATATTTCATGAATTACTTGATGAATAATTGAATTCCATGTATGGTTATGGACTCATGAATAATTTAGAATTCATGTGATTGGAAAAAAAGAAATGTTATTGAGTATGAAAAACTCAAACTTATAGATTATGAATTGAAATTGAAAATTAGAGTGTAGCCAAAACTCACACCGGCAAGTGAAAGTGATGAATAATTATGATTATTGAAATTGAAAAGACCAGGTTGGGTCATTGTGAAATGAAAGAAATAAGACCGGTAGTAGTGAGAGGGCTAACTCTAAGAGATTGATTTTGTTCATGATTTTCATTAAATTTAAGGATTTAGTCCATAGTGAAAAGGTGACGAAAGTGAGAGAAAAACACAAGTATGAGAGCTTCGAGTTTACGATGCGGGTGTGAGCCACAGAATGCATGCTTGATGCATCAAGATATGGCGTGGGCACTACTCAGAATGATCGGACCTTGACGACGCTTGTGGGTTGTTTGGTGACTACAAGAGGATCGTGTGCCATGAAGGAGGCTGAATTGCCACAAAATGCATGCTTGACGAGTCAAGACATGGCGTGGGATTCCCCTCCAGGTTTTCTGTACACGAGCTTGTACTCATAGATCATCTAGGATACTTACCGTAGTTACAGTAGTAGATTAAGTCATGACGAGGGATTGAACCCTACAAGATGAAGAACGATTAAGAGGCTTGCCCTCGGACCTATGTAGTATGGGATGCATAGAATCCGAACAAGTGTGCATTAGTGTCATATAATATAAATAAATGTATTAAGGACTAAGTGCACAATCACAACACGACATCAATAGGGTATTCCCTTTAGTTTGATATGTGATAAGTTTGTATTTGTTAAATATGGAAAATTAGTTATACTATTTCCGGCATAGAGAGGATGGCCGTGTATAATGTTCGTCGGTTGAATAAACTGACGTACACACAGTTTTGTATGCAGGGTAAATGACATGATAAAGATTAATGAAGCACAGATGCTTAGAGATTATTCAAATGTTGATTACTCAAATGTTGATGTCATTTATTTAAATGTTGTAAATTTGCTTCTGCTGTAAAATGTAAAGTATAATGTTTTCATGTAAACTCTGATGTAAAGTGAAAAGTTTTAATTTCCTTATAAAATTGTACTAAATGAAGTGTAAAGATCCTGTGGAATCTCGAATTCAGTGTATTTTAAAATTCGGGGCGTTACACTCACGATTAACCAGGGTTGTTCAAGGCCAAAATGAACACAACAAAAGAATCTAGTTCTGTGAGGAGATGAAATTGTGTGATAGTTATTGTCTAGGTTCACATCAAAATTCGGGTTATTCAAGACATCATGTTCACTACCTAGTCAAGTAAATCAGATGGCTACTCACTAAGAGTGGTTCAAAGTTAAAATATTACTACCATTCCTGATGCAGTCATTTTTTGATTGTACTCTCAGAGTTTTTTCTGTCATGTCTTTTTTCTGTCGTGTCTGGATTGCATAGTCTGGTAATTTCCATTCATGTGGGGGATTGTTGGAAATATTTTTGGCATATTTTTCGGGCCGGATTTTGGTGGGCTCTGGCCACCGACGGCGCCGGAAAGTGATTGGATTATGGTAACGCCCTGATTTCCGGTAACTGAAAAACCGTGACATAAGTCAGAATGTTTCCTTCAATTAGCTACAGTACACAGAAAAATAGGAAAATTTAAAATTTTTTATTCAACACAAATGTATTACAAGTCCGAATGTTACAAAATTGTAATACATTACAATAGTGTTACAATAATACCTTTACAATCCTAAGTGTTACAACTTTCAACAAATTACATCAGAGTACAATGAACAAAGAACAACACTTGGTATTTCACTTGGATGCTTCCCCGACAATAAGCAAATTACAACAATGAATAAATTACAATAATTGTTACAAATGAATTTACAACATATATTTCAGCGAAAACTTAAAATGAAATCGACTCCTTGCTTCTCTTGCCTTGAGTCCTCCTGAAACCTATACCTGTACTTCTACAATCCAGTACCTGTAATTCTGCAATCCAGTACTTGTACTTCTGCATTCCAGTACCTGTAATCTTGTAATCTAGTACCTATAGAAGTGGGGACGTCAGTACATATACTGACGCATTAAGGCTGATAACTAGCAGCGGATCTCAATTAAGCAAACAAATTGATGAAAAGAGGAACGTGTATATATATTTGATGTGTCAGTGTATGCTATGACTTAGACTCTAATGCAAGACTTATCAATACAAGCAAGACTCTAGGACAGTATGCAGCCCATACTACATACGCCTCATATCAAGTCGTTTCTTCATATATAGGGATTTGAACCCGCGCCATGAATTCTACTCTTGCACTCGACTTGTTTCTGAAGATACGACATGACTGATGAGGTTACCCTGAAACGGTCTAATTCCGACACGCACAGTCTGCTTATGGTGTCTATGTTTACCACTACTACCCGGCGTACCGGACCTCACTCAAATATCTGACAAATCTTTTGGAATTAATGATGGTTACCGGGTTAGCCCGAAGCATCCCCTGCCGCCCCCTAGCTAGACCGTAGTCTATGGCTTCTCGCCCTTAGATACAAGACAAGACGGAGTTCCGGGTGGTTCACCCCCTAGCTCCGACAGGAATCGCTCCCGCTTCTCAAGACACTTCAGAAATTAACAGAAGAGATACGGATCTCGTGCTCCCAACTCGTGAGAAGGCACAGACCATATCCCTTTGACAAGAAGGGTACAACCCAATAACACTGTCTAGTGTCGGCCTATAGGACAGGTCGGATCATAAGGAATCATCCTTAACACCAACTCTTTCCCTTTGGTGAATAAATGATACTAAGTAAAGGTTAAGTAGTAATAGCCATAAGTTACTACCCTAACTATGTCACTAACCCTGAACAATCCTAGGATGACAACAGTATAAATACAACATGTTAGGTCTTAAGTTAGACTTCGCAAGACAACTCTACTAGGTTGCTCAACCTAGATTTACCAGGATCCCTAAGGATCTGGTTCATGGCCTATCGATCCAAGACCCCGGAAATACGAACGAATTCGCATGATACTATCCTGAACTTGGATTTCGTCAACACTTCGGTCCACGATCAACCAATTCGGTTAAGATCTGACGGTACACAAGGAGTGACTCGTCCACAGTCCCTTAGGAGTAAGGTAAACACACGTTTTGATGGTCGATAGCCCTAGGGCAAAGATATCACCCTAGATGAGCACAAAAACTACGTATTAGCTAAGAAGCTATATACGAGTAACCAAAAACACGTACGAGCTAAACAGCTACGTATGGGACCAACAACTACATACGAGCCAAATAAGCTGCATATGAGATCAACAGCTACATACGAGCCAGGCGAGCGGCGTATGAGACAACAACATATATACGAGCCAAATAAGCTATGTATGAGACCACAGCTACATACGGGCCAGTCGAGCCGTGTATAAGCAAAACCACACATAAAACAACCATACAGGTAATCAACCTAGAAGCAACCAAACATGTTTACTAGCAAAACTTTATCTTCTATAATTAGAAGCAACAGAAGAATCTACAAACAATCTAAAATAAGCATTCTACCAATGAGAAGCCCAAAAGCGACATAAAAACCTTCCGACAGCTTAGAAGCAACCAGTGCTACGCTTATCGGAATTTAACATAAATATACTTTTTAGAAAGGTAAGAATATCTACCACAACTCTCTAGTGAAATACTGTTTCAGATTCTGTAAGGAATCCAAAATTCGGTCCAACGAACACACGCAAACAGTTTATCCAAACTGCAGATTTTCAACAAAAGGCTAAAACTTTGCAAGCTGGTAACTTTTGCTCTACTCGTCGGAATATAACAAAACTGGACAATTTGAAAATGTAAAATCATCTGCAAAAACTTCCTAGTTGACCACTTTCTCATATTCCGGAAGGAATTCCAAATTCCTAACTTCAAAAATACGCAAACAATTACCAAACTACAGATTTTCAATAAAAAGATGAAACTTCTGTAGTGTGTAACTTTTGCCCTATTTATTGGAATATAACGAAACTGGACAATTTGAAAAGGTGGGAACATCTACTAAAACTTCCTAGTTGAACACTTTTAAGATTCCAGAATGAATTCCAAATTCCTGACTTCGAACATACGCAAACAATTACCAAACTACAGATTTTCAATAAAAAGATGAAATTTCTGTAGCTTGTAACTTTTGCTCTACTTATCGGAATCTAACAAAATTGGACAATTTGAAAAGGTGGGAACATCTACTAAAACTTCCCAGTTGTCCAATTTCTCAGATTTCGTAAGGAAATCCAAGTTCCTACCCGTCGAACACACGGAAAAGCTAACAAAACAGCAGACTTGGCAAAAACGGCTGAAACTTTGAAAGACTATAACTTTTCTTCCACTTATCAGAATTTAACCCAAGAGGTCAATTCGAGAAAAGGGGAACGTCTACTAAAACTCTCTAATTGGTCGGCTCTTCAGATTCAGCGAGAAAGACACCCAAAAACTACAAGGGATCAAGATAGATACAATTTCAACCCACCAAATATACAGCCAAGCTGAAAACTTTCGAAGCCCATAACTTCTACTCCGCTTGTCAAAATTTAACCCGAGAGACCAATTCGAAAAGGGTACCATGTCTACTACAACTCTCTAGTTAGCCCGAACCTCAGATTCCACAGGTAAGACACTCTAAAACATCAAAGAAGTCAAACAGCAAGCACACTCGGCTCAAAGCTGGCTGCTGCATCTTCTAAATACCATAACTCCTACTTCGTTTATCGAAATCTAGCATGAGATGCCAATTCGGAAAGGGGAAGATGTCTACTACAACTCTCTAGTTGGCCCAAACCTCATATTCTACAGGTAAGACACTCTAAATTACCAAAGAAGTCAAACAGCAAGTACACTCAGCTCAAAGCTGGCTGCTACATCTTCCAAATACCATAACTCCTACTTCGCTTATCGGAATGTAGCCCGACCGGACAATTCGGAAAGGAGAAGATATCTAATACAACTCTCTAGTTGGCCCAAACCTCGGATTCTACAGGTAAGACACTCTAAAACATCAAAGAAGCAAAACAGCAAGAACCATGTCAAGACAGCCAGTTGTTGTACTTTGCAAATGGCATAACTCCTACTCTGTTTATCGAAATTTAACCCGAGAGGTCGATTCAGAAAGGGGAGAGTCTCTCCTACAACTCCCTAGTTGGTCCGAACCTCCGGTTCAACAAGTAAAACCCTCAAAAACTACAAAGAAGTGAAACAGTAAGCATTCAGTCAGACAGCTATTTGCTGTATTTTGCAAAGACCATAACTCCTATTCTGCTTATCGAAATTTAATCCGAGTGGCCAATTCGGAAAGGGGAGAGTCTCTACTACGACTCCTTAGTTGGTCTGAACCTCAGATTCAACTGGTAAGACACTCAAAAGTATCAAGCAACCAAAACAGCAACATTCAGCCGAACAGATAGTTGCTATTTTTTGTAACGGTCATAACTTTTGCGTCTCTTATCGGAATTTAACCCAAGAGGTCAATTCGGAAAGGGGAGAATATCTACTACAACTCCCTAGTTGGCCCGAACCTCAAATTCTGAGAGGAACACCCACTTTCAGTCCCTCAAAGATACTGCGACGCTAACCCCAAAACAGTGAGTTCTCTGTTTTGCTTTGAAACTCGCTGTTTTGGGGGAAACGGTCGTTTCCCCCTTCAAAATCGCTCCGAAAAATCCATAAAAATTCTAGCGGGTCAAAATTCTAATTTTAACACATGTAAACAAAATCAATCCCACAACCAAAAAAACCATTTCTTTATGCTTGATTTATGTGTTCTACCACTTCAAACCTTGCACACTCCTCTAACCTAGTCCCTATCATTCATATCCACATGAATATAGTCCAATATAACAACAAACAACAATAATAAACCTAATAATAGCTAAACAAACTCAAGAGCGAGAAACCCCCACCTTTGAAGCATATAGGAAAGACTTGCTCTTCTTCTTGCTCCTTATTCTTGATCCTCTTCAAGAACTCCACCATGAAGAAAAGGAACCCAACAAAAACTCCACTCTTTCTCTTTTCTTTTGATTCAATCTCTCTTTCTTTTCTTCTCTTTTCAATTTTTTTTTCTTAACTAAAACTTAGTAAACAAGAAGTAGAAGAAGGGATTGAGTGAGATGAGATTTGGGACGAGAACACATACACACACAAAAGATTTTCTCACCCTAGAAGAGGAAGGGGCCGGCCAAAATGGATGGGGAGGTGTGAGGGGGTGTTTTTATATGACAAAGGGTTAATTTTTGTGGTGAGAAAGACATCCAAGTGTCATTTGTTCTTATGGTTAACAATTGATAAATCAATTTGCAAATTTAATTTGCAATCACCCCCTAACTCAATCCAAACCCTCCATCTCATCATGATGGATCAAAAATAAAATATATTTTCTCAAAATCACATACTACATGATTTGTTCAAATGCTCGAAATCGACACAATTCGATTTCGTACGTATATCTGATTATACAGATATTTTTCGTTGGTGAAAATGAACAAATCAGTAAAAAAATAATTTAATTTTGAGAAATAAAATAAAATAATTTTATTACTGGCTCGGAAGATTCCAGTATCAATTTGATACAAAACAGTCGTATACCGACTAGTATATATACATATATAATGTTTTTAACAAAACCGGGTGATATCCACCAAAAATATTTCAATTCTGGAAATAAAAAATAAAATAATAATTTTTAATATCTGCCCGGTATTTTCCAGACATTTTTTTCTCAAAAATGCGTTTTTTAAGATTTTACACAAGTGCACAAAACTGATACAATACGTATATATACTTACTAGTATATATATCTAGATAACTTTTTATTTGGAAAAACCAAGAAATTTCCATATAAAAAAATTAATTTAAAAATAATAATTATCAAAATATAATATCCGTCCGGGATATTACAATTATGTTCCTCTCGTTGAGTACTATTCCGTAATATACTCATTTGCCAAAAACGGTTTCCGTATGAATGAGAAATGTAGGTCCAAAGTTGGGTACTCAAAATGTACAAACTTGGGAATTTGGAGAAAATGGATAGTCCCACATCAAAAGATGGGAAAGATTTCTCTAGTATATAAGCTAAAGAAATAGACTAAAGGACGTAGCCCTGAGGTTACCACTAATGTGTAGTGGAGAGAGAACCTAGCCAAAATTACAAATACACACACACGCGCGCCCGACCCAACCCGGCTCGGCCTCGGCTTGGCTTGGCTTGGCCTACAATAATTTTTTTGCCCCGCTCCAATTTTTCCGCTGGATCTAGTTTTTGAGGCTTTTGAAATTATGTAACTGGTGTCATTATTCTGTAACAGCAGAATAATGGATCCATCAGTTACGTTTTTTGAGCCATTACTTTGCTTTTACAGAGTAATGGATCCATGATCCATCAGTTACGCCCTCATCACCTATATGACCCTGCAATTTTGTCTGCCAGAGACACAGTTTTTTGCACTTCATAATCTTCTTCTTCTTCTTCTCCCTCTGAGTCTGAGAGTACAACACAGCTACTGGTTCACTGATATCTCTGAAGCTAGGGTGCTGCTCTTCAGGAAAAGGTAATATACAGTTGTATCCTGAGAGGCAAATCGTCAACTACCGTCACACTGCGGGGCAAATTTTGCTTTAAGGACAGAGATCTTAATATCGACTCTGTATTAAAGTTTCTAGTTTGTTCTTTCATTCCTGTAATTGTAGTTCTTTACAAACATTGTTAGGAATTTCCTATTTTATGATATTTGAGTTCAAACAATAACTACATCAAAACCTTGATATTAAAAAAGAAAAAAAATCATGATGTTGGAAAACCTTATCACTAAGAGAGAGTTGTGAGGATAATTGAGGAAAACCTTATCACTATATTGTGAGGATAATGCTTTAAAAAAAATAGCAAGAGGGAGGGTCATGGATGAGAGAGAGAGAGAGAGAGATGGGTTTAAAGAGGGATGAGAGAGAAAGCGAATGGGACTTAAGGGGCCCCTAAATCATGGGAAGTCAATTTAGTTTATTATTTCATTTTAAGTTGATTTTCCCAATCTAAATTCAAATTTTAAAATCATAATTTGAGTGACAACCCCTACTTTCCTCTTCTTTCTTCATTTCAAAATAAAGAAAAGAGAGAGGGGGTATACTTTTTTGCTTAATATATAGTATAAAGTATAAGTCTGGATGGCACAAAGTTGGCTCTTGGGTAAGAATGAGCCATGTCGTCAAGGAGATAGTAGAGAAGGCAGGTCATATTGAAGCCAAGATGAGATATGATTTGGAAATTAGACCAGAGAGGACTAATCGAGATGTACGTTGTTGTTATTGTTGTGTCGACGGGGAGATCAGAGGATAGCCAGAATCGGGATTGGAGAGGCGCCAGATCTATTGTCGGTTTAAAGGTTTGCCGGGTTGGAGTCGGATTCGAGTATGATTGTTGAGAAGGAGTTGGGTTTTGGAAGGATATTGAAGATGAAATTCTCTATTTATAAGAAGAAAAAAAAGGTTTTTATTTTGGGAAAGTTTATGATTTATTTTTTGGGGAATAATTTTGCTATGATACCATGTTAGATCAAAGATATTTTTAGAAATAATGTGATGAATGTTATTAAGACCTTGAGCAATATATATAAGTGGCTAAGAAAAGAGAATAAGTTCTACACAACTTGGGACTAAAATGGAACTTACTACATGTTTAATATATGCACGGCCGACCCTATAGGAGAAGCAAGAGAGGTGGTCGTCTGGGGCCCTTGACTTTTTCCAATTTTAGGGGCCCCAAAAAATTTTGTGTTCATTGTGTATCAGTGATGAGAGAAAATCAGATGAATCAGAAACATGCTCATTGTTGGTAAAGTTTGGATTTTAATGGTATTTCATCTCTCTGTTGTTGTCGTTGTTGTTCATCTTCTTTCAGGGTGAGCTCTTCTTGGTGAAATAAGGGAGCCGGAGGGAGGAGATATCCATGGCTTGATGGATTTTGAAGCTGGTTATGGTTGAGATTGGAAGGAGGAGGAGAGGACTTTTTTTCTTGTTCTTCTTCTTAGTTCTCTTATTTTGGTGGAGGAATTTTATGAAAAACACTTGGAAGGTGTTGTGAGTTATCTGTATTTGAGGAAAAAGGATGAGTAGGTTTCACCACACCTTAGGGTTGATTTTGTTGGTTCCAACAGAAATTAAGAGAGGGAGCAACACTTCAGCGAAAGTAAATCGTTAGATTTGATTTCTTGAATAACTTTTGTGTAATATAAATTTACTGTACTACGAATAGTTTTCCATGAAATATTAGTTTTGTTTGAATTGTAAGAATACTGTAGTTACCGTAATTTAAAATATGTTTAACTTTTTTGTTTTATTAGAAATTAATTTCATAATTAGGATTTAAACTAATTAAACTAAATTGATCCTAATTAATTTTTTTTTAAAAAAAACTCAATTAACAGCTGCTTAATCTTAATTAAATTGATCTTAATTAACTAAATTTATATTAATTAAATTAGACCAAAAACCAAAAGCTTAATTACCAGGCTTAATTGATCTTAATCTATGTTAATTAAAAATAAACCGAAAGCTTAACTTTATGTTAATTTAAAAAACTGAAAGCTTAATAACGGGGCTTAATTGATCTTAATCTTAATTACTTATATAAATTAGGGATTAATTAATCTTAGTCTAATATTAATTATAATCTTAATCTAATATAATCTTAATTAAATTTTAATCTACTCTTAATTATAATCTAATAAAAATTAAATCTAATCACTAATAATAATTAAACCGTGAGTGGGAGGGAGAAGAGCTGAAATGGATTTGGAAGTGAGTTTTGTCCAACATCAGCTGTAGAGAGAGGGAGAGGGATGTTTGAAACGTATTTCGTTAACGGGGAAAATGGCAAAGGCACTTCAAAAGTGGGAAGAGAGAAAGAAAGAAAAATAAATGAATATAATATTGGTGAACAGTGTTGTACAATTTTTTTGTAGTACATTTACATTCAACCAAATTATCCCCTTATAGCCTGTTGTCCTCTTCCAAATTTTCAAATTTTTCCAAAAAATTAGAATGAAGGCGCTATAGTCGTTGGCCAAAAACTCAAAATTTAGACTTTTTGTGAACAGTGACCGGCTAAATTTGGCTGACAATTTGAGATTTTGAAAAATATAGCAAACGAAAAAGGATTTATCATCTGTTGCATTGGACGAAAAAATTTTCGTCTAAGAGAATTTGGCAAAACAGTGAAGTATCGGACGAAATTTAATTTTTCGTCCAATCAAAAAATTTTAAAAAAATAGTAAAGACGGGAAATCGATTTTCGTCCATATATTAAAAAAATGAAAAATGAATAAACAAACCCACCTGAAGTAATGGACGAGGGAAGGATTTCCGTCCATGGCTTTTTTGGTTTTTTTTTAATTTCTAAAAAATTGGATGGACGTCCAAAAAAAAAAATTTAAAATTTTGTTTTTTTTTTCTCCTGACGATAATTCGTCTTTCATCTGAGATTTGAAAATTTACGAATATCTAATTTTTGGCAATTGACGACTGCAGCGCAAAGCAATTTTAACGGTTTTCATTTGCCAAATACCTAAAAAATTGCAATCGACGACTACAATGTTCTTAGCCTTTTTTTTTTTTTTTGGTAATGGTACACATACTATCAAATTTACTACTTTTTTTTTGACAATCTTACGTGGTACACTATTAGGGAAGGTTATTGTAGAGTATGTGGTAGAAATATTCAAATAGAAATGTGTCCCTAAGATAGTAAAGAGAAAAATAGTAAATTTAGCAGTAGACATTACTTTTTTTTTTAATTAATTTATTTTTATTACTGTCCTCTTCCGCCTTTTTAAAATTATTTTTGGGATTGGGTGTTTGTTGGGTGAGGGTGTTTTTTTGGGAGAGGTTAGAATTTTTTGGGTGCATGAGAAGGAGGAATCTTGATGTAGCGGTCATATAAATAAGGACCGAGAAAAGCCACGGTGATTAGATTTTTATTGTTAATGACAGTTATGTGTTTGATGTAATTTTTTAATAATTATAAAGATTTTGAGTATGATTAAGTATAATAGTTGTGATTACTTTTTACGAAACTGTCATCAATGCATTATTATTATACTTTAGAATGGGTTATAAGTGTATCACGAGATGTATGTGGATACTTAGACCATCTCCTACCATGCTCTATTTCTAATTTTTAGCTAAAATGGTAAATTTAGAAAGAAAAATCTGCGTTAAAGTAACTCGTCAAAGCACTTGTCAAAATAGAAATTTTATATTCACTCGTCAGATTTGACGAATTTGTATCGCTCGCCAAAGTATCTCAAAACCCCCAAAAAAAAACGCAATCAGAAAGAAGGAGAAAAAATCGCGATCGCGATCTTGCATTCAGAAGAAGAAGAAGAAAATTCGGGAAACTGCGTGATCGCACTCGCGATCTGAAATCACGAGTGAGATGGATTTTTGTTGGGGTTTTTTTTTGTTTGGGCTTTTGTTTGGGTTTGATTTTTTTGGGCTTCAAAATATGTAACCCCTATTTCCGATTGTACGAACTTCTCTTGTATTTTTTATGGTATTTTTCTTTTCTAATTTATTGTGTTTTGGGTCTTTGTTCTATTGTGGACTTTCTATTTCTATTCATTTTCTTGTATTATTATTGCTAGCCCAATCCACATGCAAACCCAACCCATCTCCTCAATGAATCTTAAACCCAAAACCTAGTCTATCCAAATCCACATTTCCCTAACAAATAACCCAGATCTTCTCTACCCAATTTCCCGTATCTCTAACTCCCCATGATTCCCTCTACTATTTTATTATAATAACTCTCCCCACTCTCCCACAAAATCAGAACTAAAACCACTCCTCATCTTTCAAAAATCACAACTGTTCCCTCTTCCCCGTTTCACTCTCTTTATCCCGTTCCCACTCCCTTCCCCATTTTCTTCTTCAACCGCAACAAAACCAAACCAAGAAACCCATCGCACTACCCCTACCCCGTCGCCAACTCCAACCGCCATTGCCTCCGATCACCATCCCCCTCAACCTCGTCATTCCTGTGCCATCTCCCCATCCTCGCCAGTCTCCCGCTTGAACCCAACTCACCGAAACCCATCCCCCACTTCGCCTCGACCTATCCACTCGCCGTCACCACTGCCATTACCTTCGCCTTCACCCCCTAGCGTCCTCGTCGCCATCCAAGCCAAGACAACCCATCGCTCGTCTCCCCTGTTTCGGAAGCAAAGCAGAGTTCACTTCGCCGTCGGAGCCCTCGCGCTGTCGTCGCTCCCCGACCTCAGTTCCGTCATCATCAAAGTCGATGACTGCCCTCGCCGTGGTGTGCGCCATCGCCTGTCGCCACTGCAATCGCCGAGCGTTCTCTCGCTCTCTCCTTCTCTCCCAGTCGAATTGGGGAAGAAAATCGCTAAGTGGTCGTTTTGGCTGTTCGGTGTTGTGTGCACAGCGGATCTGATCCCGCTGTTTGCTGTTCAGGTCAGATCCAGTGTGAAGGAGGCTTCCCAGTGGTTGGTTTTCGTGTTTGCTGTTCTGTTGGAGTGGATCTGGGTCTGGCGTTTGCTGTTTTGGGCCGATCAGCCATGTGTGTGGGGGATTTAACTGAGTTGTTGTTGCTTTACTGGTTGCTTCTTTGCACGGTATTCGCACGTGTTCTTGGGATCGCTCCCCGGGATTCTAATCCCGTTATTCTTGTTACATAATCGAGTCATCTACAAAAAGGCAAGTCCACTTGAACTCATTTAATTTTTCTAGTTCAAGCTTATTGACCTCCCGCAAGTAGTTCCTTTCAATTATCTTAAATTTGCCTTGTGTCCCTTCCGTTTGGAGTATCGAGGGTTTATACGAACTAACCCGACGTACTCTTGACATCATATTATTATCCATTGACTCAAACCCAAGCCTATATACACACACGACATGAACAAATTAATTAGAACTTGCATATGAGGAAAATATATTGTAATCGAATACATGTGGATTAATTGAGATCTTGTGACTTGAACTTGACATGATAAATTTGACTTGTACACTAAAAAATTCATTCTACTTGCTGTACATTAGTGTTGATACATTCATGATGCAATAACATGTTAATTATCCACTTTGATATACTTATGTGTGTTGATATGTTATGAACTCTTGCTGCCTGTACTGTTTTGCACAGAGGTTTCGACCCTGTTGCCATAGGAATTAGCACACACAATACAAAAGAGAGTTTTAGCTTATTGAATCTAGTTTCTAACCCAATTAACGGATCCTGATTCTGAGTTACGAGCTGTGGGATATCACATTTTTAGTCTCTGCTGGTTTGCACTTTTCAGATCGCAGAATTAATGTAATATCGACACAATTATTAGTGAAAAACCATGTTAACAGTATTAGAATGCCATGAAAATTTTCATGAACTTTATAAACATGTTTAGGATTCATCCGTATTTTTTAATAGATTTTTATAGTCATTTTATACCATGTTTCCACCCATTAAATGTTAACATTAAGTTACTGCCAGAACAGCTAAACTGCAAAGAATATGGTGTTTGACCTAGATATAGTCAGTATTAACAGAAACTTACTAAATATAAATTGTAGCCCTAAGTGTCTAGTTGTCAGTAGCATCTTGAATTGTCGAATTCCGAACTGTAGTCTATGAGTTATCACTATTTTAGTGTGACTGTTTCGGCTGTTTTCATATTCACTACTTCATATTTATTACTGTGCAATGCATCATGTGGCTGCATTCTTATCATTTTCTTGACATCTTATACACACTTGCATGAACATGAATGACTTAATAAAATACTAAAAATAAGCCGGGGTAATTAAGGGTTGACTTAGTAGTGGATAGTCTCAGAAAATGTACTCGGTAGGGCCCTTCTTGTTACATGAAAACTTGACATGGAAGGTGGAGAATTACTTATGAAGACGTGAACTTGTTATCTTGTTATCTTGTTATCGTGATACACTGAGTACACGCTCTGTAAATCCCACCACGAAGTCTAAAATATACACTGTTTTGCGTGCACCGAACCTGTGGTATGGGACGTAGTAGTACGTGCACTAAATAGGATAAACAACATGCTAATAGACATAAGTTGACATGTATATACTTGATTATGAGCATTGTTTAATTAATCCAGTTATTGCTTTTGTAAATTTGATCTTGATTAATATTCTTTCATGTACTTTATTCCTTACTCTCTGTTTTCACTACTTGCTGTCCGTACTTACTCTAAGGACATTCTCTTTTTCCATTCTAGTTAACCCAGTTACAGGTGAAGCAGGAGATTTGCCAAGTGGCATTGGCGAGCAATATTTCTATGTTGGAACAGGAGCTGCATCAGAATAAATCATCTATTTCTATGTTTTTCTTTATCGTATATTTGTTATCCATTTGATTAAACTTTGTATTCCGGGCTTTTGACCCGTAACTGCTGTTGTTTTCTCAGTATTGGTTATTATGTTGAACTGTTGAATCATTGATTCCAGTTATTGCTTATGTGATGATATTATCTGCGTGGTTGTGATTATTCTTTTTGCATATTTTTGAGTTGAGACTGATACAGCTTATGAATGATGTTAATATCATTCGCTGGGCCTTCGTCACGGACTCGTATTCCCGTATTTTGGAAAGTGGGACGTGACAAAATATTTATAATTAGCTAAAGTAGCTAGCATGGTTGGAGTGGAAAAAAATTTGCTAGCAAAATTATCCAGTTGCTCTCTATTTTGGCTATTCTAACTAGCCAAAATAGCTAGCGTAGTTGAAGACGCTCTTACAGGTACAATACCTATTGTTATCGGATTGAGATTGTGTCAAGTAGGCTTACTATGTATTGAGAAGGGGATGGTAGGAAAACTTAATTATGAATAGATAATTAGCGAGTTTACTGCAACAAATGCAAAAAAAAATTTACTTTAAATAATATATTATTATAATAATTTAATTTTTTTCTCACATTATTTATGTGAGCTCTATTTCGGGAGTTTGCCTTGAATCTCCATGAGCTCAGGCCGGTCCTGAATATACATGTTAACATGTCTTTCATACTGGTATTTTTTTCCAAAAAACATACAGGAAAAGGAATTGGAAGGACCATCAACAATTGGTGAGGTTTCCATAATATTATTATTATTAGTAGTAGTACCATGCATTATCATTATGATATGCTTGTCAAGTGCATTTGCAGCAGAGCTGCTTCTTTATCCAGAGAGAGGCACCAGGGGCTTTAGTTGTGCATGCACTTGGTAGCAGCAAATAACCACTTTATTAACACACAGAATCCCCCCATGCATACCTCTGCTTTTATACAGAGAAATTATGAAGAGCCTTGCCAAATGTGAGTTGTCCTTAATTCTTAAATTAATCAACCCTTCACAACTTTAAGGAGATGAGAGTTTTAACATATTAGCCCATTCAGAAGTTTGTTTACATATTAGGCCCTGTATAAAACTGCTAAATATGTATCGGTAAGACACCCGGCAGGACTGCTACAACTAGAGAGATGGAATATGGCTCACGAACATTGCAGGTGTGACCTAATTGGTGTATTTACATTGCACGCTCGTTTCATGGTATGATGTTTGGTGAATATGTGAATGATGGAACTAATATGTACCATACATGTGTTTGTTATTACTATGATGAAACCGAAAGCTTAATTACATTAATTTTTTACTATTAAAGACTAGAGAGTTGAAGTTGCAGTCATGGCTGACCCTATAGTAGAGACAAGAGAGGCAGCAACCTCGGGTTCTCCGCTTTTTGCATATTTCTAGGGGGGTCCTAAAAAAATTTTAACCTATATATTACGTATTTTACACATGCTTCTAATTACAATTTAGGCTTTTCTAGGGTCCCCCAAATTTTCTTTTGCCTTAAAAAAAAAATTCACAACGTTAATGGGCCAGCCCACAGACTAAAAAATTGAAGAAGAAGTTGATCACTAGATCATTAATGGATCCAAGTCATCCAACCCAATCACTTGAACTTGAACCCTATCACCAAACCAAGCAACTTGCTTCATCTCTCCTCTAAATGCCTAAATCCATTAAACTTCATTCTATATCTCCTCAGGCCTCCTAACCTCCATTTGAAATCCTTTAAAATCTACCTCCAACCCCCATACAAACCCAAACCTAACTCCAAACTCTACACTCGAGCATCTGCTTTGTAGCCGCTATCACTGTTGTTACTTCACGTTGATGCTGTTGTTGTTGTTGTACTGTCTTATAGTTGTTGTCGCTGACCACTGAGAAGAACCCTCCGTTGACCAACTAGTAACTCTTTCTTTGTCATTTTTTTAAATCTTTTTTTTACCATTTTTTTTCTCACATTATGTATGAGGGCTCCATTTCAACAGTTCACCTCGGTCCCCCATGAGCTCAATGTCAGCCTTGGTTGCAGTTTCGTGGACACACAACGTTAACTATGTGACTTAACACGCATGATATACGTGATTACCGGTTTTGTTTGTTATTTGAGTATAGCACATACAATGCACGGCTAATGACTCACGCAAGAGAGCATGGAGGTGGAGGAACAAGGGTTATGGAAAGTGTATTGATTCATAGGAGTTTGGATCAGTATGCCTTTCTTGGATAACAAGCAGAAACCAAGTGAGTGTGATACATGTAGATCCATAATTATGGTTAAAGGGAAGCCTTCTCTTTTAGCAAAGGCTGGTTCTGAGCTTCTTGCTATATCTTCTTTGAATCTTTTCTCCCTTTTGGCTAAAAACAGTGCATTGTCTCGGTATACGAAGATATATGGATGCATGCATGCATGCTATCTCTAGATAAATGTGTTAACTATATATGATAAAAAAGCTGCGAAGAAAATCTATTGAAACCTAACCCTCTCTCCATCTTCAATTCAATTCATTCCTCTCATCAAGGAAATCTCTGGCAAAAAGCAAAAGCCGAAAATTTGGCAGGACTAAACTTGTACTGGTACGCTACCGGCAATAGAAAGTTACTGTTGTATACGGGCAGTATATATGTTACGAATTCTTTTCCAATATGACCCACTTTTTGAAAGTATTTACCAATCTAACACACTTTAGAAACTATTTACCAAATTAACCTACTCGCTATCTGAGATTGTCGCGAGTCTAGTTCAAATTACCTCGAGTCTAGTTGTACTCATTTTCCAGAAAAATTTTGAACATGCAATTTCTGCATGAAATGTATATAACTATACTCGTTATCTGACTGACCTCAGATAGCGAGTGTAGTTGTACTCATTTTTTAAAGAAATTTTAAATATGAAATTTCTACCAAATATATAGATCTACACTCACTATCTATACATTTCATGCTCAAATTATCTCTGAAAAAATGAGTACGATTACAATCGCAATCTGAGATAGCAAGTTCATCTAAACTAGACTCGGTATCTCAAATAACGAGTATAGTTGTATACATTTTATGTTAAAAAAATTTCTGAAAAAATGAGTACAACTACCCTTGCTATTTGAGATAGCGAGTCTAGTTCAAATGAACACGTTATCTCAGATAGCAAGTATAGTTGTATACATTTCAAGTAGAAATTGCATGTTCAAAATTTTTCCAAGTGTTGGAGAAATTAATAGAACTACACTTGCTTTTAGAGATATCAAGTTCATTTAAACTGAACTCAGATAGCGAGTTGGTCAGATTAGTAAATAGTTTTAAAAGTGGGTTAATTTGGTAAATAGTTTTAAAAAGTTGATCATTTTGGGGAAATATATTATGTTACCGGTGACAGTAACTAACAGGCAAGAGGATGTTTGACCTTGACTCTTTACAAATTATCGTCTAATTGACCAACTATTTATTTGTTTTTGTTTTTTATTTTTCTCTCTTTAATGAAAAAAATATATATTAATGAATGCTGGGTAAATAACTTATCATTATTAAGGCGCTCTAGTTATATAAGCACGTACAGTATATATGTCATATGAATAATCTAAGAAAGAATAAGGCACACTTCACATTCTGATTAACTAACTTGCGTTTAGAGAAGATTTTAATATATTTTTATCAATATTTTATTTTGCCGAACAATCTTGATTATCTCTTATCTCAAATCTCTATCTCTAATCTCTAACATTATAATAGAAGAAGACCTTAGTGTCATTTGTCATTTGTTATTTTGTCATTCTAGGCCAGAATAACATTCTAGGCCAGAATGTTATTTTGTTATTTTGTCATTCTACCAACATGTGTAACATACGTGTATAACTAATATAAAGAATGTTTCCGGTTCAAATTCTCCATACGTCAGAGTTTCTGGTTTTATTTTTTAAAATTATTAAAATATGCATTGCACGTGTAAATTACTAGTACAATTAATTGCATGAGATTGTATCTACTTTAATTGAGTGCTAACTAGACCAGTCAATTTTGTGAGGCTCCTTTCGTAACTTTGTTATTGTTGTGCTACTTGATATCATGTGTATTAGCCTGTTTTTTTCCACTGAAAAATCTCTGATGTCCATGTTTAAGATAGCAAAGCCACACACCCACCTCGCCCTCGCAGGCACAATGGCAGACACACTCTCATTCAATAATTACTATGATGATCAACACTATTGTTAGGAAAATTGATGTGACACGGCTTATTTCGTTGAGCAGTGATAGCGAGAGAACACAAACAGATCTAGAATACCAAGTAAGTAGATCTACTAAATACACAAAGATTTATCCCAGTTCGAATGAACCTAATCGGAAGGAAAATATAGATAGATTTTATTCAACTAGAGAAGATTACAAGAAGTTGGATTACAAACTCACTCACAAAGAACTATCTCCCCAGCCTCACTTGCAATGTAGAAGAATATCAGAATATCAATGAAGTACTACACCTCTCATGAATGCTATTATAATATATAGAGAGATCTAGAGAAACTATAACTGTAGCTAGTTTTGATACAATAACCATTCGATATGTTCTGTAGAAGAAGTCACACGATGGAAACCGTACAATCTAACTTGGAGTTGAAGATGGGCCCAAAAGAATCACCAAATATAGGCCAAAAAATGGTACAACAGTCGTGGACGATCAACTGCCCAACATGTGCAATCCACCGCAACTTAGCGTGCCCGGACCCGAAGGGTGTGTAGTCAACTGTGTACATCTCTATATTTACTGCTTGCTGACTTTGTCTCTCTTCAATACTTCGACCTCCGTGCTTTGTTATCTGTTTTTCTAATTGAACATGTACTACCAACTACAACATCTTTTGACATTGTAAATTGGGGTTATATGCACTCATTTCAATTAAGTCCTTGAATATTTGCAAAATTGACATTGGGTTTCAGTGTTTCTTTTCTAAATTTCGGAAGGTGTTAAAAGCAAATCTCAGAGACAATTAATAGGAAATAAGAACATTTGGGGAATACCATCTTCGATTCTTCATCACACTTCAAATAGAATTTAAATAAAAAATATTTAAAGACTGTATGTAAATAGTTACATACGTCCAAATTATCAACTACTAAATCAATCCCCTCAACAGATTAAACAACTCGGGTCAAACAAAAACCCAAACCCGAAACTCGAGTCAAATCTCTTCCTCATTCTCCTCAACCCATTCCAATTCCCACCCGTACATCAAAACAATTCCCATCCAATCCCAACCCTCCATTTCCTGATCCGTCTTCTCTCAGCAACGCGACAACTCGGGTCAAACAAAAACTGATCCGTCTTCTCTTAGCAACGCAATCCGATGCTGTCATCGTGACCGTACATCATCTCGTTTACACGTCAAGTGGCACTCTTCGTAATTAAAGATTGGTCTGTGGGGGCCCACAAGAGTTATTGTCGAGTTTAACGATTTTTTTGACGGAAGTGGAGTAAAAAAAAAAGAAAAAAGAAAAAAGAAAAAAAAGGATAACGGCCGTTAAGTGGTTCTATTAATAGGCGGCGGAGACAGCGATGTGCTGTCCTCTTAGTAAGCTCGGAAATGAGTGTTGCTTAGACGGAGAGCTACGATTTCCGTTTCTCAAAAAAAATTTAGCTTTACCCAATTCACTTGATCTTCTCAGTTATTGAATTCTTGCTTCTGCTTCGAATTTGGGAGTGAAAAAAGAAGAAGAAGAAGAAGAAGAAAGACTTCGATTTCTTCGAGTTGCGAAGGTAACAAAATGATCTCATCTCAGTTATTCTTTTGAAGTTGTATGCTTTTAGATCCCACAATCTTTTGTTAGCTTGTGATTGCAGTTTCTAGTATTTTAGTTTAGTTTAGTTTAGTTTTTTGTTTGTGTGTGTGTTTGGTACATGGTTCCATCATTCTGTCTTATTATGTTCCTGTCCGTACACTTGCTTCTTTGCCCTTTTCCATTTTTTTTTTCTCGTTTTCAGTTTTATTTTTTATAATTTATTTTTCTTATAGCTCAAGTTAGGCAGATAATCTTTACCCTTTTTCATCATAACTTACGCTTCACTTAAAATTTCAATTATTTCTTGTATGTACACTGCACTTGCTATGTAATGTGAAGTATTTAATCATCACCAATTAGCTTTCGATTCATTACTGAAGTAGACATTATACGACACAAATTCATTAAGCACATTTTTTGTTTTTTTTTCTTTTCTTTTCTTTTCATGAAACACTAATTAATTGAAATAGCTATGTCGTTATAAATAAGGATACGTGAGTTCAATCTTCAGTAACAGACTAACGATCTGACACAAACCACTATACGACACAATCACAACCCTTTATTTTTATTTTTTTTAATACTAAATTGAAATAGCTAGTATCGTTACAGGTACAAACACGTGTAATCATATTACTCTTTTTAAGTAAAATAAGCATGTTTTGCCAAATACTTTGCATATTTGACAGCTCTCTTTCTCTCAAATTGTTCTTAGTCTCTTTTGTTGCATCTTAAATGATTCCTACTACTTCATTTACTTAACTATGTATTTATTTTATAATTAAATAATTATTATATGTATATTACTTTCTCAGTTTCAAAAATATGAATACAAATATGCATGGGGTCCCACTCTCTTCTCATTAATCGAAGCTTCTGCTTCTAATCCATTTGTTTTCTTGTCAACGATTAAAGTTGGGATTCTCTCTATTATTACTGCTATTGTATCATCTTTGAATTTACTAAACTAGTATTATTAATTAATATAAAAAAATACCCCCACAAAATTCCTTTAAAAAGTAAAAAAGAAAAAAAAAATATTATATAAGTATTGGAGTTGGGAACCCCATGTAGATGAAGGTCCCATGTCTCTTTGTTGTCTGAAAAGACCGTACTGTCCCTATGTGCTGCACCCAACACTAGGTACGCCCAAGGCTGCACTTTTCTGCCCCTCTTGTCTCGCTTTATCTTGCCCGGGCTAACATGTGCCGTAATTTTTCTTCTTATCCAGGGCTAGAATCGACATTTCGGGTATTTTCACTCGCGATTTGGTCACCGGCATCAACAATGTTGGCTTGTATTGCGTGTGCCAAGGATGGAGGCGGTGATGATGATGATAACACACGTGCCGAGACGCCGAATGCTAAAGACACCGTCAAAAGTATAAGCTCTCAGGTTTATACTCTCGGTCATATATCCTCTTCATGCATAGTAATTACAGTAGATATAAAAATATTAAAAAAAAACCCGTCGCAACGTTTTGTTAAGCTCTTAATAGTTAAAGCACTAGTATTATGTACGGGCGATGCACGTAATATTTTTTAAAAAAAGTTAAAAGTAAATATTCTAATTTACACGTCCGATGCATGTCTTAATAAATAAGATTATATATTTTTAAAAGTAACCTGATGAAGACTATAATGGGAGAGTTGGAGTTGCACGTAAGTAGGTAGATTTACAACTCCAACTCTTCCATTATAATATATATTATATATTATATTATATATGGATAGATATGGAAAGATGGTAATTTACACTCGTGATGCACATTAAATATATTTTTTAAAAATTAAAGTAAAAAAATATGACGCAGTGAGGTTTCGAACCTGAGACCTCATTTATGTTAGTTATATACATGCAATACACGTGTTGGTAGATTTAGAAATGACACTAAGACTTTCTTTCATTATAATATTAGGGATGTTTGTAGTTAAAATTCTGCATGACCTATATAGGTCTCGAAGGAAAGAAAAGGACGGAAATGGTAGTTTAGTTTGTGTGAATTTACTAAGGGTGCCATTGGGTCTAATGGGGGATATAAAGTTGGTCAAGAGTGAGGACGAAGGGAGTCGCTTTCAATCCATTCATTCCTCTTTATATGCACGGGATTCTGTGTAAGGAAAGGGGGAAAGAGGAATAAGAGGAAGTGGGCTATTTTTCGTATATATGATATGCTCCTCCAAAAAGAGGCCACATTCTTAATGCCCTCTCTCACTAATCTTCCTTTGTCTTTTTTTTTTTTTTGCTTTCTATTATGTCTTGAGCAAGCGAGATTAAGCAATATGCTTTATCTGTTGGATGTATATGTATATTCTCAATATAATAGGATAATATTGTGTATATTATTCTATGGGGCAACACGGGTTTACACGTGTTATGTATTAATTATTGGAACGGGTTGAGTGGGCTAAAAGCCCAGTACCCTAAACCCAGTCTAATCTCTTTATAAGCTGGTCTAGAGATAGTGCTCTGTGATATTCCAATACTGATAAGCAGGGTATAATATCTTAAGCGGCTAGAGATTAACCCTAACCCTAATTTCCCAAATCAGTATTAACAATCTTAAGATATTATCATCTCACCTCCGACCAAAAGAACCCGACTTCTGTTACATCCCGACCACTGTGGGCGCCGTCGCAGCCGTCGTTCGACCTAGTCGCGGCCGCCTCCGACCACCGTGGGCGCCATCGCCATCGTTGTCGTGGTTCGATCAAGTCGCGGTCACCTCTGACCACTGTGGGCGCCATCGCTGTCGTGGGTCGATCTTGTCGTGGGTCGATCAAGTCGCTGCCGCCTCCGACCACCGTGGACATCGTTCGACCTGGTCGTCGTCATCCTTGGATCGAGTGCTGTTGCCGGTGCTGTTGGATCTAGGGTTTGATCAGATCGAAAGTGATTTGTTCTTCCATTGCTGTTGGATCTAGGATAGGATCAGATCGAGGTGGTAGAGGAGCAGCAGTCGCCGCCGCTGGGAGTTGCCGCCGCACCTGACGCCGGGGTCGCGTCTGCCGTTGCCGGAGGTCGCCGAACCCATCCAACGATGCTGCCTCTTCTCCACTTTCTTCTCCATTGGTCTTTGTGTGAGATTGAAGGAGAAGAAGGAGACTACTCAGATCCAGATTCAGATCCAGCCCAACAGCTTCTCTATTGGTTGGTGACTGCTGTTTGGTGTTTGGACTGTTGGATCAGATCCATTTTCAGATCCAGTCAAAAGGAATCAGACCTGGATAGATCTAAATTAAAGATAAGTTATTCACCAAATTTAAATTGTTATTTAATTATTTGTTTGAATTTTGTTGCTAAGTGCTAAAGTTCAAAACCGTATTAAGCATTGTTTAATTAAATACAAATCTGAATAACTGCTTTGGCTGCGTGCTATGGATCAAATATTTATTTTGATAAATTATAGTTTTGACTATAAAGTTTGTATCTCCAATTAAATTGTTGTGAATTAGATAGTGCTAATAAGTCGTTTAATTGGCTAATCTTTAACAATTTGATGAATGTAGGAACTCCAAAGTTACTTACAAATTGTGTGTATTGGAGACGATGGATTTGCATCATGGCATGATAAGTCTGCACTACGCAGGCTTCTCCATCGAATTTGGAAAAACACTTCTAACTTGAAGTGTCGGTATGATCTACTTTAACCTCTTGGTATTTTTATGTGATGAATGTGTTAACGTCTTGTACGTTTGATCACATGATTGAGAGTTTTAGATCATAGTTATTCTCGCTTTGAAAACTAGCATGTTTAGGGTTGTTAAGTATTTTATCATACTATGTGTATAGATATTTTGACAAATCCATTGTTTGCAGTTTGTGTGAGATTATATATTTGCTTCTCTAATAATTAAAATTTTTGTATAAGATCTATGACAAATGTCCGTAACTTAGATAGGAGCATCCTGTAATGCAGAATATGACTCCATTATTTACGTTTTGTTCTTTATCGTTCATTGTACTGTGTGTGCAAAATTGAATTATAAAATATGGGTCATTATCTCGCTTAGTGTTTCGAAGATGATGAAGAACGAATAAAGAAAATTATAGCTCAATTTGTTTGAGCACGTGGACATTGTTAGAATCACTAGAGAAAGCAAACACCTTTGTAAAATGTGATAGAGTAATCTTGTATTAGCTCTTATAATGTGCTTACATTGTCAATCGCATGTATAAGTTGAGTTTAACAAATGAAACAATTAATAATAATAGTTCTAATTATGTTCTTGAACCTAGCATAATTGGCTAGGATTTGAGAAATATATATTCAATTGTCTGTGAGGAAATGTGATCTAATTATCAAAACTGTGGGAAAACGGAGTTAAAAGCTATTGAGTCAAAAGTTTTAACATCCAAGTTGTTTTGAGATTTAGAATCACTATGAACTATATATTAAATTGTTTAATCTTGTTAAAACTCATAACTCTGCTAAATGACACTCCATTAAATATGACAAATATGAAAGTTGTGCTCAGATTATGATCACTAGAAAATCATTTAGTATGGTCTCTAGGAGCACACAACTACTTGAGTCAATACATTCTGATATTTGTGATCTCAGTAGCTTTGTAACTAGATGAGACGATTATTGGTCAGAAGTATTTAATTGCTCTTGTAGATGATTAATATAAGTTTGTCATATATATGAAGAATGAAGCACTTATTATTCTTAATGAATTAAAAATTATAGTTGAATGCTAAAAATCAAGGGTTCAGATTTGATAGAGGTGGTGAATATGTTTAACAACTTTAGAGAAGTTTGCATTGGGCATAATCTCTACTGCACTCTACTTACAACAATCAAACAGTATTGATAAAAGTTAGAATCAAACTCTTAGTGAAATGTTGAATTCTATATTATTGACTGTTGTTTGTCTTGTGTAATAATGAGTAATGTTGTATTGTTAATCATATCTCTAATGTGTTACTACACCTTAAATTGAATACGCCTTGTAAATCATAGCATGAAAACACAAATAATTTTGTTAAAGTGAAAATTTGTGTTGTGATACATTTGTTAGAGTACATGACCCTAGAAGGCCTAAAGTAAGACCTACAACAAATATTTGTGTGTTTAGACAGTGCAGAATGTAGTTCTGTGGACAGATGTTGGATCTATCTAATTTGTGTTAGAAGAATCTTGACGTGCAGAGTTCTTTGAGGATGTGTTCACCAAAGATAAATGTATGAAATAATCTAGTCCTACAGACACGTTCAATGATTCACAGTTGGAATCAAGAACCATCCTTACTGACACTTAAAACCTGAATGACAAATGAACTAAGAAGAGTCTTTAGTAGACAATGAGATGATTTTGTGTCATACAATAATACTTTAACTTAGTTGATCTGCCAAAAGAGGCTAAAACTATAGTAAGTAAGTGGGGTTTTGTAGAAGAAACTTAATTTTGATTGTTCAGTAGCAATCTTAATGTTTTTTAGTAGCTAACAGATTGACTGAAAAAATGGGGTAGATTTATTTGATGTCTACTCACATGTTTGTCATATTGCTACAATAAGTATTCTTCTTACCCTTACATCTATTGAAAATTTTGTCATTCATAAAAGATATTTAAAAGTTTTGTACTTGATATTTTGTACTGAACAGTTTTGTACTGGAAAATTTTGGACTAATATGTTTAGTGAACAAGATTTACAATTTAGTAAAATCATTGTATGCTTTGAAACATGTAATATAGCTATCGTATAAATAATTTGACAAATTTTTCAAAGAGCCTAGTATATGAATCAAGTAATTCAGATCAGTGCCTTTAACTTTGTGGTGTGTCAAATATAATGGCTATTATTTACTTGGTTTTATTGACATGATTGTTGATTGGAAGTGACATCTCTATTATAAATAGAGTTAAATTGTGCTATCCAAATAAATTTAGCTTGAAACACCTAAGTATTGTGGTCACCATATTACGTATAAGGGTGAGTTTTGGTTGGCAAGGGATAATCCTTAGTCAAACCCGATAAATCAATAATGTGTTTCAAAAGTGGGGATATAGTGATCGAAAGTGTGTTTTGAAACACCTTATGATTATGATACAAAGGTTGACACCTTGTGATGGTGCAACTATGAGACAGGTAAATCATTCTAAAAGAATTGAAAGTCTCATGTATACAAAGATCTGCACTAGAATAGACATAGCCTTTGAGGTAGGTATGATCTGCAGATTCACTAATAATCCCATACACATTTGAGTGTCCTTAAGAGGCTAATGAGATACCTGAGTGGTACTCAAGAGTTTGCTTTGTGCTACTCAAAGTTTAGTGAAAGTCGACAACTAGTGGATATGTGTTCGCACTAGGAGGAGCAGAAAAATTATGGAGATTAATAGGCAAACAAGTGTTGTGTTCTCATCCAAGAAATCAGACCTTTATGTGTTATCCTCTGCAGGGGAAGAGGCTGAGTGGATTGAATGACTTATTGCTAATCATCCATTTGAGAAGTTTAATGTAAATTCTCTATTCTGTTATGCGACTATCAAGCTATAATGCACTGTAGCTCATAACTCACTCTATAATAGTAAGAGGAGTATATTAAGGCTGAAAGAAGCCTAGTTGAACTTTCTCATAGATAAAGTGCAATTGTGACAAGTATGGCTAATGCTCTTGCTAAGAGACTTGAAAGTGATCTAATTATCAAAACTGTGGGGAAAATGGAGTTAAAAGCTATTGAGTCAAAAGCTTTAACATCCAAGTTGTTTTGAAATTTAGAATCCAATTGGAGCCATAGAGAAGTTCAAACTGAAGCATCAATTTTAGGCAGTTGACATGCTTTAGATAATTTGAAAAGTTCTATGTAAATTCTGTTAATATATAATTTCATTCCAATTTTGATGATGCTATATATTTTCATAATTTACTTAGAATCATCTCATTATTCCAAAAGAAAGCATGAAAACTTGTCGATGTGTTTCCGATGTTTAGAATGGTTGTTATATCATTCCAATTCTGATGATATAACTCTTTTATGGATTCATGTTTCATTCCAATTTGATGATTCAGAATTAACCATAATTGATTTGACTGTTCTATCATTCCAATATGAAACATAGTATAGTTCTTGTGTGGAAACTATAATAGTTCTTGTTCTTTATTTTGTTAAAGAAACTTGATTGTGATGCTTGCGTTACATTTTGCTAAGCTATCGTTGAATTGTACTAAGTTCTTTAGTAGAACTAGATACTTTATGAAATTTGCTAGAATTCTTAGAGATATGTCTCTTGATATTCTTGTCTTCAATAAGCTAGCAAAGATGGAGGAGTTAAATCTGTCAACATAGATTTCAGAATAATGATTTGCTCAAAATGGAGGAGTAAACATAAAGCAGTTTGCAAGGATATAGTTTTGGCTTATTTATCGAAAGAATAAATTTGCCACTTGCTTGATAAAACTTCTGTTGAGTTTAAGACTCTTGTGTTCATGAGCTTAAAACTCATATTTTGTTCTTGAAGTTTATTTGCTTTGGTTGATTTTGAAACTATGACAGTCTCTCTAGTTGGTTTAGTCATTGTGAACTATTCTGTTTTGATATGGTTTTAGAACTCTTGATTATTTTGGTTTAGTCATATTTGAACTATTCAAGTTATAATTGATTTAGTCTATTATCCATGTTCTTTATGATTCAATAATGTTTGAATCTTTGTGATCCAATATTATTACATTGCTTAGCCTAATATATTGAGAATATAGGAGGAGATTGTTGGATGTATATGTATATTCTCAATATAATAGGATAATATTGTGTATATTATTCTATGGGGCAACACGGGTTTACACGTGTTATGTATTAATTATTGGAACGGGTTGAGTGGGCTAAAAGCCTAGTACCCTAAACCCAGTCTAATCTCTTTATAAGCTGGTCTAGAGATAGTGCTCTGTGATATTCCAATACTGATAAGCAGGGTATAATATCTTAAGCGGCTAGAGATTAACCCTAACCCTAATTTCCCAAATCAGTATTAACATTATCTCTCTCTCTCTCTCTCTCTCTCTCTCTCTCTCTCTCGACTCCTTTGCTTTGTTGAGTGAGTCTTTTGAAAAACACAGGAAAAGAGAGAGGGCAAGTAAAGAGATCCGTTGGATGCAATAAGTTTTTAAGTTGTAAACCACGGAAAGAATAAAGCCACAGGTGTAGAGTGGTAGCATCAGTAGTCCCCTTTTTGCTCAGTTGTCACTAGCAAGCTAGATACACTTTGGGATTTGCTTCATTAAATCTATTCTAATTAATACTATAATACGGATGTGTGTTCGCTGTTCTACATATAATGCACACGTCTTTTTATGCCTTGATATAATTAATGAGGTTGTGGGAATTAAGTAGTGCATAGTAATGATTTAGATGCGGCATTAATAATCTACTACTTGATACGCGCGACAGATCAAGGACATGGTGTTGAAGTTGTCGGGCATGCAATGCAAAGGTGGCAAGACGACCACGACAACCTCGTCTTACCATCATCGATCAAACCGTGGATATGCTGAGATGGATGATGATGATGGGGTATCGGATAGTAGCCATTACGCGTATCTACGTGCAGGAGCTGGAGGATCAGCTAGCTCGAGCTCGATGCCAGCGTGGGACTTCAACACAACCAGCATTGATGGAGGAAAGGGGAAATGGGTCCCACATAATGAAGCGGAAGGTGCGAATATCGAGGAGGAAGGGAATGGGGAGCCAAAGGAATGGACGGCTCTCGTCGAGCCGGGAGTCCAAATTACTTTTGTGTCCTTGCCTGGGGGTGGTGGGAATGATCTCAAGCGTATCAGATTCAGGTGTTTAATTATTTACTGTTATTTGCTGATTAATGTTTTTTTAATTGGCGGTCAGTGAATTAAGAATCTAATTAATTAATTTTTATTGGATTAAGCAGTAGGGAGATGTTTAATAAGTGGCAAGCTCAGAGGTGGTGGGGTGAGAACTTCGACAAGATAATGGAGCTGTACAATGTGCAGAGGTTTAGCCGACAGGCTCTTCCTACTCCTCCGAGATCTGACGATGGCGAGGTATATCTTATGCTTTAGTCTGTGTTCTGTTTGTGTCTTCGTCGGAGTTGAGATGTGTTGTGTATGAGCCTCTCATACTGCAGAGGATGCAGTTCAATGTGTTTCTGCTTGTATTTGTATCTGCATATATGAGTTTGATGGTACGTGATGATTCATGGGGTGGTTCTGATTTTGGATGTGTGTGCGTGTGTGAATTTTGCAAACAGAGGGAATCGGTGTATTCTCGCGTGGGGTCCACAAGAGAGAGCCCAATCACTCCGCCTTTTGGCACCGGAGACCGGATGGTTCGTAGTAACTTCACTTACAGGGCACCTTCCACCTCTTCCAGCAGAACTGGAAATGCAAATGGAAGTGGAGATGGTTATTTTCCGTCAGTTCCGGATCCAACGGAGCACATTCTTCCACACCATCTCTTCCATCACCATGCTGCTGTCTCAGCTGCCGCTGCAGCAAACAACAGCAGTAGCGGCAATGGAGTTGGAGTATCAACTTCGTCTTCTCCTGCAACTGCTTTTTATGGAGTACTTAGGACTGAGACAATGGATGCATCAAGAACGACAACATCATCAAGGGATGAAGCAGCATCGATATCAATAAGCAATGCTAGTGATGCTGAGGTGAGTGAGTGGGTGGAGCAGGACGAGCCGGGTGTTTACATCACCATTAGGGAACTGCCAGATGGCACACGAGAGCTGCGACGTGTTAGATTCAGGTACTTCCTTTTGATTATCACAAAAAATCTTACTTATTTGATATATATATATATATATGTTACTATCTATCTTCATCATTTTCCATAATGTTAACATGTATGATTGATATGTTAATTGGCAGCCGCGAAAGGTTTGGGGAGGTACATGCGAAGCTCTGGTGGGAAGATAACAGAGAGAGGATACACGCGCAGTACCTCTAGGTTTCTTTAGAAGAAGACTACAGAAAGAGAAAAAAGTGAAGGGAAGGGGGGGTTTGTTAATCTAGAAAATAAACATGAAGGGGAGAGAATGGTTGGCATGTTTTCTTAGCATCTGGTTCTGTGTTGTAACCATTAACATTTGGCAGTGATTACAAAGTGAATGGATAGTTTGTTCAGCCTCTCTCTCTCTCTTTTGCTTCTTTCATCAATGTGTTGTCTTGTAGTATTGGGCTATATATGTTTGATTCTTTGAAATCATTTGCATTGATACTAGGCTGGATATAATATTTGTGGATAGAGAAACAACTCTGTTGAAGCAGTGTTTCGTGTCCAATATAGTTTGTTGATTACTTCTTTTGACCTGTAGTGCAACCTACAAGACCATATTCGACAAGGCCCAATATAGACTGAATAATCCAAATTGCACCAGAACACCATAGTTTCACTTAAACAGAGAGATAAAGTAAATAGAGATAAATTCCAAAATATATGCACACAAACATAGATAGATAAGATTCCTAGATAAACAGAAGAAACTACGCATACCGGCCATCGATGACTAACAAAGCCGCTCCACTAGTTACTTAATGTCGAGCTATCTCCATCTCGACCATTCAGTCTGTCTTCACGATGACAGAGAAAATGAGTACCCCACACGAAACATGGGCTGCAAAAAGGCCCAACTAAAAGCCCACAAACACCATACCCACTACAAAGGCCGTCACCAAGCCCAACCAAGTAGAAGGAGGCCGAGTTGGCCCCCATCTCCGGAGACTCCAAGAAGTAGAACTACTGTACGTTGTAGTAAGCCTACGGTTATGTTGGCGCCAAATGCCTGACCACATATGGGTTCCATTCACACGGGCGAGGCCAGAAAGAACGGAGTAGCCGGTGATATTCGCAAACCTGATGGCAAGAGAACCACCTGCTCAATTGGATTTGCAGCTGACCGAGGTAGCCAAGGAGGAGCATACAGATCAACGAGCCACAGTGCAGTATAGAACTTTTTTTTGATTAATTGACACGTTTGAACCCAAATAGATAGTGAAACATCCGGACATTTTCATTCAAATTAATTTAATTTAATTTACTTAATTTAATTTATTTTATTTTACTTTATCACTGCCTCTCCTTCTACATGTTCCTGGTCCTGGGTCCAGTATTAAGGTGGAGGGTATAATATTTAACTTTTAAATGTTTAAGACACTTACTTTTGTCTTAGTTTTGAAATTTAAAATGGACAATTATCCAGTTACCCACCCCGTTCATTATGTGGATACATGTAAATGTTATTACCCTGTCACTAGTAAAATGATACGTGCAGCGCACATAAAAAAAAATTTCAATATTGTTTTGTTCCAAATTAAGAAAATCGAGGTAATCTTCTGATTGCTTTGAACACATATATTGATCATTTAAAGATAATATTAATGTTAAAATATGCAAAGTAACAAATGGTGAAAGGTTGAAAATCTTATGCACAAATCACACACAAAAATAAAAAAAGAGAGGCTAGAGATAGGAAACTAAAAGAAAAAAATTGAGAATAGAACCAATTTAAATAGTGCCTGCATAGTAATTCAACAAATGCAGGGGGGTCTAAACCTTTTGATTGAATGTTTGAAGTTTTAGAGGTTTCACAATGTAAAAAGTAACAAATCTAATACAAAAATAAGCAACCGTCCAAACAATCTAAACTACTTAACTTGCTTCCATGCGATGAATTCCAACTGCAAGTGCCACCAAAACTTCATATCTGGCAAGTAAAAAAGAAGAAAATAAAAGAAATACAATTTACTATGGTGCAACACCCCTATACCCCATCACAAATTTCACAAAGAATATATCTAACTAATGGACACCAAACGATGATAAAGTGTACTTTAGTAACATATTCGAGCTACTCTTACTTCCAGGAAGAATAAACTACTGACAGTATATCTTCCCTGAAGTCATCTTCTTAAGTGTGTGATATATTCATTATAGTCGGACATTCTTATATTGTCATCATTGTTGGCTGAGCTTGGAGTACCAGAGCTTCTTCTGGCACACGAGCAGCTTCTCCTTCTCGACATTGTACTCGGTGTCGTGCTTCTGACATCCCCACCTCATACCTTTGGCGAGGGTGGATATGGCATCAATAAGGTAGTTAGATTCACGGATTATCACGTAACCACCAGGGCGGAGGATCCGGTCCATCTCAAGGAGGACATATTTCATCTCACACCTGCCAGGATCGCAGTAGACTGTCAGAATAAATGGACTGCAAATTTTTATTTTAATCTATCCAATCATCGTCTTATCATTAGAAAGCAACATAAATGGAGATATAGTGGGGGTTGGCTAATGCACAATATCACTATATCAGTGTTGAACATATACTTCACAAAAAAAGACCGTACTGGTATGAAATTCTTAACGCACTTCTGGCTTAAACCCTAAACTATGTGGCTGACAAGGAGGATGTAAGCTTATGCATGAATGGAAGGGTGAACAAGTCAATCTGGATGTATAAATGTATTGTATTACTTGCCCACCGTCTTAAATCAGAATGATGGATATATAGGATGGTGATTTTCAAGTGTAGCTTCTGATGTATAATATTGAAGAGGTTCAATTTAAAGTTTAAAGCTTTAGGATTATTTACTTTAACTCTTACAGGTGTATTAGTTACATGCCTACTTTCCCCAAATTTAATCAATAATCAGATAACCCTCACCCCTATCCCATCTATTTGGGCGCATAAAAAGATATTTTATGCCATCTAATTGTGTATAACAACCTGACTTTCGCAAGTCCAGTAGAAATAATTCATTTTATTGGGAATTTAAAACTTGGATTACCATGAGCATATATTTATCAACATGTTACCTGTGACTTTCAGCAGTGAAAAGGCCATCCAGATGCAACAGATCATATGTACGAGGGTATGTCGAAAATGACTCACACCTAGATAACAAATAAGAATATCTGTTAAATTCCTTACTAAAAAAAAGAGAGTTTACTTTTAAAGACACATGCTATGCACACAAGGGAAAGTATTCACTTGGTGCGAACTGCGTGCGAACGCATGTTGCCGTCAATGCCAACAACGGCATCATTTTAACTATTAACGCTATTGGGGATTGCGGCATCATTTTAACTATTGCCGCTATTGGGGATAGTGGCGACAGTTTAATCACAAGAACGTAATCTATGAACCTCATGAAGCAAAAGTAGTGAAATCATACAGATCAACACAATTATTTATATATATATATATATATATATATATATATATGAGTAATTGATTATGTGGCATGCATGTGATACATTGGACAACTAACCCTTTTAAAGATTTTCCAATCACATGAATGCCACGTCATCAATTGCTTATTTACTAAATGAGCAAGTTGCTCAAACCCCTTTTTCCCATATATATATATATATATAGGGAAATGCTCCATTGAAAACGCAAATGTCTGTGAAAACATGGAAAACCACCTAGGCCGTTGATAATGCATTATAACCTAGGCCGTTGTTTCCAACAACTGCCTAGGTTGTTTTCACAGATTTTCACAACAATTGCATTTTCAACTGAGCATTTCCCACATGTATATATATATATATATGGGAGCCTTGGTTGCGAATGCATGTTCCCGTCATTGCTAATAGCGGCTTCATTTTAACGGTTGCCACTATTGCTGCTATTGCTGATAGAGACATCAGTTTAATCACGAGAACGGCTATCCCCCATTAGTGGCAACAATTAAAATGATGCCGCTATTGGCAATGACAGCATCAGGCGTTCGCACGCACTTCGCACCAAGGGCGTTCACAACCGAAGGCACCTATATATATATATATATATATATATATATATATATATATATATATATATACTTTTTGAAGTGTCGCAGTCTTTACTAACACTCCAAAACAAAAGCCTATATGAATGGAAGTTATCATGGATATGAAAGTCTGAGTGTTAATCAGAAGGTGACAATGATAAATACATGAATTGAATTAAATTATCATAAGTAATGTCTAAACAGCCGAACTGAGATTTCAGAAAACATTTTCAACCTATGAGCATGTGATAAAAACTAGAGTACCCTGCACCATAAGTCAAACTTAGTTCCTCCCGAAACATATCACCTTAACAAAGAAATTAAAAATAAAAAATAAAAAAGCAAAAACATGCAAAGCATATTGCCCCACGGTGAAGTTCATAAAAAATCAGTAATCTTTTTGTAGTTAAAACAGACTAAAGAATATGCATGAATTATCAGATGCACAAACTGAATTCCTCAGAACGTGAATTGACTCCTACTTTTCAAAATCTAAACTAAAGTGTGCAAGTGTTGTAACAATAAATCAAACAGCACATTTTTAATAAGGTATATATCCTTATGCATATGCAGGTAAAATTCATGAGTATGAGCATATTTACTCACCAATCGTGGTAGGTACCAATTAAACCTCTATCATAGACTGCACCAAGGGTGTTTGCCCCATAAGATGAAACGACATTCATTACCCATATAGGAGAGCTTATAAGAGCTGCTGCAAAACCTCCATATAAAGTATTCATATCCATCACATTCCTAATCTTATCAGTTCCTAAAGCAGGGAGAGCCGTCTTGTAGTGTTTTGCCCTCACCTTCCATTTACCATTATCATGCTTGAACATATTTGCATTCCCACCTGGAACCATGGATACTCGCTCAGGTGCAACATTCAGACGGTCAGGCCATTTTGGAGTAGATTTCAAGCTCAGCTTCTTGAAATTTAGGCTCGGGATAGTTAGACAAGGTCGGAGGGGAATATACCAAGCTGAATCTGGATCTGTGCTGTCATCACACTTAGGTGGGTAGGAAGATGGAGTAAGCTGATCATAGCAGTTATTGTCTGGAGACTTTTGCCAGACAGCAATATCATCTTTCTTGTTGTATAATTTGAAGCACATGCTTGTTAGCAACTTCTTTAATTTGTCGAAGTCAGATTTTTGTTCTTCCACTGTTGTGTTCCACCCTCTCCATCTAACCTCATAGTTTACTGGAGGACCTGAGAGCACCCAAAAACCACCAGGACGAAGTATTCGGTGTATTTCCTGAAGATATATCCCACCTGAAAAGTAACAATACAAAGATTATATCAGTAATTTAATGAAAGCATCCTGCATCTTCTAACTAAATATTCTCAATATTCAGGATTGAAATAAACAAAGATAAAGGCAAACAATAACATACAGTCAATTTTTTGTTCAAATTGCATATGAGAGAAATTTGAAATATTATGATTTACAAGCAAACATTAAATTTCAATGTTTTCAAACAAAAGTATTAATAAACACTATGGCACAATTCACTATTAATTCAGATTCATCAACATCTTATGAATTTGCAGGATTAAATTATAACTGCTGCTGATAAGCATAGAGGTTGGCACATATTTAACTTCATCCATGTCATCTTTTTTAATGTATGAATTAGCTAATGCTAATCTTTCTTTAGGAGAGTAAAATGTCAAAGTGAGTAATACGAGTAAAGGATTACCAAATTCTGTCCATGGGATGAGGCATCTGGAGCAATGAGCCATATCAAATGAATTTGCCGGGAAAGGAAGACGGTGCATAGATATAATGCCTAATATGGCTGGAATGCCACGTTCTAAAGCAAACTGTACTTGGGCCTCGTGATTATCTCTAGGTGCAAGAGAAACAGTCAGAATTCCACGGTCCAACAAATCGCCTCCCCAACTTGCAACCTGTTAAAATCATGACCATCAATAGACATTCGATAAAGAATCAGCACAAGCCACTATTGTTAGCCATAAAAGTTCTTCATTTTAAATTTCAAGTTTGGACACCACCAAGATACCACAACTATAAGTAAAGAGTGGTGAAATTGAAATACTAAACTTCAAATTTTATACAAACACACTGTAAAGGAAGAGTAAGATATATTCAGTTTATGGAACTGAAATAAAATGTTCACACCTAAACTTTTAAAATAAGACATTATGCTAGAGAAAATGATCGCTGAATTCGTCTGTGTTACCATTTACAACATGTAACAGGAAGCTTGTTATGTAGATCTGCATATTACATACTATATCAGTGTCACGAATCCAGGACTTCCAACTATGGTCTTAAATTTAAAGATGATGCATTAGAATAAACTAGATAAATTATGTAACTAAAAGTATAACAGAAACCTAGCTATCCATACTTACAGACTAACAAAACAACCACAGTATTAATGTTTTAAAAGAAACACAACTGTAACTGTAGTATTAATTGGTAAGTTGTGTTGTATCGAAACAAAATTACTGTTTTGCATGTTATTTTCGCTTAAACTATATCACTGACAGTAAACTTTGAGAATATTAAGTTCAGTTCCAGCATGGTAGTGCTCACCCCACATCCGGTATCAATGGCAGTTCGGACAGTTCCATCCTTCATTCCTGGAATAAGATCTTGCATCAAGTCGACATACTTGCTCACTCCATGGGGAAACATTGTTCCACCACCAGGGAAGAGGAACTTTTCGCCTTCCTTTCTCAGCCAGTTCTGATTGGATTTCTGACTGTTAATCCAGTCATAGGGCACATTTCTAGACAAAGAAAGGGTCAGTTGTATTATCAATCTTCAACAATACAATAGTAACGGCATCAGCAATAGACGATAGGAAATGTACATTCTACTAGAGAAAACGAACAACATATAGTAAAAGAGTTCGGTTAATACCTGTACCAACACTCATTTTTGCTCTTTGGCCATTTGATTGGTGGCTTGTATCCATCTGGAGGGGGGACCAAGCATTCTTTTCTTTCAGGAATTGGTGGGCAATGGCGTTCCATGAAACTAAGTCTGTAGTTACCATACTTCCTCCATCTCTGCCAGTGAACAGAAAAGAGATTAACATCCTAAAACGGCTAGCACTATTGACATCCTATGTAACCTTTCTCAAAATACTTTCTATACAAAATGAAAGTTCATGCATATGAATATCAGGATTCAGAATATGAATTCACGTAAACTATCCTAAAACTATGGAGATAACAAGAAATGCCAATAAACACTTAAAAAGACCAATTGGCAAGTAGGGAAACCCCTTGGCAGTAAGCTCATGAAATCATTTAGCATTTACAAGGATGCTAATAACAGGATAAACTTTGTTCACATGTCATTAATTAATTCATTCACAAATAAATCATTACTCTTAAAACATGAATATTAAAACAGTAATTAAACAATGGGTTTTATAAATGAAGCCTTTGCCTGATTTTATCCGGTGTGCCACCACACTGAACATTATATATAAAAAAAATTCTTTTTTGCTAATACCTAACGGAATATTATATGAAGCTGCACAACAGATTTGCATTCTGAATTGTGACTGACAAGAATACTTCATGTTCTCTTGATTCTTTAAAACGTAACAATAAGATATAACTTGTTGTAGTTTTGCTTCTAATCTTAATGGATTCAGAGGAAGAAAAAGAGCATAAATTTTGGAGTTCCATTCAGAAAGTTTCGCAATTTCGGACTATATAGGTTTTGTTATCCGTGGAGAGACCTAACTATCAAATATGATTTTTTTTTCATCAAATATCAACAAACGATGAAGAAATAATATTATATGTGGCCGTTCAAATGCAAGCTGAAAGATGCTGGAAGAAGAAATCATCCTCTACCTTAGGGTCCGTGCATGGTGTATAATCTTGATAATCACTTCCACACTCTGGGAATGCAAGAGATTGCATTTGGAGAGGAGTTACTGTACTATCTTTCTTGAAATTAGCCAATGGAACTGCAATTTTAAGAGATAACCTGTTCCTATCCGAGCTATATAATCCTCCGAGATAAAATGAAAATCCACAAAGTACTACGAACATCAAAGCCATGGGCACAGCTCTGAATCCTCTGTTAGAATATGGCCCAGGTTTGCCATCTTTACCCTTCATTTTGTATATTTATAGTAGGCACCTGAATGAACAAAGCCACATCAGATACCACGACTGAGGTAGAGAAATATATGGAAAACTTGATCATGTTTAATCGTATATATCCATGAAACAAAGTTTAAACGCAATTACTAATAACAATGCCACATTTAACAAAGAGAAGCTTAAACTTGTCAATTAATGACCCCCAAATGACAGTTGATTAGAAATGATAGATCGCAGGTTCTTTTGGAAAAGAAAATACAGTCTATTGTCAGAGCTGCTCTGAAAAATGTTTGGAAATAACTGAGACATGATGGTATCCAAGATCTATGTAAGAATGGTGAATATAATTAAAGATAACCATTATCTTGCACGAGTCCTATCCATAAGATCCAAAAATAAAAAAAAAACACATTATTTTGCACATTTAAATTTTTTATCTTTTTTTTGTTAAAAAGGCCAAACTTAATTTCTCATAAAAATCAAATTTTGATCGATCAATAGGAAACAGAGGAGTATTAGAGTTGTGCCTTAACAGACGGAAACAGCGTACTGACTCTTGTAATACACCCTGAGACAAGCAAGTATATCAAAAGGACAACTACAAACCAGCTTCTCTAGTTCTCCATAAAATGTTTTAACAGTTCACAACTAACAATGGTTATGTAAGATACTTAGATCTGACAAAATTCCTTCACCTTAATTAGAATCAAAATTCTTCACAGCTGAAACAAGATCTCAAAAAGATAATACATAAAACTAAATTCTGGAAGAACAAATAAAATCATAAATGACAAAGATGAAATCAAGACATAAAATAAACCATTTCTGTCAACTCATTTCTAAAAACAAATTTTGCTGCAAATTCAATAAATTTCATGCGATCTACGAAATTTCAACCAAAATTAGTCCAAATTCACAATTTTAGTAGCCTGTAACAGAATAGTAACATTAACAATTATCAACAATCAGAGAAGATATTTAGGAGTAAAAAATAGCCTAAAACTAACAATTTGAAGTTTTTCACTTTAATTACGTCATTTTTTAAAATAATGCCACCAACACTGACAGATCTCGATTTCTTAGTATAAAAAAAACAATCTAAAGAGTGAGATCCACCAACCTCAGTCAAGGAATCTGATACCACTCACTCTGTAGATCCAAACAACAATCAACTTAACTTATTTATACTAATCTGTACAAATAATACGACAGAAACAAAACATGATACTAAAAAATTATTTTGACAGGTAAGTGACACCAAATCCATGATCTGAAACCCTAACAACGTATTCCACATCCAACTCCGAAAACAAAAAGGTCCAAACAAAATCATGACTCCTCCAATTCAGCCATAAATGATTTAATAATGAAATGATAATAATAATAATAATAATATAATTCGGCAGAAAGTGGATTATGACGTCACACGAACTATTGACTACTCATTCAGCACTCGAACTCGATCGTCACCAAAATAAACCGACACGCATCGAGATCAACGGAATCAAGAAACCGTTAACGGGAAATCCGCGCAGATCTACGCAGATCCGCACCGCCGACGAACCGAATTCAACTCGAATAATCTCAAACCAAACCCTAACTCGATCGAATCGAGATTCGCTACCGAATTTGGAATGAATATGCGTGAATCGGCGATGGGAATGAAGAAGATGAGCAGCATAAATACTGTGTGTGTATGTGAGTGCACGGAATTTAAAGTACCTGAGATAAGAGTTATCCTCTGTTTCTCTCTCTAGAAATGGAGTAGGGATGGTGGATTTTCCCTCTCTAGATTGTGGGCAAAGAAATTGGATGAGAGAGAGAGAGAGGGGTGAGAGTGAATATATAGAGCTCGGAGTGGGAGTGGATGCTCGATTTTTGGGCGCTATTTATAGCTGTAAACCGGCGGTGGTATCGGTAAAGTAAATAGGGGGGAAAGGGAAGGGCTAAAAGGGAAAGACGTAAACAAAAATGGAAATAGGCAGCAGAGCTGGAAAGTAAATTTGCAAAAGCGCGTGAATGCAGTGGAAGTAAGGAATTTTGTTAAATTTTAGAAACGGTTTATGCATATTGATGCCTGGTGAGTATTGTATTTGCATTTTAGTCTGTCAGGCCTAGCTGGTCGAAGAGTTTGATTTTCCTTCACCGTTTGTGCAGTGAAGAATGCAAAATATTTGGTTTGGGATCTGTTAAAAATTAAACCTATTTATCTTCAAAGATATATATATACTAGAATTGTCAGTGGGTAGGTGCCTACGGCACGTCTTCAGAACGATACAGCATATGAAAGGCATTCTAAATAGTAAATCAACAATTATATAGATCAAGTTTGAATAGTATGATAATAATTAGTTGTAAATAAAAGTCCATTTTTTCATTAGGATATGTTGAAAAATAATTATAAATTGAGATAGAAAAATAAGTATATATATATATATATATATATATATATATATATATATATATATATAATATTATAATGGGAGAAGGGCTTAGTGTCATTTGTCATTGTGTCATTTTGTCAACACGTGCAGGTAGTTTTTTTTTTGTCCTTTTCATTCCCCTCCCCATTTTCCTCACGTGCAACGCACGTGTATAATACTAGTATATTATAATGGGAGAGTTGGAGTTGTAATGTTATCAATATACAAACCCGTGCGTTGCACGTACAACTCCAACTCTCCCATTAATTACAACAAAAACAAATAAATAAAAAAATTCCACATATTTAAAATGTGCAATGAACGTGCAAAACAATTTTACAATATTTTTATCAATTACGTGTAATGCACGTCCAACTCCAAAACAATTTCTTAACACATAAATCGCACGTGACAATCCTCCAATTCTTATCGAAACGTGCATCGCACGTGAAAAATACTAGTGTGTGTGTGTGTATATATATATATATATATATATATATATATATATATATAGAGAGAGAGAGAGAGAGAGAGAGAGAGAGATTAATAATTAAATAAATAAAAAGAGTTGTTTTGGGGATTTGAATTTGAGTTTGGGGGGGGGGGGGGGGGGGGGGGGGGGGGGGGGGGGGGGGGGGGGGTCAGGGAATGGATCTGTTTTGTAAGGTTAGATATGGGTCTTTAATTTTGGGGGGATTGATGGAGAGCCACTTGATAGCTTTCTTTGTGTTTTATTATATAGATATATGGAAAAATCTTCCATTGAGCACTTCTTTTCGTGAGCACTCGTCCTTCTAGCCATCATGTGGATGATCCAAACCGTTTACATTGATCTGAATGTCTACATTAGTCTAAATATGTAAAATAAAGTCATTTGAAATTCATTTGCTCAATCATTGAAGTGTTACAAAAATTGTATGGCTGGATATCGTTTTTTTTTACAATGACATGATGGATGGGCAAATGAATTTCAAATTAGTTGATTTTACATATTTAGACTAATTTAAACGTGTAGATCAATGTGAACGGTTTGGATCATCCATGTGATGGCTAGAAGGGCGAGTGCTCACGGATTGCTCACAAAAGTAGTGCTCAACCGAAGGACCCCCTAATATATTACAGTGTGTAATATTTTTTAATTGTTTATAGAATTAACAAAATACCTTGCTTTAGAGCATCTCTAGTTGTTTCTCAAATTTTCAAATTTTGAAAATTTCGACAAATTCCACTGCAGTTGTTTCCTATATTTTCAAAATTTGTAATTTTGGGAACAGTAGACTTTTATATCTGAGAGAAGATATAGAAATTTCTCAAATATAGGGAATGAAAGATGATCTTGCGTTCGTCGTAAAATTAAAAAGTAATTGGAATCGGACGCAAGATGTTGAGTCTCACAAATTTTTTTCTCTTCAAATAGTCTCGACGCAAGATAATTGTTCGTCTGAAAGATTTTTTCCAAATATGAAGAAAATATTCTATAGAATTAGGCCTATACAAATTATTATGCGTACATATTAAAAATTAAATGAGATTTAATTAAGATTTAAAAATTAATTAAGTTTGAGTTAAGATTTAATTAACATTTAAAGAAAGATTAAATTAAGGTTTAAGAAAAAGAAAAAAAAGTCAAGGACGCAAAATCATTCTGCGTCCGTAATTTTCTTTTAAGAAAAAATAAATTTCGCACGCAATATCATATTGCGTCTGTGGGGTTTTTCTTTTAATTGTTTCGGACGCAAGTGCAATTTTAAAATAAAAAATAAAAAATTATATCGATGCAAAATTATCTTGCATTCGTGCAATTTTTTAAAAAGTAAAAAATAAAAATTGTATCTGACACAAAATCAAATCATCTTGCGTTCGTGCAAATTTTATAATTAAAAAAAAAATTATATCGAACACAAGATTATCTTAAAATCATCTTGTATCTGTGCAATTTTATTTTTTTTCATATTTTGAGTCCGAACGAACTAAGCGCAAAGTCATAATTCATATTTCTAAAAGTTAAGTATGAAAATTTTGATTATCAATGACTGCATATGCTCTTAGTGGTGCACATATGACATATGACCTATCTGCTTTAAGAAATGTGTCCTTAGCTTTTTAGCCGCCTCTTTTTCTTTTTCTTTTTCTTTTATCCTTCCCTTTTAAATTTTTAACCTTACTTTATCTCCCTAATTTTTCTCCTAAGATCACAACCAAGTGCCAACTATAGTTATCACAGTAATTTCAATTCTATTAATAAATATACTACTATTGTGTTACAAGAAAAATACATCTACAATCCATAAGTTGTTTCACATGCTCTATATATTTTTATAACTAAAGTAAAGTATAAAAGTTGGTCGCTAAGCATATGTCCAACTATAGAAAAGGGATAAAAGTCGATGATGGATTCAATTACGGCATTTTTATGTTGTACATGAGAAAATAAAAGAAAATGTGATATGAGAACAAAATTCTCATCCTACAAATTCTACCTCCTTCTAAAATTCATAATTCACACATGTTAAAGTCTTCAATATGTCATAAGACATTAGACACAAGACATTATGTATTACTAGTAATTCACGACTTAATAAATATAGTTTTTAAAGTAAAAATTTAGACGTAGTCTGAGCCTGAATCTAAGAACTCTTTTATAATAATTATATATGTACTTTACACGTATTAATATATTTACAAATGACACTAAGGTATTCTTCTATTATAATAATAGAGATTAGTCGAAAATGTTAGTTACTTGTGTGCAAAGAAACCCTAAAGTTAAGGGATTTACAATTGTGCACTAACTATCTACATCTACTTTTATCATCTTTATCCTTTATTTTGTCCCTAGTTGTTACATAGGTAACCAGTGGTCTAGATTTTCTTAATCAAGAGTATTTAAAAAAACTTTAGTAATGAGAGCATCTGTAGTAGGTCGTGAGCCAAATTTTGGGTATTTGACAAATGTAAATAGAAAAATTGAGTAGGCACTGTAGTTTTCGAAAGCTAAAATTTGGGTCTGACGAAAGATTATCTATCGTCCAAGCGATATGTACAGGTAAATTAGAACGGACGGAGGATCATTTCCCGTCCGTCGAAAGTTTATGTTTTTTTAAAATTTATTTTGGTACTGGACAAGACTTAATCTTCCGTCCCAGCAATTTTTTTTTAAAGTAAATGGACGGTAAAACCAGGGGCCATTTTTTCAAAGCAAAAGAAAAACCTAGGGCCATTTTTTCAAAGCAAAACCAAGGGCCATTTTTTCAAAGACAAAAAAAAGAAAAAAAATGGAGGGACGGTAGATAATCCACCGTCCCACCCATTTTTCTTTTTGTTTTTAGTAAGGGACGGTAAATTGTTTACCGTCCTTCCTTTTTTTTAAAAATTCATCGGACGGGATATTATCTCCCGTTTGTCGATGTATCAGCTGAAAATGTGTAGGGACGAAATTTTATTTCCCGTTCGACGTCTCCGACGAAAGATAATCTTTCGTCACATTAAACGGACGAAAGATAATCTCCCGTTAGCTATATTTTGGCAAAAGTCATTTCGTCTCCCATATTTGGCCGACCACTGTTTGTTCGATTGCCAAATTTTGGGTAAATGGCAGACGACTATAGATGCTCGGAGGCAACATATATTAGCTCCTTGTAATTTTTTTATACGAGCTAGGTATTTAAACATTCTTTTCTTCTTCTCCCCATCTTCCTCTATCATCTTCTTCTTCTTTGAGTGACAAAAGATCTTTTCTTAAACATCATCTTCAATATTTTTTAAAGTGACAATGGTCAAGTCCTAAAAATTAAGAGCAATGTTACACCCACTATCAAAATTATTATCTTTTTTTTTCTATCTTAGATAACACACTACTAGTGAAGATTATTATAGAATAGGTGTAGAATAGGTGATAGAAACCTATAACATTAGCGTACCACCTAAGATAGTGAAGAGAAAGGTGATGATTTTGGTAGTGGATGTAGCATTATTCAAAAACTATTAATTCACACGTGTGATGCACGTCTTAATAAATATAGTTTTTTTAAAGTAAAAATTTAGACGTAGTCTGGATTTGAACTTGAAACCTCCTTTATAATAGTTATGCGCGTGCGTTATACGTGTTGATAGATTTGCAAATGACAACTCCTATTTGTTAGAACTTGAATTTCGTAAAATAGAATATTTCTAATAATCTTTGTGAAGAAGTAAAATTACAGGAATAAAAAATAAAACCAGACAATTCGATACAGAGTTGAGATGAAAATCTCTGTCCTTAAAGCAAAATTCGCCCCCTAGTGTGACTGTTGTTGACGAACTGCCTCCCAGGATACAAATGTATTACCTTTTCTGAAGAGCATCACTCAAACTTCAGAGTCACCAGCGAACCAGAAATGAGTTGTACTCCCAGACAGACACGGAGGAAGAAGAAGAAGAAGATTGTCAAATTCAAAAACAGTGTAAAAAAAAACATACAAAATTGTGTGGACTTATAGGAGATCAGAGGCGTAACAGATGGATCCATTACTCTGTAACAGCAGAGTAATGGCACAAAAGCGTAACTGATATTACAGAGTTATGGCATCAGTTACAGAATTTGAAAAGCCTCAGGAAAAAATCAGAGCGGGGCAAAAAATAATTTAGGCTGGCCAGAACCAAACCAAACCAAACCAAGCCCAAGTCGGAGCCAGGCGCGCTCGCGTGTGTATGTTTGTAACTTTGGCTAGATCCTCTCTCCACTACACGTTAGTAGTAACCCACGGCTACGCCCTTTAGTACATTTCTTTAGCTTATATACTAAAGAAACTTTTCTCAACTTCGATGTAGGACTATCTATTTTTTCCAAATTTTCAAGTTAGTACATTTCAAGTACCCAACATTGGACCAACATTTTTCATTCATACGGAATCCCTTTTTGGCAAACAAGTACATTACGGAATAGTACTCGATGAGAGGAACACAATCTAATCACTTTCCGGCGCCACCGGTGGCTGGAGCGCGCCGGAATTAGGCCCGAAAAATATGCCAAAATTATTTCCAACAATCCCCTATATGAATGGAAATTACCAGACTATACAATCCAGACATGTCAAAAAAAGACATGACAGAAAAGACATGAAAAAAAGACTTTGAGAGTATAATCGGAAAATTACTGCATCAGGAATGGTAGTAATTTTTCAACTTTGAACCACCCGTAATGAGTAGCCATCGGATTCACTTGACCAGCTAGTGAACATGATGTCTTGAACTACCCGGGCTTTGATGTGAACTTAGACAATAACTATCATACAGTTTCATCTCCTCACAGAACTAGGTTCTCTTGTTGTGTTTATTTTGGGCTTGAAGAACCTGGTTAAACGTGAGTAAACTTGGAGAATGTAGCCTTTCTTCATTCTCCTAGAAACGGCCTCATTTTACACTCACAAGGTGATTGCCCATAAAAAGCATTCTGCCATACCCCACTTTTATTTCAAAACTATGAGAATCATTAAAAGCCAAGATTATCCTAACCCCTTGCAGGTAGCACTGTTTATTATCCTAAGAATGGGTACGATATTTTAATCTCTCAGTGCTCACATCGATTCAAAAAGATTTAGTTTTTCTCTTGAACCTGGATCTTGAGATCTCCAGTCACCTAGGTAGGGTTTCCATTAAGTATCATCTTTCGTCATAGACTTTAAACTCATTCCTCTTGATGATCTCACAACTTGCTTTCGTGACAAATCTTTAGTAAATAGATCCACACTACAAAACAGACTCGATTTACCGGCGTATATTCCCCAGCGTTTTACTAGTAGCACCGGGGAAGGGAGCGACTAGGAATGGGGCGGCAGATGGGATGGTTATACACCGGCGGTCGCTTTAAACTGCCGGGCAATCTGCGTATTCATCGGCATTTTATTTAACAATGCCGGTGAAGTGTATCATTCACCGGCGTTTTAATAAGAAACGCCGGTGAATATACCGATACATTCACCGGCGTTTCTTATTAAAATGCCGGTGAATTAGCTGAGATAAATCTCGCGAACCCTAATTTTTCGCTCGCCAATTTCCCAAACCACAAAAAAAAGGGGCTCCTTCGTTTTCCCTCCTTCCTCGCTCTACTTCGCGCGCTTTGCCTCCTCCCCTTCGTCATCTTCGACAGCACCCGACCCTTCGTCATCGTCCCTTCGTCCCTTCGTCATTTTCGTTTTCCCTCCTCCCTCTCTCTATTTGGAGGTGAATTTGCGATCGGAAACCCGCTCTCTCTCTCTATTTGGAGGCTCGTCGCCCCGCTCTCTCTATCTCCTACGCCCCCGCGTCGTCGCCCCGCTCTCTCTCTCTCTTTGGTTACATCTCTTGATTTCCCTTCCTTTTCAAACTCAAAGATGCTAAAATCATGCATCTGATTGTCATCTTAGCATGTTTTTTTTAACCAAAATGGGTTAATTGTGAACTAAGGATGCTAGCTGTATACCAAAATCCTCCAAATCTGTACAAGAATTGGGCCGAACGCACCTTGTGCGGGTTTCTTTTGGAGCCACAAATATGAATGGTTTAGTTGGGATGAAGAATTAATAGAAAAATATATGCTTAGATAGTGGAAATTTTCATTTTCTTTTACTGTTAAAGAAGCTGATTTCATGCATCTGATTGTCATCTTGGCATGTTTTTTTAACCAAAATGGGTTCACTGTGAACTAAGGATGCTGTATGTATAACAAAATCCTCCAAATCTGTACAAGAATTGGGCTGAACAAATCTTGTGGAGGTTTGTTTTGGAGCCACAAACATGAATGGTTTAGTTGGGATGAAGAATTAATAGAGAAAAATATATGCTTGGATACTGGAAATTTTCATTTTCTTTTACTGTTAAAGAAGCTGATTTCATGCATCTGATTGCCATCTTGGCATATTTTTTTTAACAAAATGGGTTCACTGTGAACTAAGGATGCTATATGTATACCAAAATCGTCCAAATATGTACAAGAATTGGGTTGAACAAACCTTGTGGAGGTTTCTTTAGGAGCCACAAACATCATGATTTAGTTGGGATGAAGAATTAATAGAGAAAAATATATGCTTAGATACTGAAAATTATCATTTTTCTTTTACTGTTCAAGAAGCTGATTTCATGCATCTGATTGTCATCTTGGCATGTTTTTAATCAAAATCCTCCAAATCTGTACAAGAATTGGGCTGAACAAACCTTGTGCAGGTTTCTTTTGGCGCTACAAACATCAATGATTTAGTTGGGATGAAGAATTAATAGAGAAACATATTAGTAGCCATATTAGTTTCTTTTGTTTAGTATTATTATTATTATTATTATTATTATTATTATTATTATGAGATAAGTAAGTGATTATTAGTAGCCATGAACAGAATAGTTTATGAGTCATCAGATCTTCTTGTTACCGTATTTACAGCACGACGCCCTCATTATTTGTCTGATTCCTCTTCCTCAGCAAATACCCTTTACCATCATCATCTCCTTGAACGGAAAGCCAAATACAGGGGAGACTATAGTCGAATTGATATTACACTCGAACACAGGGTGTGCGATAAAATACTACTAAGGTGGTTGTGATAATTTCCACAAAAGGTAGTTTAGGGTTATGTGAATAGAGTAGATTGTGTTAAGATTTAATTTATTTTTTTTGTACATTTTTTGGAACCACAATTTCTTTATTTTACAGTTAATTGTTATATCGTTTATTTATTTGCAGCTAGGAATGGTTTTCAAAAGGTGAAATTAAATATACAAAATGCCTTTTACTGTTATTACTATTTAATATATCAAATTTTAATTTCAGATTGTGTGCTATTGTTATAATGGATAGAAGTTGGATTAGTAAACCACGATTATCCAAGGAGTACCGTGATGGTATTAAAGATTTTATTATCTTTGCCAAACGACATTCCCGTGATCCCAACCTAATCCTTTGTCCATGCCTCCGGTGTACAAATTATAATTTGAGGACATGTAACGTAGTACATACACACTTGGTTGTCAACGGTTTTCTTCAAGGGTACACAAGGTGGTTTTGTCATGGAGAGGATCATACGTCAGCTCCTGTTCATCCGGTTGTATTATAAAATGAAGATGAGCCCTTAGTGAACGAAGACTTAAGCGTTTCCGATGAGATGCATGCTTTGTTGCAAGATGCCATGGGGATTCATAATGTTCCTTTCCACACCAATAACCCAACAACCCAAGTTCACAATGAGTCAACAGAAACATCACACATTGGTGGTGGGGTGGACGAGGAAATGCTTGGCCCCGCCCCTGAAAATAATAAGCAGCAAGAATCCTTCGCTAAGTTACTTGAAGATGCTAGTACTCTGTTGTACTGCGATTGCACCAAATTCTCTAAATTCTCATTCATTGTCAGACTATTTCAGATTAAATGTTTAAACGGGTGGTCTGCTAAGTCCTTCACTATGCTACTTGAATTGTTGAATGAAGCATTTCCTGAAATCTGTATTCCAAACTCAGCCTATAAAATCAAAAAATTCCTAAGTTCTTTCGATCTAGGGTATGAGAAGATAGCAGCATGTCCAAATGACTGTATGCTTTTCATGAGAGGTAAGGAAAGTCTGGAGAATTGCGAAGTGTGTGGTTCTTCGAAATGGATAGAAAGACCAAATCAAGACGAGGGAGCCAGTGGATCTACTAAGCGAAGTAGGAAAAAGAAGCCTGCCAAAATGTTGCGTTACTTTCCTCTGATTCCTAGGCTACAAAGGTTGTTTATGTCTATGAAAACTTCTTCTGATATGAAATGGCATGCTGAAGGTCGCACTAATGATGGGATTCTTAGACATCCTGCTGATTCTCAATCTTGGAAAAAATTTGATGAAAGATATCCTAATTTTACGGAAGATCCTCGGAATGTAAGACTTGGACTAGCTAGTGATGGTTTCAACCCTTTCAGGAAAATGAGTAGTACATACAGCATATGGCCAGTTGTGTTAATACCATACAATTTGCCGCCTTGGAAATACATGAAGCAGTCCTCATTTATTTTGTCCATGATAGTTCCTGGACCGAAAGGTCCTGGAAATGATATAGATGTGTACCTACAACCGTTAATAGATGAACTTCAGAAATTGTGGGTGGGTGTTCCAACCTATGATGCTGTGGCTAAAGAAACATTTTCTCTTCGGGCCGTGTTGTCTTGGACAATCAATGATTTTCCAGCATATACAAATTTAACTGAATATAGTACTAAAGGACGTTATGCATGTCCATGTTGTGCTGACCAAACTAGTTCAAGGTGGTTGTACAATGGCAGAAAGTTTTGCTATATGGGTCATAGGAGATGGTTGCCTGACACACATATATTTCGGACAGAGACAGCGACATTTGATGGGACCGACGAGTGGGAACATGCTCCTGGATCTTCTTCTAGTTCAGATATTTTGAGGCGGGTAGATGGTCATCAGTTCAAATATAGAAAAGAACCACAAGTCAGCAAAAAGGGCAAGAAAAGGGTAAGGCCGGAGCAAGGTGAGGAAACCGATCTATGTGGTGAAGATGAGGATCAGAACATGACGAGTTTAGGTGCATGGAAGAAGAAGAGTATTTTCTTCAAGTTGCCGTATTGGGAATTCTACTTATTGCGACATAATTTAGATGTGATGCATATCGGAAAAAATATTGGTGAAAATTGTATAGGAACAGTTATGGGAGATGACCGGAAGACAAAGGACAATCTCAAGAGCCGACTTGATTTGAAGTAAATGGGCATACGACATGAGTTGCACCCAGAAGAATTACCGAACGGGAAAGTACTCCTACCTCCTGCAATCTATTCAATGTCAAAATCGGAGTTGGTATTGTTTTGCAAAGTACTACTGGAACTTAAAGTTCCTGATGGCTATTCTTCTAACATAGCAAGATGTGTCAACTTTAAAGAGAAGAGGCTTCAGGGTCTAAAGTCACACGACTACCACATCCTAATGCAGGATCTCCTTCCTGTGGCCCTAAGGTCTTCAATGTGTGAGCAAGTCATTACTGTCCTGAAAGATCTTTATAGCATATATAAAGGTATTTGCTCAAGAATGCTTCGTGTTGAAGATATTGACCAATTGGAGCAGCGGGCAGCATTGACACTTAGTAAAATGGAGATGATATTTCCTCCATCGTTCTTCACTATAATGATTCACTTGATAATCCACCTTGCTGGTGAAGCCAGAATCGGCGGTCCTGTTCACTATCGGTGGATGTACCCCATTGAGAGGTAAAAGAATTCATTCATCTTACAAAATTGAATTTTCAAAAGCTCATTTCTTTTAGTCCCCTAATCCGCTCTAATTCATTAATTGTACATGTTCAGGTACCTATACCGGCTAAAGGGTTATGTTAAAAATAGAGCATATCCTGAAGGGTCAATAGCTCAGGGATATCTATCAGAGGAGTGTCCACATTTTTGTTCCAGGTATTTGCCGGGTGTAGAGACATCTTTGAGTAGACCACGTAGAAATCCAGACATTTCCAACCTTGATGGTGCTCAATATCTTTTTGATACCGCTGGCACTACTGTTGGTAAAGTTTATGCATTTGAGCTAGATAACTTAACGTGGGAACAGGCACATCGATATGTGCTAGACCACCATGCATCAGTGGAACCATTTCGAAAGTAAGTTGCTTTTGAATTTAAATCGAATATAGTGAAAACCGCGGAGTTCGATATTAACTTACTTTTGTTATTCCTTATTTCAATTGCTTGTTTTTTAGCGAATTTGTCAGGGACATCAAACGAAGGGCTAGACCAAGAAGACTACCACCACGTGAACAAAACAAGTTGATGAATGAAAAATTTCATAAGTGGTTTGAATCTCATGTAGGTGAATTACAGTTATGCAAGTTAATCTTCATTATATCTACATTTTCTATGGTGCTGATACGATTTGCACAAAATTAATAGGTACATTCTTTGGGTCCTGAGGGTGTGTCATCTGAAATACAAGTACTTGCCAAAGGTCCCTATAAGATAGTCAAAAGATATGGAGGATACATATTCAATAGTTTTAGATTTCGTACTAAGGATCGTGAATGTAATTTGAAGTCTCAAAATAATGGAATGGTAGTGACGTCTAAGACTAGAAGTTATGCTTCCAAATCGGACATGAGGCCTGTAGATGGAGATCTCGACTACTATGGAGTGCTCACGGATATCATTGTAACGCCCCGGATCCCCTTCATCGGACATCCGTGACACAACCAGAATCTTTGCCTTCGTATGCATCTCAACACAGTAAATAGTACGGAAATTTAAAACACATTTTTTGCCATCAGAGTTAATACATCAATAGTTACGAACATCAATTATTCGTATCAAGCCGTAACGCCCCCATTTTGACTCCAAACTCAATTCTTTCAATTTCTATATCACTTTAATCATAAACTAAGATAGTTATATTTCAAGGAAAAATCGGGCAGAGTCTCCCCTGAAATTTCTACCCCGAAACACAAAAAGCTTACGGAATTCTGCTCTAAATTCCGTAGCTCACATCACAGGCAATTATATCACGGGCTCCCCAGGCCAAAATGAGCAGAATCACACAGGCAATATATATATATATGCTCTGGGGGCCAAACTCATACTAGAATATCAAATATCAAATAAAAACCATAAATTCCTTTGAAAACATAGTAAGGTTTTTAAAAAATAATTCATAAAACATACCACAGGGCCCGGTACCCTACAACGAGATGGGTGCGGGTCAACAACATAGCATACTACCCCACACTATACTCATCATCATCATCCACACACTTATACAGCAAGAAGACAATTTAAATCATAAAATGCACTATTCACACAATTAAACCTTAAGCGATCATGGTAAAATGAAGCTCCGTCCACAGAGTCTACACCTCACCTCTGCACCGCTGAGGACCTGTAACAGTAGGGGCCTAGGTAGTCCAGAGACTCCCTAACCTCCCAAACACTAAGGGGTTAGCCATTTCTGGTGTGAGTATAATCTATTAATAAGAAAATAAATTAATCTTATAAGTAACAGAATGAACTTACGAATACCAAGGTAAACCTGAACATGTAAATATCATAAATGGAAATTCCCATCAAATACTCACTGCATCACTTCTTGTATGCATATCCATACCTGCTCACAGCATACTTATCATAAGTTTGGAAACCATTCCAATTTGTCGCTTAAGGCCCATCACTTTACACCTTAAGCAACCATTCATTGCAATTACAAACTCACGACTTATCTTCCTTCCCAATCTCACATCACACAACACTGCATTCATTCATTTCTTACAACACCTATCATCGCGTCTCGCAATACATCACTTCCACACTCATACTTCATCTTAAATGGAAATAAGCGTGTATCCTAATTTCCTAGTATTTGTGTATGCCATGACCTGAGTTTAATGCAACAATACAGAATATAAAACAGATGCACTTAATCTAATGTCAGCAAGATTCTGGATGCACATGCATCCCATACTACATGTGACCCAGGTCAAGCCAACGTACTTAGTCTAATGCAAGCGAGACTTTGGAAATGTATGCATTCCATACTACATACTTTCCAAATCAAGCCGTCGTCTCCAAGTTTAAAGATTCGAACCCTCGCTATGCAATGCATTCTAATTTGGTCTACTTCCATTTCCTGATAGTATGACATGGTTGGGTTCAAAGCCGTGACGAAACTTAAAGATATACCGCAGCATACCTATAGCGTCGTATTTCACCGGACCGCAGTCCGTACGACCCGTTCGTGTCCACTAGCATATACCTGGATCTCATTCAACAGCCGTGACGAACTTAAAGATATACCGCAGTATACCTATAGCGTCGTATTTCACCGGACCGCAGTCCGTACGACCCGTTCGTGTCCACTAGCATATACCTGGATCCCATTCAACAGCCGTGACGAACTTAAAGATATACCGCAGTATACCTATAGCGTCGTATTTCACCGGACCGCAGTCCGTACGACCCGTTCGTGTCCACTAGCATATACCTGGATCCCATTCAACAGCCGTGACGAACTTAAAGATATACCGCAGTATACCTATAGCATCGTATGTCACCGGACCGCAGTCCGTACGACCCATTCGTATCCACTAGCATATACCTGGATCCCATTCAACAGCCGTGACGAACTTAAAGATATACCACAGTATACCTATAGCATCGTATGTCACCGGACCGCAGTCCGTACGACCCGTTCGTGTCCACTAGCATATACCTGGATCCCATTCAACAGCCGTGACGAACTTAAAGATATACCGCAGTATACCTATAACATCGTGTTTCACCGGACCGCAGTCCGTACGACCCGTTCGTGTCCACTAGCATATACCTGGATCCCATTTAACAGCCGTAACGAACTTTAAAGATATACCGCAGTATACCTATAGCATCGTATTTCACCGACCGCAGCCCGTACGACCCGTTCGTGTCCACTAGCATATACCTAGATCCCATTTAACAGCAGTGACGAACTTAAAGATATACTGCAGTATACCTATAGCATCGTATTTCACCGGACCGCAGTCCGTACGACCCGTTCGTGTCCACTAGCATATACCTGGATCCCATTTAACAGCCGTGACGAACTTAAAGATATACCGCAGTATACCTATAGCATCGTATTTTTTCGGACCGCAGTCCGTACGACCCGTTCGTGTCCACGATGAGTACTAAGCACAGGAACTTATCTAAGTCCCAAATGAAATGCTAAGACATCATTAAAACCCGATAGCTCATGATCACCACACTGCGGTATGCAGAGGGCTCCTCATCAATTGTCCGATAAAATAACTCAAGAATTAGCAGTAGCTGTGACCCAAGCTACGCTCATCGGAATTCAACACACTTAGATTTCTAGAAGGGTAGGAAGATCCGCAACAATTCCCTAGTGGGCGACTCTCTCAATATTTAAGAGCTCAAGTCCCCAATTCACATTTAGATTCATCTCACACCATGAGCTATGACTCTTCCAACATAGCACACAAATTCAATCACTCCTTCAGCAGAGCGTTACTACCTTTTACCAAACGAACTCTAGAATTTCTAAACTTGAGAATCATCAAATAACCCATACCAACAACTTCTCTCAATGTTCATATCAAGATTATACATATACAATTGGTTATGACCTTTCGGACTTCGGTCCAAAAGCAATCAACTTCAGCTCTGTCCTTTCAGACCTGCTGCACTCCACAATTTATTTTGAGGTATCAACCAACCTCGATAATTTATGAATTTTAACCTATAGTGTGGACACATACAAGAGTATTCACACAAATCCTTAGTTCAAACACCCATGCTACACTTAAGATACAAAAACAGAAATAATCAACAATTCATAATTTAAAATTTTCACAACACGCTATGTGCGTAAAATAAAAGATATCATACTCACAAATTATCCCGCGAAGGCTCGAAGCGCCACCACGCATCCAAAGCCGCTAGTATATCCTATCATCAATTTCAACGTAATTAAAACTCAAATCATCCAACCAATCACAAAAGCTAATAACTCTATTCCAAACATCACACAAGCATTTATTGAACGCCTGGGATACACACGCGCGATGAACATAATGATCAAAATCCTACGGGGCTTTTATTTCCCAAACAATAACAAAAATCATCCCTAAAATAACCTAATGGCTCACAAAAATTCTACTACCATGAAGAGAAAATACTCACATGTTAACTTCCCTTTTTATAATACCCAAAATCCTAATTTATAAGCAAATTGTAAAATCTCCAAGAATTTGCTAATTTCTCACCTCAACCATCTCCAACGTCTTCTAATCTCCCTACCATAATACTCTTACTCAAAATAAATTAACCACACTAAATTTCATACAATAAATAAATCTAGGGTTTACCTTTTCGAAATCCTTTCGAAAAACGGACTCCGCCACGACGTAGAGAACCCTTCTATTAGTCTACCCCCAAATTTAATTTGGAAACGGTGGAGAAATGGAGTGGATTTGAGGTGGGGAGAGGGGGGCCGATGGGTTTCGACTGGGTTTATTCTGGGTCGGTGGGGAAAACAGAAAAGAAGGAAAGGAAGGAGGAGGAAAGGTTGGGGGGAGGGTTTTATAAAAGAATAGATAAATAAATAGATAATAGTGTAAGGGAAAATTACATATAAGCCCCCAAAATCCCAATACATTTCAAATAACCCCAACTCTCACTCTTTAAAATACTAACAATCAAAAATACATAAAATTGTCTCATAATAATCCTCCAAAAAGCATAAAATAAGATAGACAGTATATCTGATATTTTTCAATAACAATTAATTATTATTAGAAAATACATAATTGTGTGCAATTCTCAATTGCGCACGGATTACGATGCAAAATAGCCATATGCTATTTTTGCGGGGTATTACATCATTGAGTTGAATTATTTTGGTCATTTCCGTGTTGTCTTATTTCGTGGGGATTGGGCTGAGTTTGATAGGAATTTTGCTAACAACAAGGATAAGTTAGGCTTCACAGTTGTAAACTTCTCAAAATTGATTCACATCGGTACACATTAGCCATGAGCCATTTGTGTTTCCATCCCAAGTGCAACAAGTGTTCTACATTGAAGATCCAACCCTGCCAAAATCGTATGTGGCTCTCGCTATGCAACCAAGAGATATATTCCAACTGGGCGATACTTCAGAAGATGAAGACGGTGAGGTCATGAACAGTTACATTGCTTCTGAGTTTCCTATGTTTGATGTAAACACAACCGACGGTGGAATTTGCGGGACTTGGCTCCGCAAGGATGGAGAAGAGGGCGATGTATTGAAAGATGTCGTATTGTAGTTTACTTGATTTTCAATCTCAATATTATATGTTTGTAATTTTCGTGTCTTAAATCTTGTTGTAATATTATGTCTGTAATTACGAACATGTTGAATGTGAATTTAATACACCGGTTTAATTATCTTTCTATTTTCTACTGCTTGGTGTTATTTACATTAAACTATGCATAGTGTCATTTGTATCAAACTATCATTGTAATTGAATTTGTTACAAATCTCTTTTTTTTAAATTTTTTTATAATTATGTTGGTTTGTTAATCCTACTAAAGTACAAATTTTATGATAGTTATTATAAACATATTATTAATTAAATTTGCATCTCTAATGAAGTTATTGAATCCTTGACAGGTACAACATGCCGAGGCGTGGAAAAAGGATAAACATAAATGATGGCAACGAGAGCCATGGGGATGAGCAGTCACTACATAATAGTGGCAGTCAAATATGGGTAAGTCTTTAAATTGGTATTTTTAAAGAGATTATGGTCTTGAATGCATGAAAGACACGTATTAGTATTTGTGAGTCTGCATTGTGGCTGTCGTCTATAAGCATTTCGTCTAAGTTTCTTAAGTGGGCTGTGATTAGAAAGAAAGGGCTGGAGTGGAGATCTAGAAACCCAAATAGAGACATCTTGTTTATTATAATCTATACTTATTGTTGGACCAACCCCCTCTTGCTGTTGTTGCTGATGTCTCTTTGTGTGCGTGTGTTGAAGAGAAAGAAGGGATGAGAGAGAGTTGAGGAAAATGCCGCTATGTTAGCCTGGTGTATCTCATTTTCTATCATTCCTCTTTCTGGCTCCATATATGGCTTCTATATTAAATTGGTTTCCTTCCACGATGACAGTCCGTAATACTACACTTGATATGAGCCCTGTTCATAGCTGTACCCTACTGCATACTCACAAACAACTAATACGTGTCGTTCATGCATTGTATGACCAACCCCACTTTGGCACATAACATGCTTAGATGACATTGTATGACCTGCAAACAAGGTTTGTTCACCCGTGTTGTTGTACTGATTTGGAGGATTTTGATATGCATACAACATCCTTAGTTGACAGTGAACCCATTTTGGTTAAAAAATCATGCCAAAGATGACAATCAGATGCATGAAATCAGCTTCTTTAACAGTAACTGAAAATGAAAATTTCCAGTATCTAAGCATATATGTTTCTCTATTAATTCTTCATCCCAACTAAATCATTGATGTTTCTGGCTCCAAAAGAAACCTGCACAAGGTTTGTTCTTCCCAATTCTTGTACAGATTTTGGGAATTATGTATGTTTTTAGATCCAGGATCACAAATTTTGAGGGCGAACTGTGATTGGATTGTTTAGTGACTGTGAACAATTGTTCTTAATTGGGCTGTGATTAGAAAGAGATGAGTTGGAGTGGAGATCTGGAAACCCATATAGAGACATCTTGTTCATAATAATTTATTATTATTGTTGTTCTTGTCGCTCTTGCTGTTGTTGCTGATGTCTCTTTGTGTTCGTGTGCTGAAGGGAAAGAAGGGATGAGAGAGAGATGAGGAAAATGCCGCTATGTTAGCCTGGTGTATCCTCATTCTCTATCATTCCTCTTTCTGGCTTCTATATTTGGTTTCCTTCCACGATGACAGTTCCTTACTCCTACACTTGATATGAGCCCTATTCGTATTTTTCTTCAATGAAGAATTGATCTATGACTACAATCTCCATTCAAAGCCCAATAAAAATTTGTCATCCTGAATTTGAAATCTTCTTTGGAGCCACAAACATCATGAATTAGTTGGGATGAAGAATTAGTAGAGAAACATATATGCTTAGATACTGAAAATTTTCGTTTATAGTTACTGTTAAAGAAGCTGATTGCCATCTTTGGCATGATTTTTTAACAAAAAATGGGTTCACTTCCAAACTATGGATGCTGTATGTATACCAAAAAACTGTACAAGAATTGGGCTGAACCAACCTTGTGGAGGTTTGTTTTGGAGCCACAAACATCAATGAAGAATTAATAGAGAAACATAAATGATTAGATGCTGGAAATTTTCATTGTCTTTTACTGTTAAAGAAGCTTATTTCATGCATATGATTGTTATCTTGACATGTTTTTTTGACCAAAATGGGTTCACTGTGAACTGAGGATGCTAGCTGTATGCCAAAATCCTCCGGATTTGTACAACAATTGGGTCATGATTTAGTTGGGCTGAAGAATTAGTAGAGAAACATATATGCTCAGATAATGGAAATTTTCATTTTCAGATACTGTTAAAGAACCTGATTGCCATCTTTGGCATGATTTTTTAACAAAAAATGGGTTCACTTCCAAACTAAGGATGCTGTATGAATTTTCATTTTCTTATACTGTTAAAGAAGCTTATTTCATGCATCTGATTGTCATCTTGGCATGTTTTTTTGACCAAAATGGGTTCACTGTGAACTGAGGATGCTAGCTGTATGCCAAAATCCTCCGGATCTGTACAACAATTGGGTCATGATTTAGTTGGGCTGAAGAATTAGTAGAGAAACATATATGCTCAGATAATGGAAATTTTCATTTTCAGATACTGTTAAAGAACCTGATTGCCATCTTTGGCATGATTTTTTAACAAAAAATGGGTTCACTTCCAAACTAAGGATGCTGTATGAATTTTCATTTTCTTTTACTGTTAAAGAAGCTTATTTCATGCATATGATTGTCATCTTGGCATGTTTTTTTGACCAAAATGGGTTCACTGTGAACTGAGGATGCTAGCTGTATGCCAAAATCCTCCGGATCTGTACAACAATTGGGTCATGATTTAGTTGGGCTGAAGAATTAGTAGAGAAACATATATGCTCAGATAATGGAAATTTTCATTTTCAGATACTGTTAAAGAACCTGATTGCCATCTTTGGCATGATTTTTTAACAAAAAATGGGTTCACTTCCAAACTAAGGATGCTGTATGAATTTTCATTTTATTTTACTATTAAAGAAGCTTATTTCATGCATCTGATTGTCATCTTGGCATTTTTTTTGACCAAAATGGGTTCACTGTGAACTGAGGATGCTAGCTGTATGCCAAAATCCTCCGGATCTGTACAACAATTGGGTCATGATTTAGTTGGGCTGAAGAATTAGTAGAGAAACATATATGCTCAGATAATGAAAATTTTCATTTTCAGATACTGTTAAAGAACCTGATTGCCATCTTTGGCATGATTTTTTAACAAAAAATGGGTTCACTTCCAAACTAAGTATGCTGTATGTATACCAAAATCCTCCAAAACTGGGTTTTTTTACCAAAATGGGTTCACTTTGAACTAAGGATGCTAGCTGTACGTATACCAAAATCCTCCAAATCTGTACAAGAATTGGGCTGAACAAACCTTGTGGGGGTTTCTTTTGAAGCCACAAACATCAATGATTTAGTTGGGATGAAGAATTAATAGAGAAACATATATGCTTAGATGCCGCTATGTTATCATTTTTCTTTTACTGTTAAAGAAGCTGAATTCATGCATCTGAAGATTTAAGATCCAGGATGGCAAATTTTGATTGGGCTGTGATTGGATTGTTTAGTGGATGTTGTCTATGTTCTTAATTGGGCTGTGATTAGAAAGAGAGGGCTCGAGTGGAGATCTGGAAACCCATATAGAGATATCTCGTTTATAATAATTTATTATTATTGTTGTTCTTGTCGCTCTTGCTATTGTTGCTGATGTCTCTTTGTGTTCGTGTGCTGAAGGGAAAGAAGGGATGAGAGAGAGATGAGGAAAATGCCGCTATGTTAGCCTGGTGTATCCAAAGTCTCTACCATTCCTCTTTCCGTTTCCATTTCTGGCTTCTATATTTGGTTTCCTTCCACGATGACAGTTCCCTAAAAATACACTTGATATGAGCCCTTTCTTATTTTTCTTATATTTGGTTTCCTTCCACGATGACAGTTTCATGGATTGTCCGAACAATCCATGAAAGACATGCTTATATACTGAATTTTTATTTGTTTTACTGTTTTAGATAGTGGATATTCCCAATCAGAGGAGAATATAAAGGTTTCAAGTTAGATACTGAATTTTCATTTGTTTTGTTGTTTACATATATTTAAAAACAAAATTAAATACTAGATTTTTAGCATTGCAATGTAATTATTTTACCTCTCTATATATCATTAACAATTCCATTTGCAATTGGCACTTTGATCTTATAATTTAAGATACAGGTAGATCTTTTTGCAAGTTCAAAAAATATGTATATTCTGTATTGTGGTCTACTGTTGAATTAAATTATTTTTTTTTTCACAGAGCCGTCGCCCAGTTGAAGGAAATAGTTGGGATGATCAGAACTGAAGCTACTCGAGGGGTATGAATCTGTGGTCGGCCTAGTCTGGTTGTTGTTCTTATGTCCTCCTTGCTGTTGTTATGTCTTGTATTGTTGTCAAACTGGTTTGTTGGAATATTTGGGATGTTCGTCACTATATTAATTTGTTAATTATGACACTGTTACTGTTGAATTTGGACGATGATATGACACGTGTGAAACTTTATTATCTTTAATTATTCTTGTGTTTGGTTGCGATTTGCGCATTAATATGCAACGAAATTGGTTGAATCAGTTGTGAATTAGTTTACAGGTTTTATAAATGAAACTGTGAATTGAAATCGAATGGAAAACTGGAGCACGAAAAACAAACTGGCATAGATAGACCGGCGTTTTATAAAACGCCGGTCTATCTAATGAATTACTTGCAGTGTGCGATAGAGAGGCGTTCCCACACACGCTGGTGTATGCCGCCAGCTGTAACGGCACCAAGGAACACCGGCATTTTATAAAATGCCGGTGAACCTAACTACACCGGCGTTTTTTGGTCACATCGGTGCTTGTAAGTAGGAAAAACCGGGCACTCATAAACGCACATACACCGGCGGTGTACGACCGCCGGTATACTTTCAATCTACACCGGCGTTTCTATAAACGCCGGTGAATGGATATATACCGGCGGTTTATGGCCGCCGGTGAATATATATTGGGAGAAAAGAACGGCACTCAGAGATCCCCATACACCGGCATTCGTTGACCGCCGGTGTAGTTGTAATATTTACCGGCGTCCAGTAAAACCGCCGGTGTTGACCCCTACCTTTCCGCAACGCTCGCTTCGGCGGCATTTGGACCGGCGCAATTATAAACACCGGTGAAGGTTTCTCCAGCGTAAAAAAATGCCAGCAAAGACGTAAAAAAACGCCGAGAAATCGAGTCTGTTTTGTAGTGCCACTAGGTTTTCGGCCGATTTTATAGACTCTATAAAGATTATTCCATTTGAGAGTAGTTGTTTAATGGTTTTGTGTTGTCTTCTAATATGACGAAACTTAACATTATACATACAACTCAATATCCTTGCTATAGCCGATTGGCTATCACAGTATACACATATAGCAGGCACTGTTTTTTCCCACATAGGCAGGGGCGAAGCAAGAACAATTTTGCTGGGGGGCCAAGTAATAAATAAAATTAAGAAGAAAAAACAATTTATAAAGTAAATTTAATTTTTTGGCATAGAGATCTAATCTTCAAAAAATGGTTCACATATCATACTTTTAAACAAAAATAAACAAAAAAGTCAAATTTTCTTGATTTCTTACAAAATCCCAAAAAGTATATTTGCCCCATTCCAATAAACAAAAACAAGTGTAGCTTAAAAAAACTGTGATCTGCGTTCTTTCATAGAAGCAAATTCTTTGATAATTGTATCTATGCACAAATCCTCTGCTATTTCTCTTTCAATAAAAATCATCAAGTAGTTCGAGAGATAATCATCCTCCATCTTGTTGCGAAGCCTATTTTTCACAAAACTCATTGCTGAAAATGTCCTCTCAGTAGTTGCTGTAGAAATCGGTAATGTGAGCACAAGCCTAATTAGTCGATCAACAAGAGGATAGATAATTGACTTTCTAGATCTCGCTAATGCTTGACATAACTCGGAAATAGATGACAAATTCTTGAATTCACTACGAAGAGGAATATCAAGTATATAATGTTCTAGTTGATACTTTAGATGTGTTTGATCTTGCTCAGAAAAATCTTCAGGATAGAATTGGCTTGCAAGCTTGCAAATTTTCTCGACATTAAAAGATGTATATGCATCTCTCGGATCCAAAGTATCACTTAGCAAAAGTAAACCAACTGTATTTTCATTAAATCGAATATTTAATTCTTGCAATTGAGAATCAATTGTGGCAATGAATATGTCAACCCGATAATGATGTTCAACTGTAAGATGCGGATGTGGATGTCGAGATGAAAATTGGCTGTGGATGCTTGACATAAGCCTTCTCTGCATCTGCACGTTGAGCAGAGTCACCATCATCAATGAGACTAATAAGAACTTCACATACGAACACTATATATAGAGACATATAATCGTAGATGATTATCTGCAATTTGTTGAACACTTTATCGAGAAAGAGCTATTTCAATATGTTGACGTTGGTCTATTAGAGCAAAATAATTTTGAAGAGCATTTTTATGTGGTGATGTAGAAGTACTCCCTTCATGCTTGCGAAGTGAACATCGTGGTCTGCTCATGAACCTTTTCCATTTGTCAAATCCTTTGGAAGTAAATTAATCTCGATCATTTGGACTACCAAAAAGATAACATGGAAAGCAAAATGCCGCATCCCTATGGGGAGAATACTCCAACCAAGGAAACCTTTCAAACCAAGAAGGTTGAAATCGTCGTTGCGATCATTTCCTTTCTTTGAATATGGAAAATCACCATTTCCATGGTATGCCCTCAATTCAATATAAGCACGACGAACTTCATCTTGTTTGTTAGAAGGATAATCACAAATTTGTCGACGCAGTCCCGGATTACGATCTAAAGAACCAATCAAATCTCTTTCGCATTCAATTTCATGTCTTGTAGAATCAACTCGTGGAGATTTAAGAGGAGGTTCTTCAACTAAAGGAGTTGATATTTGTGTATCAGCTCCTAAAGTTTGAGTATTTTGTCTTTAAAAAAAAATCAATGGTGGCTTTTTTGTCCATTGATATTTTAGAAAACGAACTGTTCCTGTACATTAATAAATTCTAAGAAATATAAGACTCATTATATATATTAACAAAATAATATCATTTCATTATGTTAAAAAAAACCAATAAGTCTGTAGTTGATGGTGAATTGAAGAGGAGAAAGAATGGAGAAGATTCAGTAGCTGAAAAGTTTGAAGAGGATTACATCAGTTGATTAATCTTACTAAGTTAGATTTTGTTTTGTTTTTGTTTTTCTTTCTTTATGGTTATAGGTTAGTGCATTTGTGAATTTTATAGTATGCTTATATCTGTATTCATGGAAAATTTTGTTAATAGCTTCGCTTGGTACAAATGCTCCATTACACATAAATTAATGCAGTTTCTTTTTCTCGGATTTGAACCTTTTAATTCTCAGTACATAAAAACCCTTACTTTCACCTTCTCTAAAACGAACCATGGTTATTTGCTTTAGGAAAAAAAAGAGATGCGGCTTAGCTATGACTTCCATCAAGGGGAATGTTATTTGAAGATTCTAATCATGGATGCAGGTAAGTCTAATAAAGACCCACTGTTGGGACGCATGAATATCATCTCCCCTGCTTGGTTGTTTGTTTAATTAAAATCTATCTCTCTATATATAGGGGAGATTTAGACAATTCTAGGGGGGACGTCTGCTAGTCAATCAGTTCAGGCAGATCTGCTAACCTAAACTTATGGATGTCGAAGGTGGGCTGGGGAAGAATAACATCCCCCTTGGTTCTGCCCCTGTTTGTGTCAGATATGACACTTTCTATTTTTATGTAGTATAGTACTATTCTAGTGTGCTTGTATCATTCAATGTATTGTATCCATGTATGTGATTACATTGATACTAAATGAAAATTGATACATTCATTTGCAAATCCATGAAATTCAAATTTCAGATGTATTAGTTAAGACAGACATTTCTTAAAACAAAAAAATAATTAGTTGATACTAAATTATTAACTAATTTTAGAGTAGAGGTATCCGGTATGAGCCATGGGTTGATACTAAATTTATATTTCTTGACAAAAAAAACAGAGTACCAGTCAAAAGGCTTATACATCACGAAGAAAAGAAAAAAAGAAAACATTGCAAATTTTCTTAGCAAATTATTAACTAATTCAAGATTTCGCTTCTTCATTCTTATTTGAATCACATATACGATCTCAATAAGTCTGCTTGATAAACAACATAATTGATGAGCTTCTAAGATAATCAATGAGAGCGTACGCACTAGGTTGGCTGATTTTTTGAGTAAACTGTTACCCAATCCATCACTGCGGCAGTTTAAACCTGCCCATTGGATTTCAAGCAGGTTTGGACAGATTTGAGAAAGTTCACATTAAAATTTTATACAAGTTTTAGTCATTCTCTCTCTACTTACTATAATAATATTTAATTGTTGTAAAATGCAATACTCATTTAAAAAGAACACTATCTCTATCTAATTCTCTCTAGTCTCTGTCTCTACATATATAAAACAATTGGCACATAAACAAATTTTTCAGGTTTCAGGTGGATTTTAAGAAAGTATTACCAAACCAGCTTGAGTTCAGGTGGGTTTAAACCACCAGAAAAAAAAAACTAGTTTTTTTTTTTGGTTACGTGGATCAGATTTTATGTTAAACCTAACCCTATGCATAACCAATGAATTACTAAAATCAATTTAAAAACTAGGATTGTATATGAAGAGGGAAAAGGTACACCTACCAGTCGATGTGAAAAACCAACAGTACGAGGATTATATTTGATGCCAATTCCTTCATATCTAAATATATTCATACCCATTCTTAAAACAAAAAAAGGTTACAATGAATCAAATACCAAATCAGGGATTGATGATGATGATTACCTTCGATTCCGGAGTGGAAGATGCTGATTGCCGAGTCCCGAGGCCGCACCAGTACATGTAGTTGTTCAGCGGTGTGGTGGTCGGGGCGGATGGATTTCAGATTGGGGGATATGAACAGTCAACAATCCTATATATATATATATATATATATATATATATATATATATATACATAGGGTTTTCTTGGGGGGGGGGGGGCAAACTGTAAATTTGAATATATTAGGGGGGGTTTAAAAATTTGGGGGGGGGGGGGAGTGCTGAGCCCCCCCGGGCCCTAACAGTGCTCCGCCCCTACACATAGGAATATTCTCTAAAAATTTTCGAAGTCATTATGCCTCCTCTACCGCTTTGTCTATAGCAATAAACTCAAATCTCATGCTGGATCTGGCCAATAACGTTTGTTTAGAGGATTTCCATGACACATCTACACCACTAAGAGTGAAGACATACCCACTTGTAGATTTCGAGTTCTTGGAGTCCGATATCCAGTTGGCATCACTGTAGCCTTCTAGTACTGCTGAATATCTGGTGTAATGCAGCCCATAACTCTGAGTATATCGCAAGTAGTTCAATACTCTAGTTATTCCTTTCCAGTGACTTCTCCTGGATTACTTGTGTAGCGGTTCATTTCATTTACTGAATGCGCCAAGTCTGGTCTTGTATAATTTGTTAAGTACATGAGATTACCAATTATACGTGCATATTCCAATTGTGATATGTTGTCACCCGTGTTTTTGAACAAGTGAAGACTGGGATCCACAGGACATTGGCGGTCTCATTGGAGTAATTCTTGAATCTTTCAAGTACCTTCTCAGCGTAATGAGCACGAGACAAAGTAATTCCCTTCGACGTTCTGGAAACTTTGATTCCTAGTATGATATCTGTAACTCTCAAATCTTTCAATCAAACTTACCACTAAGCATCTTCTTAGTTTGTTTGATAATGTCATTATTGCTACCAATAATGAGCATGTCATCTACATACAGACACACCAGAATGTATCCATTTGGAGTATCATTGATGTAAATACACTTATCACGTTTATTTATTTTGAAACCATTTGACATCATAACAATGTCAAATTTTGCATGCCACTGATTTGGAGCTTGTTTCAATCCGTACAATGATTTTACAAGCCTGCATACCTTGTTTTTCTGTCCAGGAACTATATAACCCTCAGGTTGTTTCATGTATATTTCTTCTTCTAAATTCCTATTTAGAAAAGCAGTTTTGACATCCATTTGATGTATTTCAAGGTTGTGTAGAGCTGCAACAGCTATCAACATTCTTATGAAAGTTATTCTCATGACCGGAGAATAAGTTTCAAAGAAGTCTAGGCCTTCATTTTGCCTAAATCCTTGTGCCACAAGTCTAGCCTTATGTTTCTCTATTGAACCATCTAGTTTCAATTTTTGTTTGAAAATCCATTTGCATCCTAGAGCTTTACATCCAGAAAGCAAATCGACCAACTCCCATGTATGATTTTGCATGATGGAGTCTATTTTACTTTTGATTTCTTCCTTCCATATAGGAGCATCAGGCGTAGTCATGGCTTCCTTGAATGTTCTAGGCTCATTCTCTAACAGAAAGGTCGTTACAAAGTCAGGACCAAATGACTTTGATGTTCTAGCCCGTTTGATTCGTCTAGGTTCATCATTATCATCTCCTAGTTCATCAACCGAGGTACTCGCACTCCCTTATTCACGTGTACGTTTAGGATACGTAGCATCCTTGCACGGAAACACGTGTTCAAAGACGAAAGCATTCCTTGATTCTATTATTGTATTCACATGCACGTCCGGTATATCCGATTTATATACCAAGAACCAATATGCACTACTGTTGTATGCATAGCCTATGAATATGCAACATTGGTCTTAGGTCCTATTGTGACCTATTTGGGATTAGGTACTGCTACCTTTGCTAGAAACCCCCACACTTTAAGGTATTTATACGAAGGTACATTACCTTTCCACAGTTCGTATAGTGTCTTGCCAGTTTTATTGTGAGGTATTTTATTGAGAATATAGTTGGCGGTCAGCAACGCTTCCCCCCATATGTTCTGGGATAACCCAGAATTCAACAATAAGGCATTCATCAACTCCTTCAGAGTTCGATTCTTGCGCTCGGCAGTACTGTTTGATTCAAGTGAGTAAGGAACAGTGGTTTGATGAACTATTCCATGTTCAGAACAGAACATATTAAACGGTGCATCATATTCTCCTCCTCTATCACTCCTAACGATTTTAATCGTTTTGCCAAGTTGATTCTCAACCTCAAGCTTATATTCATCCAAGGCCTCATTTTTGCTATATAATAAGTATACATAGCAGTATTTTGTGCAATCGTCTATGAACGTCACAAAATACTTTTTACCATCTCTGGTCTGCATGAATTTAAATCACACAGATCCGTTTGAATTAAACCTAGACTTTCAGTGTTTCTTTTTGCAGAATGGGGTGGAGTTTTAGTGAGTTTTGCCTCTGTGCAAACTTCACATTTGTCGCAGTTGTCTACCTTAAATTTTGGTAGTAAATTCATGTCAATTAATCTACGCAGAGAATTGAAATTAACATGGCCTGGTGTTTCATGTCAAACAAAAGAAGACTCAACAACATAAACAACAGGATTCATTTTATTAATTTTGGGAACAACAGGAACAACAGATTTTGGGTAGACTGTCATTACATTGAATTTGAACAGTCCATTTTTAACATACCATTTTTCCAAGTACACCCAATTATTTGAAAGTACAAAATTGTCAGAAGCAAGAACGACCCTAAATCAATTTTTGCTTAGCAAAGATCCCTAGACCAGGTTCTTATGAATATCCGAAACGTACAACACATTGGTTAGTGTTAGTTCCTTGCCAGAAGTCATCTTCAGCACTGTCTTCCCTGTTCCTTCAATCTTGGAGGTGGAAGAATTCCCCATGAATAACTGTTCATTCTTATTGCATTTCTGGTATGAAGTGAATATATCCTTGTCCGAGCAGATGTGCTTGGTGGCTCCAGTATCATACCACCACTCATGAGGATTGCTCCCCACCAGATTGACCTCTGATACAACAGCACAAAGGTCCAAGTCAGAGAGATCAGTGGACAGGTTCTCAGCTATGTGCGCATGGGCTTTCTCATTCCCGTTCGCCTTTCCAGGTCCAGTGCGGATGTCATCCGTGCTGCGAAATTCTGATATCTTGTGCCCAAGCCTACCACACTTGTGGCATTTTCCAGCAAACCTCTTTACAACATGCTTTTTGTTCGAGCCCTGTGGTAAGAAAT